>WNWK01001443.1:0-281354 GCA_009830355.1 Cherax destructor | reverse complement strand
CACTCGCAGCTTCCTGCTCGCTCCTGCTGACGCCTCGCCCGGCGGCTCAAGCTCTCCTAGAGGAAGTAACTACGTGGAGGAGGTCTTCGTGTATGGTTATTATTCTGCGTATGATCATGGTCTCTGCGTATGAACATTGTGCATGATCATTTTTTTTGCATGATGATTGTCTTCTTTTATGATCGTTGCTTTTTATCCTCCTATGAAAAGTGTTGTGTGTTCCTCACGTATTGAAAACATTTTCATTAATAATAATAAAATAATTTTATGGGAAGTGCTAAATCCGTAGGAGTCACATAAGTACAGTGTACCCCCGGTGTTCGTCCTGCTCCAAACTCGCCCTTTTATGTAAGTGTATTTTTAAAATGCTTTTGTAAGTGTATTTTTGGGGACTAAAAGGACTAGTCTACTTTACATTATTCCTTATGGGAATAAATTCGTTTGGTAATGGCATTTGAACAGCATTCTGGAACAAAAAATCACGAAAACCGGGGTCCACTGTAATGTTAAACATTCGGGTTCAGTCCAGTGAAAGGAAGGACAAGTCCAAATCTTAGATCACGAGCCCATTGTTAGTGTCAAGGTGCCCCCTTTACACATCCCTTGAGAGGCAGTGAATAACAGGCCGCTCTCTTAACCACAAGCAACATGGCACTATTGTAAAACAATATTTCAACTTAAACAGTTGAAATATGACAGTTATACGTCAGCGACACTGATTGCCCGTTTTCTGTTAGCGTGGCAGACTATTTTACCGTCACGAAAAACTCGCAGTTAGGAGAATGAAACTTATGACAAAGTTTCGGTCCGATTTAGACAAAGTCGGATCGACTTTGTGTAGTGTTCCAGTCACGGTAATGTGCCCTTGAATTCTGCATTTTATCGCCTATTATCATATATTCATAGTTTTTTTCTACGTTGTAACCCAGCTCAGATATGAGCTGCAAATCCTACATGAAAGTGTGACAATTATTGAGATGGAATTTAATCCTATAAACGCTGGGACACCTTAGAACGGTGAGAATGTCGAGTACACGATCCATGTCTTCCAAATTCTGATGCAACTTCGTCTGCTGAACTGAACGATCTGTGGATGCAGTTTTGCATGTGACTAATGGACTTCATAAAAAAAATCGTGATCGTGCGAGATGAATTTTTTTTTTTTCTGTATTTTTCTTTCTAATATACTAAATTTATCACTCAACATCATCGATAGTGTGGGCGGGGCTTATTGCAGAGGTGGGAGGAGCCAAGTGGCTGGCAGCTATGGACGGTAATTGCTTGATCAGCAGTTTGGCACTAAGTAAGTAAGTAAGTACGTGTAAGTTTATTCAGGTATACACAAATACAGTTACATAGATTATCATACATAGCAGCATACGTGTAGAAAACCTAGGATAACCCAAAAAGTCAGACAGAGTGACTTATTTCCATTGGGGTCCATTTAATACCTTAATATTAGACACTAGTAGATACTACTTATTATACTAAAATTAAAAGGAATAAGCTAAAAAGAGTTATTTACATGTACATGTATGTTATCTAAAAAAAATAAAAATCATTCTCCTCCCTTTCTGACGCTACATTCATTAGTTACCTTTTGGCTCTCTTCTTGAACTGGCTGATGCTATGACTGGCTTTGACATGTGCAGGCAGTCTGTTCCATTCCTTTATTGCTGTACAATAAAAGGTGTTTGAAGCCTGGCCACTGACTGTGGGTACTACAAGTTGTGCTCTCTCCCTAGTACTATGACTGCTTTGGTTCCCAGCCTTGACAAAATTGGCAGCAAGATATTCTGGACACTGTTTGTGAGCAATTTTATAAACTTGATTCAACTTAAGTTGTTTTACTCTGTCTTCAATATTCAGCATATCTAATTGTTGTAATTCATCCTGGCCTACATGTTCTCTTGGTCCCAGGTCCAGGATGAATCTTATCATTTTGTTCTGTGTGATTTGCAGTTTATCTTTCAGTTTTTTTGTCAAGGCAGAGTACCATGAAGAGCAAGCGTAGTCAATATGACATTGTATAAGGGCAAGACATAGGGTCCTGCGAGCCTCAGTAGGTAGACACTGTGCTTGTCTGTAGAGGAACTTCAGTCTGGCATTCCTTTCTTTACTACACTGTTACCTATCAATTCTCCTGACATGCATGGGTCAAGGGATTCCCAGATATTTTACTGAGGAAACTGAGGTGATGGATTCCCCATTACATCGGACATTAAAATTATTTACCCTGCTCAGTTTATATTTCGTGCCAAAGAGTATGGCTTCTGTTTTCCCGAGGTGTAACGATAACTTGTTGTCTACTAACCATTTGCTGCAGGACTCTAGTTCCAGTGTTAATACATTAGCTATATCTTGTGGGTCTTTACCTGATACTAACAGAGCACTGTCATCCGCATACAGTAGGAGTTTGCACTTGACACTGATGGACATGTCATTTACATAACACAGGAATAATAAGGGACCCAGAATACTACTTTGGGGAACTCCACATGCTATCGGCAGTGGTTCTGATTCTGTTTTGTTGATTTTGACAATTTGTTTCCTATTGCTAAGATAGGACTTAAACCAGTCTGTGGAACCTATGCCGATAGCTTGAAGTTTCTTACATAATACATTGTGGTTGACAGTATCGAAGGCCTTTTGCAAGTCTAAAGTTACCATTCCTATGAGGTTCCCTATCGACATTTCAGTTCTCATGTAATCCATCAGATTAATTAGGGAGGTGTCGGTTGAGTAAGATCTCCTAAAGCCTGATTGGTAACTATGAAGAATGTTGTTGTCACTAAGATACTTAACTACTTGACAGTACACCGCCCTCTCTAGAATTTTGGATATTACACTGAGTATACTAACAGGCCTATAGTTGCTGACATCGGACCTACTATTTTTTTGAAGATAGGAGTAACTCTGGCCTCCTTGAACCCCTCTGGTACTGTATTAGTGGTGATGGACAGATTTATTATGTGAGCAATGGGAATTGCCAGTTCAGAGGCACCGTCTTTTAGGAACTTAGACGGGATGTTATGTGGGCCGGTGCTCTTAGTTGGGTTTAACCTGCTTAGTTCTTTTTGCACGAAGTCATGAGATACACTTACTAGTTGACAATTGTTTTGAGTTACCTCTTTATTGATATAGTATGTTTTAAACTTATCAGAGTCTGTGTTAAAGGTATTTGATGCAGCTGGTAGCTTACTTACTAGTGTTGAGGCGACAGTTGTGTAGTATGAATTAAAATTATTTGCCACTTTAGTTGTATTGTGGCATACCTCGTTATCAACATTTTGTACTAAGTTAGATCTATCTACGGGTTTATGGCTATACCCCAACTGTTTTAGTTGTTGCCAGAGCTTTCTAGGGTTATTCTTGTACTCTTCGATTTTTGAGCAATAGTGCCTAGCCTTTGCGCCTTTTATAAGCCTCTGCACTCTGTTCCTCAACCTTTGGAATTCATTTAACGCTGAAATATCCTGTCTATTTGCCTTAAATCTTTTTATCAACTGGTCTCTGAATTTCATATTATCTAATATCTCAGTAGTCATCCAGGGTTCAGTTCTTCGTTTAATCCTAACCTCTTTAACTGGTGCAATATTATCAAGGATGGCAGTGAACATTGTTTTGAATTTTTCCCAGGCATCATTTACGTCCGTGCAACTTGTTATCACTGACCAGTCACAATTGTGTAGCATATTTACCAGTGTTTATTTATTGTAGTTGCTAGTTGACCTAATTTTTATTGTCCTGTGTAGGCCTATCCGCTCCCTAGTGATTTTCCTGGTACAGTAAATGATGAAATGATCACTAAGACCTGTGGTAATGACGCCTGACTGACTAATGTTCTCATGGCGATTACAAAGTATGTGGTCAATTAGGGTGGCTGAGAACTGTGTGATCCGGGTTGGTGTATTAATTAGTTGAGTGTAACTATATAAATCCAAAATTTGCTTATACCTTTTACATAGCCCGTTATTTTGCTGTTGAAAACATATGTTGAAGTCTCCCAGTATTACTGTCTCCACATTGTTATCAAGACCGGACAAGACTCTCGAAAAGTCCTCTAAGAACTGGTCATGGGTGGGAGGGCGATAACTAGTTCCTACTAAGATGGGTTTGGTCTTGGGAAGCAGCACTTCAAACCATAGGACCTCCAGTTTATTATTTAAATCAGGTCTTGGATTATAGGCTAAGTCATTCCTTATTTAGGCACATACCCCACCACCTTTTCTATTCATATCTAAGCGTTTTATATTGTAACCTTCTATTTTGACTTCGTCATCAGTCACCTTATCATCCAACCGGATTCCGAGATGGATATAACTGCAGCTCTAGTTCTGTTAGCTAGAATCCTAATCTCTGCCAGTTTTGGAAGAAGTGATCTTGCTATTATTACTAATACACTTTATCCACTTATACCATTTATTCAATAAATATATCAGACATAAGATATATAAGATAAAAGCATAATAAAGACGGCCAAAATAATAATAGGCAGTCATCGGAGACCTTTTGTCTAGCGATGTTTCTGCTCATAACTGTACAGTTTTCTTTATTGCCTCTCTGATATACTCAAAGAAAACGGTGTTTTAACACGGGAAACAATAAGAAATCACTTAAAAATGTTAGTAATCCATAGAAAAAGACCAAAATAGCGCGATTTATATGAATCTTTTGACGTAAATGAGGCGTGAGCGCGTCTCCGCTATTATCTCGAAAGTAAGATTTTGGCCTATTGTTTGAAGCCTCTCCATTAATAATGATTAAATTGAAATGATTTTCACAGGGAACGTAAAGCAAAGTGTGTTTGTATTTACAAAGGTAAAAAATTTGGAACATCTCAAATATTTTTTTATTTTGTGGGGGGGGGGGGTAAAAAGGCAGATATTTTGGTGTGTCAAAAGCGTTACAAATTTAATTTTTTTCGGCATGAAGATAAGCTATCTTACATTCACTGATTCCATAGGTATTTCGTGTTAGACATATTCTACGAGTGAGAAGTGTCACCAGCGCCGCAAGTGCCACCAGACTGGAATACGATGCTGCCATTTGTCATAATCAGTATTTTTTCTCTCTCTCTGTTTTTTGTTGGCCGATCTTATTGAAACTTTCTCACATCTTGTTAAGTACATGCTTCTAAATGTATACCAAAAAGCAAAAAAATCGGACGACAAATAACGGAGATGCCATGAACAGCAGCCGTTCTGGAGTTTTGTAAATCGTACATATCTACTCGTTCACAAATCATCCCTCACTTAAAAGAGGGGCAACGTGTGACGATGTTTCGGCTCATTCTGAACCATTATCTAGTCACTTGCCAATGATGTACAGGATGGACTGAAACGTCGAGGCAAATTTTTCTCTCCTAAAAGTGGGTTATTTGTGGATTGTTCCATGAAGATTTTTTCTCCTCCGCTCTATCCAGATAAGAACTATTAGCAAGCCAGTGTTGACTGAGTTTGTTATTTCCTTAATCTTCTCCAAATGATGACTCTTCGTTTCTCCTCTTTAGTTTAATTTTTATTTTTTGCTGTTTTATCACACATTCTCTATTATTCACATAGATTGATATTAGTTTCTTCTATTTCCATTACACAGCGCTTATCTATATTAATAATTTCTCTATTCTGTCACTCCTGATAAGTGTAGCCAGGGATCCTCGCTTGCTATTACCGGACGGAGGATCGAGCCTTCACATTTCCTTATGCCGAGTGGCCCACACGGGCTTAGCACTTCCCATCAATAAATATAATATATATATATATATATATATATATATATATATAATAATAATAATAATAATAATCTTTCAAAGTATTTGTAGAGTGTAACTTTTCCGCGTTTAAAAATCAATTTATGACCAGAGTGAATGCAAACACAACTCCATAAATGTGTGAAGTGTTAGGATTGAGTCTCTCCGAGGAAAAGATTGCATTCCAACCCTTCATAGGAAAGAAAAAAAGGGGTGCTTAATGCTGGTAAAAGGGTTTTGATCCAGGGAAGCGCAGCTACCTTCCCTTTCTGATTCGAATCAGATCGTCTTCGATTCTCAAGTTATTGTTCGATGTCTGAATGAAGTTTTGGTCTACGCGTTGATTCATTACGTGTCGGTTTACTGTTTAATTTGATCTGGTACGTCATAAATTTGGTTATGTGGCAGTAAGGCTGTAGCTGCTATGCTACACGAACCCTGTAGACGCTATGTTACACTAATTTCGTAGTCGCTATGTTGCACTAACCCTGTAGCCACTATGTTGCACTAACCCTGTATTTGCACTGTAGCATATGTTGCACTAACCCTGTAGCCCTATGCTCACTAACCCTGTAGCCTATGTTCACTAACCCGTAGCCACTATGTTGCACTAACCCTGTAGCCACTATGTTGCACTAACCCTGTAGCCACTATGTTGCACTAACCCTGTAGCCACTATGTTGCACTAACCCTGTAGCCACTATGTTGCACTAACCCTGTAGCCACTATGTTGCACTAACCCTGTAGCCACTATGTTGCACTAACCCTGTAGCCACTATGTTGCACTAACCCTGTAGCCACTATGTTGCACTAACCCTGTAGCCACTATGTTGCACTAACCCTGTAGCCACTATGTTGCACTAACCCTGTAGCCACTATGTTGCACTAACCCTGTAGCCACTATGTTGCACTAACCCTGTAGCCACTATGTTGCACTAACCCTGTAGCCACTATGTTGCACTAACCCTGTAGCCACTATGTTGCACTAACCCTGTAGCCACTATGTTGCACTAACCCTGTAGCCACTATGTTGCACTAACCCTGTAGCCACTATGTTGCACTAACCCTGTAGCCACTATGTTGCACTAACCCTGTAGCCACTATGTTGCACTAACCCTGTAGCCACTATGTTGCACTAATCTTGTAGTCGCTATGTTGCACTAATCTCTTAGTCGCTATGTTGACTTAACACTGTAGCCACTATGTTACCAGAGAAAATTATTTAAAATCCCTACACGATGCTCAAAAAGAGACATATATAGAGTAATGTAATAATTTATTCACAACGTTTTGGCCACACAATGAGCTTTATCAAGTCACAAATAAATGAAACAGGAAAGGGTGGGTGAGTACATTAGTGGAGCGTAGCGACGTGAAGACTTGCTAAGTGGTGGTGAAGGAGACTGGGTCAGCCTAGTTTGGGTCAGTATTGTGACTTGATAAATCAAACTGTGCGGGCGAAACGTCGTCGATAAAGGATTACATTATGCTGTATTCTTCCCCCCCCCCTTCCTTTGCAGCTGTAACTCGCTAGAAAGATAAGTTAAGGAAGGGATGCCTGTTGATTGATTACCTCTAGTTGCTTCCGGAGGTCACCGCCCCCGGTGGCCCGCTCCCAGACCAGACCTCCTGGTTGCTAGCCTGATCGATCAAGCTGTTGGTGCCCGCTGCCTTCCAGCCAATGAATTAAAGGCCTTTCTAAAAGCGAAGAGAATTTACAAAGGTTAAGCTAAAAATAATGTGAGAGTGCTCTCATATTCAGACGACAAAAAAAATATATAATTATGTATCAGGCGTTGTATTTGAATAGATTAATTACATTTTGTGTATAGTTATGTAACTAAACTAACTTATTTGTAGGTGTATATTTTTTTCGGATATTACAGCATTTGAATGCCTCGTTGATCCTCTACCGGCTTACAGTAAGTCCCTGAAAGCTTCAGTTTTGTGGATTCAGGTCCAGTCTATTTTATCGTGCCGAGTTAGTCCACATTAGTCGAATTCTTGGTAGTGGCGAGCTGGACAGATTCTCTTGTTCGTTTCCGTGGTCGGGAATAATTATAATTTAATTAGGCTCCTGCAAATCCCCTCAGGTGAAGGCAATTATAATTTCACCTTGCTGACATAAACGGAAATTCACTATTACGAGCATTTCGCGGAAAACGTGTTTTATGAACTTCGTGTCTTACAACGTAAATCGTGTTTGACGTTTTATTTACTTTGTGACTTAACGTGTTCCAAGCACTGATTAAAAAAACAAACAGTGATGTTCGAGTTGACTGAATGGACGACTTCTGTCCGGCCAGACAACAGAGGCTGAACGATGTGCAAAGTAATTCTTCTGTTTATCTTCGCCTGTTGCAATATACAGCTATCGCTGCTGTTATCTGTTGCATACACCATGTATTCAACTGTTGTAGTCATCTAGTCGTGCTCGCCTTATTGTGGTTGCAAGAGTCGAGTCCCAGCTCCTGGGTCTGCGCCTCTGCTGGTCACTGCAGGTTTCACTCTTTCCCGGTTGCGTGAGTCATATCATACATATTGTTAATGTTATGTATAATTTCTGCCTCTTATCACTTCGATGTTCAAGTCGTTCCACTGCGTGTCCACTATAAGGCTGAAGAAGTATTTCCTAACATCTATTTGACTCGTACATGCTTTCTTCCAGCTGTGACCTCGTGTACCTGAGACCCGCCTCTCAATGTTCATTCTGTCAATTCTTCTGTGTATTTTGTACGTCGTAATACTGTCAACTCTGGCCCTTGTATCCTCTGGTGTCGTCAGGTTTAGCTCCTCCAGCCTCTCATCACAGCTATAAGGAGAGACTCCATACTGGCGCTGGATACCCCAAGCTTGGCGTAACATGTACTCTGAATGTCTCCTTGTTGATGTTTCTCAAAGCTACCTTTAAATTTCCCAGTCTCGAGTTTGCTGCAGCGATTATACGGTTGATGTGTGCCTTAAGAGAAATGTTCGGAACTATGCTCATCCTAACTTTGCATTTGATGAGGTTAAATCTGAACAGCCACATCATCTGCAAACAAGGACACTTCTGATTTTCCTTTGTTTGTTGTGGGGTACTGCATCGAACGCCTTCTTGCAATGAAAAATATACTGTCCACCCATCCCTCTCTCTCCCGCCTAATTTTCGCTGCCTTGTCGTAGAACTCTAGCAGATTTGTGAGACAGGATTTATCAACTCGAAAACCGTGCTGGTTATGAATCCATTCCTTTGCCAGTGCTTCACCACTCTTCTCCCGATAATTCTCTCCATAACCTTGCATTCTATGCATGTTAGCGACACTGCCCTACAATTCAGTACCACCTGTTCCCAGGATTTCCAGACGTTGGCAGTTGCCTTTTTTCTTCTTTGTTGAAGATCTCTAGTGGTTCATACAGCTCCTCTACTTCCTCTGACAGAACCCATGGAGAGATGTGCGTGTGTGTACACGCACGCACACACAACATATTGGTAAGAACAGAGTCCATGTTTCACCCACAAGTGCAAAGGAAAAAACTGCAAGGAAATGGAAAAAAGTATGGAAAGCAATGAATAGCAGAAAACTGAGAAGTGAGTAGAAGAGTCAAGAACGAATATGCACGAGTGAAGAGAGAAGCTAAATGACAGTTTGAAAATAACACAGCATCGTAAGCAAAAAATAAACAGAAGTTGCTATGCTGTCACATGAGAAGAAAGACAGCAGTGAGAGACCAGGTAGTAAGACCGAAAAGGGAAACAGGTGAGCTCGCAAGAAATGACCAGAAGTCTGCAAGGAGATGAACAAAGATTTAAGGTTTTTCCCGGAGGAAATAGACATATTACCAGAGAGTCAAAAGTGAATGTACAAAACGAGTACTGGACACGATATACACAAGACAAAAGGTGTAGAATGTACAGAGCCAGCTAGATACCTTAAAGGCAGTGCCACTAGACATTTCTTCGTGGTTTCTGAAAGAGGGTACAGAAGCATCGTGTGTACTACTAGTTACAAATCTGTAAGTCATTTGGAATAGGGCAACTGTCAGAGGTGTAGAAAAAAAAAGAGAATCTTAGTTAAAATATTTAAGAAAGAGGACAACCAAAAAATTTTTATCTACAGACCAGTGTTATTGATACGCATACTGTGTATGGCACTGGAACAGACAATCAGAAAAGGTGGAGCATCAGGGAAGGAGCAGGTTCATAAACAACATTTAGCACTAATTTAGGTAGGATGAATCCTGTCTCACAAAGCTGCCCGAGTTCTTCGACAAAGTAACAAGTGTGGCAGGAGAGGAGAGAAACAGTAGTGTACAAAAGACTCAGGCAAAAGCTGGAGGAGCAGGCAGGAATAAAAGAGCACTACAACAGTTCAAGGAATACCTAAGACGAAGGAAACAAAGAATGATTATCTGCCAAGAGGCATCAGAATGAGCAAGTGTTACAGGAGTTCCACAAGGACTGGTAGTGGGTCAAGTAATGTTTTCAGTGTACGTAAACAACATCTTTGTTCACAGATGATTTGATTGTAATTAGAAGAATAAAAAAGAGGAAACAAGGATAGGCTGCAAATGAGCCTGGACAAGCTGCAGGATTAGTCTCTCGAGTGGCTGTTGAAATTCAACCCAAGTAAGTGCAAAGTTATGGAAACGGGGGAAAACAAAACTGAGTGTATACTCAGGGGTCAAAGGCTGCAAATCTCACTTAGTGAGAAGGATCTCGGGGTGGGAACAGTACAGAGTATATCGTTTGAAGCTCACATCAACAGAATAACGTCTGCAGTATAAGCACATATGGCGCATCATAAAAAGGAGTACTTCACGACACAATAAACAACATATGTCAGGCCCGATCTGGAGCAGGGAACACCTGCATGGAACCCCCCCCCTCTCTCTATGATAAAAAATGTCAAACTGGAAAACCTGCAGACATTTGCAACGAGACTAGTCCCAGAACTAAGGCTTATAAGTGATGAGGAGAGACAAAAGAAGCTAAATCTGACGATATTAGAGGACAAAAGGACTATGGGAGACGCAATAACGACGTACACAATTCTATGAAGAATTTATAGTGGTTATGAACAGGCTGGTTGAGAGACCGGAAAACAGGTATATGAGAGCACAGCTGAACGTTAAAAACACACACGAGTCACAGGGAATGTCAAAACAATTTTTCCAGCCTCAGAATATTTAGAAAGTGGAATGTTCTGGACAGCGAGTAATATGTACGAATAATATGGAGGAGTAATACGGCGCCTGGGAAATAGCAGTTTTTTAAAACCAAAGGGCCGGAGAGGAGAAATGCAAAGAGCAGCGGGCCTTGAAGCCCAAGTCAGTTGACTATCAGGGTCATAGCAACAGTGTAAGGAGTAGATGCAGAAATAATAGCAGTAGCATCAGATTTAAAGAGTTTAAATTCTACTTTTCCCTCTCTGTCTATTAAATCTCCATGTACGCTTTTTTTCAACACAACATGGCAATTGTCTTTACCCAGTTTTTCATGTCGTTAGTGTGGCCAGAGGGACCAGAAGGCTTTCTACTATTATATCCCTAAGTAGCTCTTCTGAATAGGTAGAATTATCGATATTTGGAGAGTATTCATTCTCATTCTCTCTCTCTCATTCTCTCTCTCTCTCTCATATTCTCTCTCTCTCTCATATTCTCTCTCTCTCATATCTCTCTCTCTCTTCTCTCTCTCTCATATTCTCTCTCTCTCATATTCTCTCTCTCTCATATTCTCTCTCTCTCATATTCTCTCTCTCTCATATTCTCTCTCTCTCTCTCTCATATTCTCTCTCTCTCATATTCTCTCTCTCATATTCTCTCTCTCATATTCTCTCTCTCTCTCTCATATTCTCTCTCTCATATTCTCTCTCTCTCTCTCTCATATTCTCTCTCTCATATTCTCTCTCTCTCATTTCTCTCATATTCTCTCTCTTCTCATATTCTCTCTCTCTCTCTTCTCTCTCTCATATTCTCTCTCTCTTCATATTTCTCTCTCTCTATATTTCTCTCTCTCTCTATTCTTCTCATACTTCTCTCTCTCTCATATTCTCTCTCTCTCTCTCATATTCTCTCTCTCATATTCTCTCTCTCTCTCATATTCTCTCTCTCTCTCATATTCTCTCTCTCTATCTCTCTATCTCTCTCTCTCATATTCTCTCTCTCTCTCATATTCTCTCTCTCTCTCTCTCATATCTCTCTCTCTCTCTCATATTTCTCTCTCTCTCATATTCTCTCTCTCATATTCTCTCTCTCATATTCTCTCTCTCTCTCATTCTCATATTCTCTCTCTATTCTCTCTCTCATATCTCTCTTCATATTCTCTCTCTCTCTCATATTCTCTCCTTCTCTCTCATATTCTCTCATATCTCTCTCTCTCATATTTTTTCTTCTCTTCTCATATTCTCTCTCTCTCATATTCTCTCTCTCATATTCTCTCTCTCATATTCTCTCTCTCATATTCTCTCTCTCATATTCTCTCTCTCATATTCTCTCTCTCATATTCTCTCTCTCATATTCTCTCTCATATTCTCTCTCTCTCCATATTTCTCTCTCATATTTCTCTCATATTCTTCTCTCTCATATTCTCTCTCTCTCATATTCTCTCTCTCTCTCATATTCTCTCTCTCATATTCTCTCTCTCATATTCTCTCTCTCATATTCTCTCTCTCTCTCATATTCTCTCTCTCTCTCATATTCTCTCTCTCTCTCATATTCTCTCTCTCTCTCATATTCTCTCCTCTCTCATATTCTCTCTCTCTCATATTCTCTCTCTCTCATATTCTCCTCTCTCTCATATTCTCTCTCTCTCTCATATTCTCTCTCTCTCTCATATTCTCTCTCTCTCTCATATTCTCTCTCTCTCATATTCTCTCTCTCTCATATTCTCTCTCTCATATTCTCTCTCTCTCATATTCTCTCTCTCTCATATTCTCTCTCTCTCATATTCTCTCCTCTCATATTCTCTCTCTCTCATATTCTCTCCTCTCATTCTCATATTCTCTCTCTCTCATATTCTTCCTTTCTCTCTCTATATTCTCTCTCTCTCTATATTCTCTCTCTCTCATATTCTCTCTCTCTCATATTCTTCTCTCATATTCTCTCTTCATATTTCTCTCTATCTCTCTCTCATATTCTCTCTCTCTCATATTCTCTCTCTCTCATATTCTCTCTCTCTCATATTCTCTCTCTCTCATATTCTCTCTCTCTCATATTCTCTCTCTCTCATATTCTCTCTCTCTCATATTCTCTCTCTCTCATATTCTCTCTCACTCACACACACCTGGATTCGTCATTCCCACTGTCTCACCTTGTCCAGCGCACCTTGCTACAGATTTAGCGGACTTTCCTGCATCCCACAGATCCTCAGACAAACTGGTCTGGCCTTGCTACACGTTAAAGTAGGGCTGTCTATCACAGACGCTCAGCTCGTAGGTAGCAGCGCACGTATGGGTGGGGTTGAGTATAGGTGAGGTTTGAGTGTTTGGTTGAGTATGCACGTGTACGCGGGGTTTAGTTAGAAGCTGTGACTATGCTTGGGTGGATGTTAGGGGATTATGAAATCTGTAATGCGCTGAAGACCGAAACATCATTCAACGTTCTGTAGAATAAAAATTCGCATAATCAAAACAGTTAAAAACTACAGTATTCCTTCAGAAAAACATCAGGTTATTCAATTATAGATTGCCCTAAAATTACCTGACGTTTCTGGAGAACACGCACTTTGTGAGGAAATATAACACGGAAACTTAACTAGCACATGTTCCCACTCTACAACTACAGGGAGTTTCACTCGTAGGAGGCCCTAAGTTAGTACTCCCGTAGTTGTAACCGTCTTGTTTGTATATTATGTCTGTAGTAAACGATAACTCGAGGCCTCCTACGAGTGAAACACCCCGTGTAAGAGTAGCATGGATTTCACTGGGACTACCACCCTCGGCACACATCCCAACCTGTTCCACAGCAAACTGGGGGACACACACGGTAGTCTATGGGATTTATTAACTCGGCTATCATAGCAAGAATTAGGGAGGAGGTTTTTATGGGTATATCTTCGTACTAAGTTCAGTTTAATCCAATATTTACATAATGTGTTTAACCATTTCTTAATAGATTGTGTTACAATTGCCATTGAAACATCAGAGGACAAAGTGTTCAAGTGTTTTATGACTCCCCTGTGTTAAGTAGTAGTAGTACTATTAGTAGTAGTAATAATAGATGTAGTGGAAGTTGTAGTAGTAGTAATAGTAGAAATAGTTGTAGAAATGGTAGTAGTAGAAGTGTAGTAGAAATAGTAGAATAAAAGAAGGCCTTAGATGCAAATGTGTTTTCCTGATCTTGTGTAATCCGTGAGCGGTGTGATTTTGTAAGTGAACCTATTTAAAAAAAAAAACATGTTATTTACGATGAGGACAGGACAGAGAAGTGATCCCTGAGGAACTCCACATTTTACTTCCAGCCAGCTCCATATCACCTCGCTGAGAACCCCAAGCCGTTTTCTAATGTGAGAGCCGGTCATGAAAACCTTAAGTTTATTTTTTACAAACACTTACTCGTAGACGTTTTGAAAATCTTGATATGTTAAATCTAGAGATTTTTTTTAGTCTCAGTTTTCGTATGGTAAACAATTCTCATGAAATCGATAGGCAAGATCTTTTCTTATGAAATACTACATATTTGGGAGAGTGAGAGGGAGTATGGAGGGGGGGGGGAAGAAGACTGAGATACAGATTGTACTGATGGTTGAGATGGTAAGCAAAGCAGTGACATGGAATCGAAGGGGCAGGCCAGGATATAGTAGGCTGGAGATATTTATAATACGAGAGAGATACAGACAGACAGAATATAGAGGAAAACCAGATATAAGATGTTTCTGTGTAAAATTGTAAAAGACAATTTTCAAAGGATGCAAGGAAGGCCCACAGGAATGAGAAGAACCCTCACCTACAGGAGACCGTGGGACACACCCGAAGGAGCTTGGATCCACACCCACGAAAGTCAAGAGGACCCACATCCAGAGCAGCTCGTAGCACCCACATGACTCCCCAAGGCTCACAGGAGCTAGCAAGACTCGCACATACCTGAGCTAACTGGGCCACATGAGACCTGTGGCCCAATGACGCAGATCACTGGGCCACAGCGATGATACTTCACAGCACTGGCGAGCCTCGCTGCAGCTGCTCAAAGTTTATTAGAACACTTACTGCGTAAGTTACCGCAACTGAAAAATAATTTATTTATTGAGGCTATATCTTGGGCTAGGGACCTACCACTGGTACTCCTCTGGGAAGGGTTATATAGTGCCGGTATTTCTCTCCTCCTCCTCTCTCCAATTATCTTGTGAAAACACCAAATGTTGCAGAAGTCCACTTCGGTTTGTTTGAGCCAAGGCTAGAGGGACGATAGTGTCTCCTGGCTTTCATTTGCTCCTGAAACATCCTTACTGCCTATTTATCCACTCATATTTCAGCCTATCCTCATTTTACTATTCTCATTTCCCTCAGAGATTCCCAATGCTAATTTCTTAACAATTCCTGAGATATATATATATATATATATATATATATATATATATATATATATATATATATATATATATATATATATATATGTATATATAATGTATGTGTGTGTGTGTGTGTGTACTCACCTAGTTGTACTCAGCTAGTTGTGGTTGCAGGGGTCGAGTCATAGCTCCTGGCCCCGCCTCTTCACTGGCCGCTACTGGGTCACTCTCCCTGCACCATGAGCTTTATCATACCTCTTCTTAAAACTATGAATGGATCCTGCCTCCACTACATCGCTGTGTGTGTGTGTGTAGTGCCGAATAGGTAAAACTTGCTATTTTTGCTTAAATAGCAACGCTCCTCTTGCCGAATAAGGGAAGCGAAAATTCGTGTATGCAAGGTTCTTTTGGTACAAAATTATCAATTTTTAGATTAACATAAATTAAATATATATATCTTTAAACGTATTAGAATATTTTAGAAAGGGATTAATCTTAAATGAGTTCTTGATAATTGATCAGTGTCACCTGTTTATGTAACCTAATATGCTACATAAACGTGTATGAAAGCATATATTAGCAAATAGTCAAATTGCCATGACACGTCTGCTACTGCTTAGTAGTAGCAGGAAACGTCCAACTTTGCACGAATATCGCTCGTGGTGCGGGAATTACTTGCGTATTCTCTCTTCAGTGCCTTCTGCCTCGTTATCATCCTGTCTTGGTCCCCCAACTGTCATTATTACTTTCCTTTGTTTTCCTTTGCTCGTTACTAACCTCGATTCATTGTTGGCTCATTTGATCACCTTCCTTTTTCCACTTTCCGTCTCATGTTTCCTTTTCGTTTTTTCCTTTACTTGACATTGTCTTCTTTCTTCCTTTGCCCTTTGTTCGTCTGCAGCTTCTCTTTACCCTCGTCTTTTACGTCATTAGTTGTTAAGCTTTTACACTCCGCCTAAATACAATGAGAATATGGATCCAATGACGTACTGTTGTGAAGACACATTAAGTACAAGCTTTCACAAGGAGCAACGTTTCACTCTTGTGCAAAACTTGATAAAGCTCCACACAGAACGAAACGTCGCTTTAGTGAAAGCTTATTCTTCAGCATGTCTCTTCTGTTGACAGCGTGAATATTTATGTTACTGTTGAATGCATTGAAATATTGTTCACGGATAAAGATTCGTTATGTACAGTAAATATTTCGCCACGAGTCGTGACCAGTGGGTAAACGTCTTATCCCACATCTTGTCGATGTCATCATACTACTTACAAGGAAATGATTATTACATCTTTCCCCTCCTACAGGTTCGCCAACTAAGTCGCTATGAGTTCTATCTTATAAACTAAAGTTTCCTATCACAGTTCATTGTAAATGAAGCACAAGTGAAGCACTAGGCTATTTATTATGGAAGCCTTTCGCTCACTGGTAGCTTGCAAATGAGTGAGAATGCATTGTTTACGTAAAAACTAATCATTTTCACCGTGAGTTTTATTCACGATGGTGTAGTGCAAGTTGTGCTAGCAAGTCAGTAGGTTCCAAGTGCCACAGAGTGTAGGGCCGCAGCAGGTGTCAGCTGCCAAGGTCTTCACCTACAGGAGGCGGTGACGTACTTTAAGGTGATATAACCTGGCACTTGACAGGCTATCATACATCCTCCTAATAAACCAAAGACTGAGCTGGTTCCTTTGTGACATTTTCTCGCCTTCACCAGTGATTATCATATCTTAAAACTGTTTTCTTTCCATTAATATTTGGTATTTTATTTTATATTATTATTGTATATTCACGTTTTTGCCAAAGTGGCTATTTTTTTTTTATCTATTAAATCAAATTCCTTTATTCTACATGGAACTTCAGCTTGCAAATACGAGGATCACACTAGTAGTAGTAGTAGTAGTAGTAGTAATGCTATTCTATACCATTTCCCCTAAACACAATTATTATTCTGCAAACCATGGAAAAAAAAAGTTAAGTATAAAAAAAAAAATATGCGTGTCTCGGAGACTCGAACAGGTGGAGTGACAGTCACTGTGACATTCACAGGTCCGCCTCTTAATTAGGCGTCGTGGGCCAGGAGCGAGACTGACGAAATAGGCTGAGGCTTAAATGCCGTGGGTAACTTCAGTGGCAGACATATCTTTTGATAAATTAAGTTGACAATGAGTCGAAAATAATATCATAAATGCGAAGCGAAAACCTTAATGACAAAGAATCTCAAACTCGTAGAATTACTAAGAATTATTAATTAAATAAATCTCGAACGAACTGACGTAACTACGATTCGAGGCAAATACAGGAGCAACGAAGATTACAAAAAAATATACAGAATGAAATATTCAAAGAAGACTTAGGAAAATAACCACAAGAGATGACGTATGTTTATGTCCATAGACAACAAGACAACTTATGCACTGTTGCCCTTAAAGTTATTCCCCAAATATATAAACAAGATACTGAGAATTTTTAAGAAAGAACTCGAAACAACCGATTCATTTTGAATAAATTCGGATTTATAAAGGGATACGAAAACATGCTATAAGAAACTCACATTTGCTAACTACGACATTTATCAAGGATACGTTTTGCCCACCAGGGACAATCAAAAGGGTGATTTTTTTTCTTATACCATTACACACTATACGAGTTGAAGACGCATGCTTATGCACCTATTACAGGAATCCTTGCTAGCTCACTTGTCTCGTATATCCTCTGCAATGGATTAAAAATAGCCTACAGTGTACAAAACGTCTGCTAATTGTACTTAGTATTGCATTTTTGTCTGTATTTCACGGAGTAACCACAGTTAGACAAGACCTGGTCAGAGACCAGAACGCGGAGGTGGTCCCCGGCAGCATTTCAATTTAACTCCAAGATAATTTATAATGTAAAGGGTGCAGTAATGCACACACAGAAGTGCAGTAGCTGATGTCGATCCCTCCGGATATATCAAAATATCAATACCAATAACTATCTTATGACTCTGGGGATGATGGATCAATATTCCATAGACATGTATGCTAATGGAGAACTAATGGAGGAACTAATGATTATTCCAAACCACCGTCTCTAGGTATATTCTGGAAACCCGTTCAGATTTCTCTCTCAGATGACTACGACCTCTGTTCATTTCATGGTTCGTATTATCTAGACTACTCGTCTGTTCCTACTAGCTCCTGTAGATGCATCGGCTGGTGGCACCATTTAGGGAATGACCATTATCACTAATGTACAGTTGTCTATGATTTCCTGAAAGTTCAAAGCATTTTCATGAATATGTAACTCCAGTGGGGGATGGAGTTTGATCCCCATTATTCTTCTTATATGAGGGAATATTTTTCACTTCACCAAAATGCTTCTACAACGTATAGTCTTCTATTTGAAATGGTATTGTGACGATACCAGCAAATTTGCATTCGATCGTAAAAAAAAAAAAGGTTATTAAATTGCATGATTGCAATTTAATGATTTTTTTTTACGTTTAGATATCCGAATAATAGTCCCTTTGTGGGAGACTGCTTAATGCCGGTGATGGCCTCTTGATATGAAAAATTAAATTTCATCTTCCCTTCCTTGGATTGAATCTGATCGCCTCTCATTCCCGGGCGCTGTATGACCCTTACAAGACTCTCTCTCTCTCCCGTAGATATAAGAAAATCCAGTTCTTGAGACTGACTCGTTATTCAATATATTACTATCAGACAATGTAGCTAAAATTAATATGTTCAGCTTTCATTGTAAGTTTTTTTTATATATATATTTTGTAGCTGATACTTGACACACTTGTGTAACATTTGGGTTTCTTAATTCCATGATAAAGATACCCAAGTGTCTTATTTATCAACTTGTCGGTTTTCTAAATCATTTATTAATTTTATTGTTTATTCCAGACGTTGTCTAACATATCCACGGGCTTTAGTTCAGGCGCCGACACCAAAACATCGTCGCATATTCTGTTGTTGGTTTAAAATGCCATACGATTATTATTTCATCATTTCCGTAACCATATATGTAAAAGACTAATTTAAAGCTGTCTTGTGTTTCATACAAGTTTCTTTCAAATATGATTTTCTGTCGATGATTTCTAAGTTTAGTCTGTACCTTACCTTTCAATATTTTATCCTTGTCTATATTATTCAAATAGGTTATCAGTTTCTTCCGCTACACAATGCTATTTTGAATTCCATAATCTATCGTCACACAATGCTATTTTGAATTCCATAATCTATCGTTCAGGGTCGGTATATGTGGTTATATAAGCAACTTATCCAAGACTTTCAGAGTGTAACGTTTCCGATTTCAGAAGCAATTTACGACTCGAGGGAATGTTTAAGTATTACAAAATGTCGAAGTGTCACATTTCACGGAAGATTTAATAGATTAACTGTCTTCCAGTCCTTCGTATTAAGGCGTACCTCGAGGCTTGCGAAACGAAATGATTATTACATCCAGGGAATTGGAGCTAACCCCTATCCCCGTTCGGATTAAACCTGATCCCTAAACCCTTACAAGATTAGAACTTTTCCAAAAAAAAAAAAAAAAATGTTCGAGAATAATGTGTAACTATATTTTCACACATTTGATTTCTTCCCTGTGGCATCTTATCCGTCAGTTATTCTGCTCTATCACATTTGTCTTCCCATAGTCACCGGCTATGTCAGTGTCAATTTTTTTAAACACCTATTTCTCAATTTTACTCCTGTTCATTACTAGCCAGTCTCACTATTTAATTAAGATAGTGATCATTCTTTTGCACAGGATCTATGCTTTATCAGCAAACATATATAATAATAATTAGTAGTAGTAATAGTAATAATTACAGTAGGTTATCTGTAGTCGCTTCCGGAGGTCACCGCCCCCGCGGCCCGGTCCCAGACCAGGCCTCCTGGTTGTTGGCCTGATCAATTAGGCTGTTGGTGCCCGTCGTCCGCAACCCGACGTACCACAGCCCGGCTGTGATGCAAGGTGTAAGGAGGGTGGCCTTGATGCTGTGATAGGTCTCGCAACCGAAGGTACGTGGGTTGGATTTCCGGGCTGGGTGAAATGTATCGCTTGAAACCGTTCGAGCTATGGGTCCCTTTCTCGGAATCAAACTTGATTATCTACCTAGTCCTAGGTAATGGAAAGAGTGGAAAATGACACTTACGGGCGTAGCGCTTTCCCCTGAAAAGAATACGCATAATAATTGTGTGATAATGTTTATTGTTGTGAACAATGTTGGCAACTCACTTCAATAATCAGCTCCACCAGCAGTGCCAAAATGAACAGCAATACAGTTTGCGCACTCGGCAGAAAACTCTAGTTTATGAGTCCACATTTTCTACACAGAGAAAGCAGCACTCTATTAAACCTGGTCGTTCAAAAATGCCCGAGAGAGAAAAAAAAACCATGGCACATTTGACAACGCTGGTTGGAGTCAGCAACGGGAGGCTACCCACCCTCTCCTCTCTAACTCGGCTTCAAAAATACACCGTTCGTTTTATGACCCTTATTACCGTATTTTCCGGCATATATAGCGCACGAGTACATGAGACATACATATAAGACGATGTTTCAAGCAGTTGTAACGTTAGTAAACAGCTGCTAATGTCCAACCCAAAGCCTACCCTTGACCCTGAGCATATAAGGCACAGGCTGATTTTCCAAGTATCTTTTTTGAAAAAAAGGTGCGTCTTATATACCGGAAAATGTGGCAAAGAACAAAGGGGAACTAGTTACTTTAGCAGGATTTTTTTCTAACTTTAGGTATGGTGATGCACTAGTAAGACTATTACACGGGAAAGCAGCGTCTGGCAGTGGAGGATCCACCACTATTGCTCAATTCGGTGGGGAAAAAAATAAGCTTACTACGTGCGGTACGAAAATTCGCTGTATCTCCCAACCCATCTCCACAGTAAAACTATCTTTGTTCTATAAAGAACTAAACTCGCGTGGGTGATTTAGCACAAGTAGCAGAGGTTCGATCCTCCGTTCTGTAAGATAAAACGCCAAGTAGAACATTTTTACCGAGGTGAAAAAATGGCATTTGCTAGTAACTCGTCATTAAGTTAAAAGCACTGGCATAACACGAGGATAATCAGGTTAAATAAATAAATGCTCGGAAACACTTCGTATTACCAATATATACGAGTAAACTTAATTCGCAAGGGAATTCAACTGAACCTTATTAAGTCTTAAAGATGACCTGTAGTTCAATGGTAGGGCTCGCAACCGAAGGTACGTGGGTTGGATTTCCGGGCTGGGTGAAATGTATCGTCAGGTCTCCTTAAATTCTCTGCCCCTTTTCACCTAGGAGTAAATAGATACCAGGATGTTGTAGGTGGTATCCTGGGGAAAGGGGGTGACAGCATCTCTAGCTTTAAACCAAGCCTTGAAGCTCCGTAGGAATTGGAGCTAGCTTCTTCCCGGATTAAACCTAGTTATCTCCTTGTCTCCCATTCCCCAGGCACTGCAAAACCCTAACGGTTTAGTGTTTGTGACTATAAATTCCGGCCAGTTAATTGTTAAACGAGTGGAACCTAGTACCTTGGGCAAATTTAAAAATAGGCTAGATAAATAACAGAGAGAAAGGGTTGGGCAGGAGACCGGGTATGTTCGTATATAAAAACAAAAACTTCATGAGCATAATGCGAATGAGCATAATGCGAATGAGCATAATGCTGGTGAGCATAATCGCTTAAAACAAGACACCGTGGTCTAACAGCACATAACATTGCCAATAACCATCACCACAGTGAGAACGCAGCCTATTCTCCCTTCCACCTTCTAATTCCAATAAGACGCAAATATCCAGAAAATTTCAGGCTATATCTTTGCGTTTCAGCAGCTTCTTAAGAAGTTCCAAGTGCTCAACTTTGTCAAAGGGCTTCCGTGAATGCGGACTCGGACCATTACGACACTTCCAATGGAGCTGAAAAATTCGACGATCTTCTCGTCTGGAAAACTGCTCACCAGTCCAGGAAAAAGTCACGTTTCAGGTGGATATTACGTATTAAAACTTCTATTGATAGTGTTTGACATCGTGCGTGGGGGCGTAGGGACCCGTCTGTATGGAAGTAGTGATAGCAACAGTAGTTGTAGTAGTAGTAGCAGCAGTAGTTGTAGTAGTAGTAGCAGCAGTAGTTGTAGTAGTAGTAGCAGCAGTAGTTGTAGTAGTAGTAGCAGCAGTAGTTGTAGTAGTAGTAGCAGCAGTAGTTGTAGTAGTAGTAGCAGCAGTAGTGGTAGTAGTAGTCAGCAGCAGTAGTTATAGTAGTAAGCAGCAGTAGTTGTAGTAGTCAGAGCAGTAGTAGATTGTAGTGTAGCAGCAGTAGTTGTAGTAGTAGCAGCAGCAGCAGTGTGTAGTAGTAGTAGCAGCAGCAGTAGTGTAGTAGTAGTAGCAGCAGCAGTGTTGTAGTAGAGCTAGCAGCAGCAGTAGTTGTAGTAGTAGTAAGCAGCAGCAGTAGTTGTAGTAGTAGCAGCAGCAGTAGTTGTAGTAGTAGTAGCAGCAGCAGTAGTTGTAGTAGTAGGTAGCAGCAGCAGTAGTTGTAGTAGTAGTAGCAGCAGCAGTAGTTGTAGTAGTAGTGCAGCAGCAGTAGTTGTAGTAGTAGTAGCAGCAGCAGTAGTAGTAGTAGCAGCAGTAGTTGTAGTAGAGCAGCAGTAGTTGTAGTAGTAGCAGCAGCAGTAGTGTAGTAGTAGTGAGCAGCAGTAGTTGTAGTAGCAGCAGCAGTAGTTGTAGTAGCAGCAGTAGTAGTTGTAGTAGCAGCAGTAGTTTTAGTAGCAGCAGTAGTTGTAGTAGCAGCAGTAGTTGTAGTAGCAGCAGTAGTTGTAGTAGTAGCAGCAGTAGTTGTAGTAGCAGCAGTAGTTGTAGTAGTAGCAGCAGCAGTAGTTGTAGTAGTAGCAGCAGTAGTTGTAGTAGTAACAGCAGTAGTTGTTGTAGTAGTAGCAGCAGTAGTTGTAGTAGTAGCAGCAGTAGTTGTAGTAGTAGCAGCAGTAGTTGTAGTAGTAGCAGCAGTAGTTGTAGTAGTAGCAGCAGTAGTTGTAGTAGTAGCAGCAGTAGTTGTAGTAGAGCAGCAGTAGTTTAGTAGTAGCAGCAGTAGTTGTAGTAGTAGCAGCAGTAGTTGTAGTAGTATAGCAGCAGTAGTTGTAGTAGTAGCAGCAGTAGTTGTAGTAGTAGCAGCAGTAGTTGTGTAGTCAAGTAGTTGTAGTAGTAGCAGCAGTAGTTGTAGTAGTAGCAGCAGTAGTTGTAGTAGTAGCAGCAGTAGTTGTAGTAGATAGCAGCAGTAGTTGTAGTAGTAGCAGCAGTAGTTGTAGTAGTAGCAGCAGTAGTTGTAGTAGTAGCAGCAGTAGTTGTAGTAGTAGCAGCAGTAGTTGTAGTAGTAGCAGCAGTAGTTGTAGTAGTAGCAGCAGTAGTTGTAGTAGTAGCAGCAGTAGTTGTAGTAGTAGCAGCAGTAGTTGTAGTAGTAGTAGCAGCAGTAGTTGTAGTAGTAGCAGCAGTAGTTGTAGTAGTAGCAGCAGTAGTTGTAGTAGTAGCAGCAGTAGTTGTAGTAGTAGCAGCAGTAGTTGTAGTAGTAGCAGCAGTAGTTGTTGTAGTAGTAGCAGCAGTAGTTGTAGTAGTAGCAGCAGTAGTAGTAGCAGCAGTAGTTGTAAGTAGCAGCAGTAGTTGTAGTAGTAGCAGCAGTAGTTGTAGTAGTAGCAGCAGTAGTTGTAGTAGCAGCAGTAGTTGTAGTGGCAGCAGTAGTTGTAGTAGTAGCCAGTAGTGATAGTAGCAATACTAGTAGTTTGCAGCAAGAAACACAGTGTTGTGGCAGCAAATGGTGGTTTATACAATACGCCATATATGCAATTAATAATTATAAAATTGTGTATGAACAAGTATAGATTTACTCTAAGTTTTAATTTAATAATTCGTGTTAAGCGCTAACCCCATGTGGGGACAGTTCAGCGATAGACGTGGTGGAGGTTCGATCCTCCGTCCGCTGAGCGGATACCTGCTAGGAGACAACAAAGCCTTAAATTTCCTTCCACTCGCAGCTCGTTCGTTTCTGCCATATCTAACGTATTACGATAATGACATATTTATTGTTCTCGTTTATTAACCTCTACATATATTTATCAAGCACTAATAAAAAAAAGTTTACGTCTGGCAGCGCGTTGGTAACTTCCAGCGTTCGTATCCCCACGATCGCTAAAAAATATCGGTAGATGGACCTTGTAAGAAGTTTTAAGAGGTGTTGTTAAAGGAATTAGTAGAGCAAGGCGACTATTAAGATGCATAATTAATAATACTTTTAACTAATTGAAAACTCCAGACAAACAAATATACAATGAGATTTACGAAATTTCAGGAGTTTTACGTCATCTACGTTCCTCATGTTCTCTTCAAGGCTGGCAATACTGAGAAAAAGGCTGGTAACACTGGTCATAACAGGCCTGGTAACACTGGTCATAACAGGCCTGGTAACACTGGTCATAACAGGCCTGGTAACACTGGTCATAACAGGCCTGGTAACACTGGTCATAACAGGCCTGGTAACACTGGTCATAACAGGCCTGGTAACACTGGTCATAACAGGCCTGGTAATACTACCATTAATATGGCTGGCAGTAACAGGGCTGGTAATACTGTCACCAATAGGAATGATAAAATAGAAAATACCAGGGCTGGTAATATTGGTATTAACACTGAATGGTAACACTGGCAATTACGGGGCTTTAACACTATAGTGAGACTAATAACACTATTTAAATGTATACAACTCAGGACAGGAAATACCAAAACGCTGCAAGTTATACCATGACACTGTTAGTTATACCAGGATATTGCCAGTAATACCAAGACTGCCAGTAATACCCCAAGACACTGTCGTTAATGGCAGGACAGTCAGTAATACCAAGACACCGCCAGTAATACCAAGACACCGCCAGTAATACCAAGACACCGCCAGTAATACCAAGACACCGCCAGTAATACCAAGACACCGCCAGTAATACCAAGACACCGCCAGTAATACCAAGACACCGCCAGTAATACCAAGACACCGCCAGTAATACCAAGACACCGCCAGTAATACCAAGACACCGCCAGTAATACCAAGACACCGCCAGTAATACCAAGACACCGCCAGTAATACCAAGACACCGCCAGTAATACCAAGACACCGCCAGTAATACCAAGACACCGCCAGTAATACCAAGACACCGCCAGTAATACCAAGACACTGCCAGTAATACCAAGACACTGCCAGTAATACCAAGACACTGCCAGTAATATCACGACTACCAGTAATACCAATGCATTGGCAGTAATACCAAGACGCTGTCAATAATATCAAGACACTGTCATTAATGCCAGGACACGATACTGCCGAATATCGAAATTAAACGCTTGCCAACAATAGAAACAGAAAAAATTGTCATATAAATGCTTATCTCTTTCAATTTATTCATTCGTTTCAATTCCGAATTAAAATATACAAATTAATGTTCAATGTTGGTTAATGCCGAGCTTTAAACAAGGCTTTGGGTAAACACAAAAACTTACAAAAAAAAAAAAATAACATCCAAAGCCGATGGAAAAAAGACTTGCACATTATAAAAAAATAATAAATATTTTACACGCAAGTAAATTGAAATTCAGTATATTGATTACCGGGGCTTTGATGTCCAATGCACAATTATCCGGATCCACTTTCTCGTGATTAAAACATAAGGTATCGTCGATTGTAGCTATCGTGACGAGGCAACACAAACCCTCACCTCCTCGAGTAATCGTCGATGTTATGTCGATAAAAGTGCCTTGTGTAGCGAGGCAGGAGAGGAGGCACACAAAAACCAGGGGCGTATATAACGCAAGTTTCATATTCTTCGATACGTTAAGACGAAGTCAGGCGGGAAGTTTGGACGCGGAGAAAAAAGTTGGTTATTCTATTGGCTCAAACCTGATTACCTCCCTACGAGCTGCATTACCCCTACGGGTCTACTGTTATGAATATGTAATGAATAATAATAATAATACTAATAATAATACTAATAATAATAAATTACAATGGCTGAAAGCAAGCTTTGTCACACTTTGGTGCTCTACACACAATTCCCCACAGAATTCTTAACAGTCGATTTTCGAGAATAACAGAAGACAAGCCGTCTCGCAGATGCAAAACAAAGTTACGTGAGGAATAAAGGAAATACACTTCAGATCAGGTTCTGTTCGGTACTTAAAATGCTACTTTACGTATTTTCAGTCTAATAAAGAGGAATATATACGAGATTAAACTTTTATGCTTTATGCCGGCAGAAAGACGTGCATATATAAAGACATTGGCTTAATAACAGACCGCGGCAGATTAAGGTGGACACTGCCGCTTGTCATGCAAGCTTTTTACAGGCTAAATTCTCTGCCACCACTCTCTGCCGCCACGCACTCTGCCACCATTCCCTGCCACCACGCACTCTGCCACCACTCTGACTTTGTATGAGTAGGATATCGCAAAATTATATCAGGATATAGCAAAATTGTTCGGTTTAGAGCAAAACTTTATTATATACAACATTTCGCTATTAGCAGTGACTTCCAATCGTTTCACTACCGAGAGCAACATGCCGTCTATAACAAAGGTTTACTCAGTACTAAAAGCCTTTCTCATATACTTTCTACATCTGGTATTTTTGCATGTCCCCTCGACCCCCAATCTCTAACTCAAAATCTGTAGCTTCTCGGAAAATTTATGTAATTCACAATATTACCTGGACACTTTTTTGACCACGTCTGCACACTGTCTAGGTCTCCTTTGTTAATTACTTTTTCGTCTCTTCTTGTTGGCCATTTACACATAAGAAACAGACTCGGTCCCAGTACTGATGCCGTTACTCTCGGTGTGCCCTATGCTCACTCGGCAGAGAATTATCTCACAGTAACGATTTCAGTGGAAAGATTAGGACCAAACATCCACGTTCTGCTGAACACCAACTTCTTGCTCGTCTTCAAGAAAACATCAGATGCATCAGTTTCCCTTTATCTATCCCCGAATCTCAGCGAGGCAAAGGCTTCTGTACGGAGCCACTTAATATAGCAGCCTTTTCCTAAGCATGTGTTGGGTCATAGCCCGGGAAACCGATGTGTCCTGAGGACCAACTGAACTCTGCCTCCTTGTGTCTGGGCCCCGACATTCCATAAGCACCAACAATTCTCTGCGCCCCTTTTGCCATTAACAGAAACAAAACTCTTATACCGTTATTCCAGGAACTCCTACGTGCCAAGAGGAGCCACAGAACATTACACTCTTGTTCTAGTGACCCTGACATGTTCTGACTACAAATAAAACATACTCTTGCGCACCCAGCATGCCCTTAATACCAACAGATCTCAACGTCAGTGTGCCTGGAATAGAGAAGAGCCAACCATTCCTGAATTTTCTGGGCTGCAGCATTCACTGTGGTACATTGCCCCGGGGTCTGTCGTACACACGGGGAGTCACTGCACAGAAAATAATTATCCTTTCTACAGTATCTAGCGATCAGACTCATAACTATTCTTGCTAGGGTTAAACGCTAGTAACCCCTTGCTCAACCATTCCTGAAGTTTGTCAAGGTCTTGCTGCAAAGTCTTGCTGCAAAGTCTTGCTGCAAAGTCTTGCTGCAAAGTCTTGCTGCAAAGTCTTGCTGCAAAGTCTTGCTGCAAAGTCTTGCTGCAAAGTCTTGCTGCAAAGTCTTGCTGCAAAGTCTTGCTGCAAAGTCTTGCTGCAAAGTCTTGCTGCAAAGTCTTGCTGCAAAGTCTTGCTGCAAAGTCTTCTGTACCTATCTGTTCGTATCTTCCACAGTTTTACACGACTTACGGAAGCCGATATATAGAAGTTTATTCCAGTAAGAATATAGGGATCAATACAGAGTCTAGTGGGACTCCACAAGCTTCACTCTCCCACCCTGACGTATCATCCCTCACTGTAACACACTGCTTTCTATTGTTCAAGCATTTCCTTCGTCTTGCTAATACCCCGTCTGCCATCCCAGCTTGCTTCACCAGTTTGCTAAACAGTCTTTTATATCCTACAGTATCAAAGGCTTTCTTACGGTTCCCAGTGTGCACGCGCGTGTGAGGGGATGAGTGAAGCGGGGAAGGGGAGGGGACCCTGGATGGGATATATTTTTATTGCCCATGGTAACACTGTGCTAGACAAATACTATTGGTTTCATGTCATGAAAGTAAGATGCAAAAGATAACTCAACCTCAGATCTAAAACGACACTTCTATTGACTCTGGCGAGACGAAGTGAGCAAAACACGCAAGGCATTTTTCAGTCTTTCACACGGTGACAATAAAAAAAAAAGTACAGCTCGGCCATTCCTTAACTTATCTCTGTTGTTAAAAATTAATCATCAGTTGGTTAACTTAGACTTACGATAAATGCGAACGTATATCAAGCGAAAGTAGAGAGAGAGAGAGAGAGAGAGAGAGAGAGAGAGAGAGAGAGAGAGAGAGAGAGAGAGAGAGTGAAAGAGTGAAGAAAATAGGAGGGGGGATATAGGAAGGCGTTAGGGTGAGGAATCCCCAAAACTGCAACAGCTGGTATCCCTGGTATCCCCAGCCTGAGGGCGGACCAGGGTCAGTGATTGATCTGGGGTCCAGCTTCTCTGCTGATTTAATATTGCATTCTCGGATGTGCATATAAAACTGAACTGTGGCAGATGGCCGGAAGATGGAGTGTTGGGAGGGTGTACGGGAAAGAAGGGAGAGGGACGGGGAGGGAGGAAGCGGGGAACAGCGAGGCAGAGAAGAGAAAGGGAGAGGGTATTAGATAGGGATAGGGGAAAAGAGGGACAGGGGAACAGAGAGGGGAAAGGTGAAGAGGGAGAGGAGAAGAGAGGGAGAGGGGAAGAGAGGAAGAGGGGAAGAGAGAGAGGGAGAGAGGAACAGATAGGAGAGGAAACGGAGGGAGAGAAAAATCAGAGAAGAGGAACAGAGAAAAAAAAGGGATCGTAAAGGTAGAGAGAAACAGAGTGAGAGAAGAGAGAATGAGGGGAACAAGAAACAGAGGATAGAGGAGGAGCAGGGAACAGAGGGGGAAATTAAGGGAGAGAATGGAAGAGAACAGGGGGGGTGGAAAAAGTAAAGAGGGAAACAGAGAGCAAGAGAGAAGAAAGGAGCAGAGGGAAACAGGTGGGAAAGGAAAAGAGAACAAAGGGGAGGAAGGAAGAAAGGAAAAGAGGGGTAGCTAGAGGGGCGGACCAAAAAAGATGCAAGAAAATAAGTGACGGGGGAAAACCGTGAGAGAATGAGAAATGAACGATAAATTATTGATGAAGAGAAGAATTGAAGTGGCAGGAGGGAGGACACAGGAGGGACGCCAGCACACAGGAGGGACGCCAGCACACAGGAGGGACGCCAGCACACAGGAGGGACGCCAGCACACAGGAGGGAGGGCAGCACACAGGAGGGAGGGCAGCACACAGGAGGGAGGGCAGCACACAGGAGGGAGGGCAGCACACAGGAGGGAGGGCAGCACACAGGAGATACTGAACCACAAAAGCCAAAGAAAGTAACACGCTACTGTACGTCAACAATTCCTGAACACAGATCATTTTAAAACCAATATATTTCCCACATCTGTGGTCATTGTACACAAGAAAGAGAATAATTAAAAAAAAAATCATTTTACCAAGCGGATGATTCAAAGCTCATAAGACCGTAAAAGATTGATGAATAAAATCATATAAACGTTAACGAGAAGCGAAAATCACAAGTACACCAATTACGGTTGACTTTACTGAATAATAGTTCATTGTGGCACTCCACCCCAATGTTGACATTTTCCCTTTTTTTTTATAATTCCTAAAAAGTTGAGCATTTCATATGCAGGCTAGAATATTTCAGACCCTAAATTATTTTATGTTCTGTATTATACCGCAGCCAGCAATTTATATTTTCAAACAATTGTTGGTATTTTAAAGCTATTTTACTGCTGCCACTCATACGCTCGCTAAACATTCCAGTTAACGTGAAATTCACAGCTAAAATATTTAGATATTCTATGTATTATACACAACTAACAAAGTGGCGATGGTACCAGGCGGGGCTGGGAGCAATGACTCGACACGATGCACACACATTATGGTGATACACTTAGATACAGTGATATAGGATCGTGCTATCCTAAGTCGCACCTTCAAATGAAAATGTGTAAACAGACGGGTACATGGTTAAACACAATACCTAAACATAAATTTGTGTTTGTAAGATAATTTTCCATTATATATATATATATATATATATATATATATATATATATAATATATATATATATATATATATATATATATATATTATATTTATATTTTCATTATAATAATGGATATGAGCGTTATACTATGAATAGTGAGAGCAGGATAAGAGATACTATAGTAATGATCAAGATGATACACTATCAGTCTGGATAATGATACACGAGCATCGGATATTTACAATGAAAGGAGCAGTCAGGAGATTACAGAGGAGAGGCAGCGTGAAGGTGGGGTGAGGAGAGAGCAGCGGTGAAGGTGGGGTAAGGGAGAGGAAGCGGTGAAGGAGGGGTGAGGGAGAGGCAGCGGTGAAGGTGGGGTGAGCGAGAGGCAGCGGTGAAGGAGGGGTGAGGAGAGGCAGCGGTGAAGGAGGGGTGAGGGAGAGGCAGCGGTGAAGGAGGGGTGAGGAGAGGCAGCGGTGAAGGAGGGTGAGCGAGAGGCAGCGGTGAAGGAGGGGTGAGGGAGGCAGAGGCAAGGGTGAAGGAGGGCAGCGTGAGGAGGGGGGAGAGGCAGCGGTGAAGGAGGGGTGAGGGAGAGGCAGCGGTGAAGGAGGGGTGAGGGAGAGGCAGCGGTGAAGGAGGGGTGAGGGAGAGGCAGCGGTGAAGGAGGGGTGAGCGAGAGGCAGCGTGAAGGAGGGGTGAGGGGAGTGAAGGGGGTGAGAGAGCGGTGAAGGAGGGGTGAGGAGAGGCAGCGGTGAAGGTGGGGTGAGCGAGAAGCATCGGTGAAGGTGGTGAGCGAGGCAGCTGTGAAGGAGGTGAGGAGAGGCAGCGGTGAAGAGGGTGAGGAGAGGCGCGTGAGGTGGGGTGAGCAGAAGCATCGGTGAAGGTGGGGTGAGCAGGCAGCTGAAGGAGGTGAGGAGAGGCAGCGGTGAAGGTGGGGTGAGGGAGAGGCAGCGGTGAAGGAGGTGAGGAGAGCAGCGGTGAAGGTGGGAGAGGCAGCGGTGAAGGAGGGGTGAGGGAGAGCCAGCAGTGAGGGAGAGGCAGCGGTGTAGGAGCGGTGAGGGAGAGGCAGCGGTGAAGGAGCGGTGAGGGAGAGGCAGCGGTGAAGGAGCGGTGAGGGAGAGGCAGCGGTGAAGGAGCGGTGAGGGAGACAATCAAGCAAGGAATAAAGTTTGAGAAAAAAGGTTTATCAGAAGTAGAGAAAACAGTGTAAAGCAGAGAAGGGAAAAAGACAGGAAAGAAGAGAGGATGGGATGGAAGAGAAAGGAGTTTGGAAGGAAGACAATAGTTGTTTGGAAGAGAGGGAAGAATATATATATATATATATATATATATATATATATATATATATATATATATATATATATATATATATATATATATATTAATTAAAGGCACACACTCCACTGTATGTCCTCGGACCAAGAGTAACACACCTAGCTGGGCTGGGTGCTTGGTTCTTGTATGATTGTGTGGTTCAGTGGGTTAAGGCGTCATGTGATTTTCGCTCACCACGAGGCAGGGCCAAAACTACATGGGTTCGAATCCTCGGCTAGTCAGTCGCATTGCTATTGATTCAATACCACTCGTTCTTGGTCACAATAATATATATATATATATATATATATATATATATATATATATATATATATATATATATATATATATACACACACACACACACACACACACACACACACACACACACATCGGCCGATTCCCACCAAGGCAGGGTGGCCCGAAAAAGAAAAACTTTCATCATCATTCACTCCATCACTGTCTTGCCAGAGGGGTTCTTTACACTACAGTTATAAAACTGCAACATTAACACCCCTCCTTCAGAGTGCAGGCACTGTACTTCCCATCTCCAGGACTCAAGTCCGGCCTGCCGGTTTCCCTGAATCCCTTCATAATTGTTACTTTGCTCACACTCCAACAGCACGTCAAGTATTAAAAACCATTTGCGGCTATGATATTTTGACCCCTGGGGTCAGAAAACTACCCTAGGGGATCAGGAAACTATCCTCTGCGGTTGGTCAAGAATCTAATGGCCTTGTAACATGTTAAAGGCCTCTCAGTCACCTAAGGAGGTGGTGTTGATTCACCGGGAATTCTCCCGGCCCGGGTCTTTACTAGATGGCGACCCGGCTTCGGCTCCCTTGGCGTGGGAGTATTAGAGACCTAAGTCTCCCATGGGAGGGGGTACCCCTCAGCGGTGGGACCAACTGGCCCCAGGCCTAGCCACATTCCCCACCAGCACGAGGCATGGAGGTAGATAGATGCTAGGCCCCTCTGGTCTGCCACCTTCCTCGCCCCAAAGAGGCTGACGGGTAGGGCAGGCTTGCAAGCCGCAGATGGTAGCAAGCTCCAGCCTTGGCACCTACCCTGCCCGAGAAGGGCTGGGCATGGTGATCGACCCGTCAGTCACCTAATTGATTGGGCTGACACAAACATGATGATCGCTTTATAAAAGTTTGTCCAGTTGACTTTAAACAATCACAAAGCTAATAATGTAACAAAAGGATGTGGTCTGTACCGTTTGGATAACTACATTATACCCAATTTTATCTATAATCTAGTAGCTGACAGGTTTCAGCAAATAACAGACATTGGTTGCAATGCTCCTATACAGGTGGTAACGAGACAACTTAGTTTCCCATACGTTTTAAGTTGTTTTCTGTGAGAGGATGGCATCGTCGGGGACTTAGATAATAAATTTCATCAGGGGAATTACCTGATCATGTTAGCACATCTGTGTTTCAGTTTCGGCTTCTTCCTCCTAATTTCCTCAAATTAGTTGATATTTTTTTATTGTAATTCGGATTAAATAAGTCATGTGATGAGTCCACTTCATGAAAATATATGTGGCGAATAGTGTGACCTGGCTACGTGTCTTCCTCTGTGGACTTGCTAAGCTTTAGTTTGATATCTTTATTATGCACCCCATACCCATTCTGTGGGCGGTAGTCAAAAGATTACAGAGGTACATAATGGGTCCAGGGATTGGGCCCCAAAGTTTTGATAGCTGAGCAAGTTACAAAGGTAATGAACTCACAAGTAAGTAAATTTACTTACGTTTATACATGAACAAATTATAAAGTAATGAGCAATTCACTAGTCCACACCCGGTCTGCCGCTATATATTTGCAACACTTTATCTCAACAGCATCACAGTGTAATGTTATACATCAATGTCAAATTTAAGTGTTGGTGTAAATGGTTTAGTTGAAGAATGAGAAACTTATGGAAAATTGATTATGTCAATGTCATAATACAAGTGTTGGTGTTAGTATGTACGAGTGTTACAGTATGACACCGAAAGATAACAGGTTGCGATAAAACAGGGAAGTTACCGCTGCCGAATTCTCCTATAATTGTTCCGCTTCCGCTACTGACAAAGTTTCTATACGAAAACTTTGCCAATCTAGCTCTTACCGCCAGCGCTGGGGGCCACCTCCAGGAACTTAACTGTGGCACTGTTCCTGTTTAGAGGAACTGCTCTGGTGTTTACTGGTTGTTTTCTTCCATTATGAGGCATTAATGAAATTCGTCATGCTGCAAAACACACCGACTGTGTTCTCCGCAACAATTAAAACAGGAAAACATCGTCACGCATTAACTTTTACCATAATGTAACTTCTCATTTCACGGGCGAGGGTGATGGATTACGACCTAAACAGTAGTCACAAACCCTGCGTGGTGGTTGGAAAGTTAGTGAACTTAACACTTCATGCAGAGAACCAAATGATAAAGTTCTGGGTGGAGCTCCGTTAAGTGTCAATGACTTGAAAATGCTTTACCCAGAGCGACACCAAGTCTATTACAGAGGTGTGCTCTGTACCAAGTGCCTTTGTTTACCATTTTAATCGGCGATATTCGTCATCCAACATTGTCCTGACACTGGAAGGCAGCGTATGTACAAATATGGGTAATACAAAGACACTTAGAGCAAAGTTTCGCTCAAGGAGAACTTTATCAAGTCAAAAAGGCCTCACCTTGAATGAAATGTAGCCTTAACAAAGGTATACTGCAAAATAGGATATGAGGAACAGTGACAAACTTCCCAACCCCATGTTTACATGTAATTTGAGGTTCAAACGATTTCGTATCCTAGAGCCTAGTCGATCTGGTGATAGTCTCACCCTAAGGTCTGAAAACTGTACCCTCCAGTACTCCTTACATCAGTAGTTTACTTTCCTGAAAATGTGAGCTTTCACTAAAATTATTTTAATTGAGAAACGCTAAATATACATGGGCCTAGAGCTCTTGGGAATGAAAAATTCTCGTAGCCCTTAACCAGAAAGTTCGTCAGAATTCCAACAAATCATAATTATCAATGATAAATGGGCTTCTAATGTGTATAGAATAAAATGACTGTGTGTGTGTGTGTGTGTGTGTGTGTGTGTGTGTGTGTGTGTGTGTGTGTGTGTGTGTTTACTTTTAAGGCTTTTCATTTTGGAGTGGTGTGCTCTGATGCAGATTAAATACTCTTTATTGAAGGAATCGATGCCTACTTTTCCCTTTCTCCGATCAAATTTGATTGCCTTTTCATTCTCCAGGCCCTGTGCGGTTTCTAGGCGCTTAGCGCTTTCCCTTAAATTTAACTTTATCTGTGATGCTACTACTCAACCTTGTAAAAAGCCACTTTCACTGGCTTTGTAAAATGCGACTACTCGCTTGAAATCCCCGTAACTGATTCCCGTCCCCCCTCTTCCTGGCCCTACCTCCCAAATCATCCCTTCCTCTCTTTCTCCTCCATGCTTTTCTTGCTCCACTATGCCCCCCCCATCTCTGTCTCTCTCCTCCATGCCTCCCTTCCTCTCTAAATCTTCTATACAATTCTTGCTTTAAGTACCTAGATATAATTAGAAATATCTTAAGTTGATCCGAGCAGGTAGCCTCGATATATACATATACCTCTTTAGCCCTAATCTGGCCCATCAATCCTGTACCCTTCTCTGATTTTTTTTTTTTGGCTTTAATCTGGACATCCTTTGACTTCCCGCTAACCCTTCTCTGTCACTTCTGGTCTTCTTCTGAACCTTTAGAGGCTCCCCTCCAAACTTCTTGTGGCCTAGAGGCCAGGAGGTTTTCATGGACCTCGACGAAAACAAGTGAGGGAGGCGTGGTAGCTGTTTGGAAAGACTCCGCTGGTATTTATTGATGTTACGCCGGGTGGTGATAGATGGTGCGGGCCATGTAGGTCACCGCCCCAGGACGCGAAGGCAAGAGGACCAGCGGGAATTCTTTTCGTTTAGATAATGATAATTCGTATAGAATACCGGTATAATGGAAGAGGCAAGGGTGGAGGCGACCCCACCAGCAGTGAGTCAGTTATATGGAAAGTAACGTGGAGGTGTTTACTCACGGGATGAGCGGCGCTGAGCAAAATCTGAAAGCAAAATTGGATTTATTAGCAGTGTGCTATTATCTTATTCTGTATGAGAATTTTATTGTAGGAACAAAATCTAGTTATGCTTCCTGTTACACAGCATCACAAAGCATAGGTTTTTATCAGGAGGTAACGCAATCTAACAGCAGTGCTGGGAGACCTCAGCAGAACGATAAGGATATCGTCGGGGATTCCATTTTGAGGAGAGATTTCCTGCTTAAGCAAAATTTGATCCATCTGAAATGTGCTGTTGTACTATTTAAAATAATTACGTAGGGGAATCTATTATATATATATATATATATATATATATATATATATATATATATATATATATATATATATATATATATATATATATATATATATATATAACACACACACAAACATACGGCAGTCACATGAACAGGTGATATCAATTATGCAAGATAACCAAAGTGAAAACAGTGAAAAGGTCCTCTAAGCAATTTTTACCAAAAGGTCATATTTTGACCGTGTTTTCACTGTAATTATTCTGAGCGCGCACGCACACACACACACACACACACATTATATATATATATATATATATATATATATATATATATATATATATATATATATATATATAATAATATTATGATAGATGACAAGACCGCTGGAAAGCCACACAGCAACAGTATATGTAATCAAAACAAAAAAGTAAAAATAAAATAGTAAGGGAAAAGACACAAAGAAAACTAAAAAAAAAAAATACAAGAGAAAAGAAAAGGGATTTCCAGAAACTAAATTAAAGAAAATGGATAACAGGACAAAAAAATATATGGTGCAAGAGAACACGAAATCGTAAAATAACTGAAAAAAAATAAAAAATAAAATAGTTAAAAAGTGAAAAAAGAAATAAAGACCAATAACGAGGAAGAAGAAGCGGAGAAGAGAAAGAAAAGAATGAGAAAAAAGAGAGGAAAACAGGAGACACAAAAGAATAATAAAAGACCTTCATCCTCCTGTCCTCCCACGCTTGCCTGGACCATCTTCCACATAGACTAATTCTGCAGAAAATTAGAGGCTCTTCCTGTATCCGTGTTCACCGTAATTGAATCACTATTCGAGGCTTCAGCTACTCTACTTCCTGGAATTATGACTTTTACCCAACATAGGATTCTGTTTGATGTGTGGTGAGGTTGCCCGGGAGGCAGGGAAGTGGCTAGGGAGGGCGGGGAAGAATGTGGACAGAGGGGAAAATGTGGAAAAACCGGGGATGTGGAAAGATGGGAAAATGTGGAAAAAAACGCGGGGAAGAATGTAGACAGGGGGGAGGGGGAGGTGGAAAGATGAGGAAAGGTGGAAAGAGGGGAAAATGTAGAAAAAAAAAACAGGAAAAATGTGGAAAAGGAGGATAAGCGGAAAAATACGAGAAAATACGATTAATGGTGAACGCTCGATCCTCAGTGCACTAACCGCAACTCCGACCAAGCAAACTATTGGTAATTTAACTAGTAGGAAATAGCTAGAAGGAAAGGATGAATGTTTTTACTTAGGAAAGAAAGGGAGGTGGACGGTTATTAGTTAAAAATTGAAGGGAAAGTTCGTGATTTAATTAGAATATAGAGGAAAGATGAATAGTTAAGGTAGGAAGGAGTCTGTGGCGCATTCGGGATGGACATTGATGGAAGGGCTGTAACTAGATGGCTGAAGGGGAAAGGCAGACAGGAAGGCAGATGCGATGGAAAGGAGCGAGGAGAGTAGTGGAAGACTGAAGGGGGTGGAAGGGTATATCAGGAGAATGATACGAGTGGGTGGTAAAGGAACATGATGGGTAGGTGCGTCGAGAGAACATGATGGGTGGGTGCGTCGAGAGAACATGATGGGTGGGTGCGTCGAGAGAACATGATGGGTGGGTGCGTCGAGAGAACATGATGGGTGGGTGCGTCGAGAGAACATGATGGGTGGGTGTGTCGAGAGAACATGATGGGTGGGTGTGTCGAGAGAACATGATGGGTGGGTGTGTCGAGAGAACATGATGGGTGGGTGTGTCGAGAGAACATGATGGGTGGGTGTGTCGAGAGAACATGATGGTGGGTGTGTCGAGAGAACATGATGGGTGGGTGTGTCGAGAGAACATGATGGGTGGTGTGTCGAGAGAACATGATGGGTGGGTGTGTCGAGAGAACATGATGGGTGGGTGTGTCGAGAGAACATGATGGGTGGGTGTGTCGAGAGAACATGATGGGTGGGTGTGTCGAGAGAACATGATAGGTGGGTGTGTCGAGAGAACATGATGGGTGGGTGTGTCGAGAGAACATGATGGGTGGGTGTGTCGAGAGAACATGATGGGTGGGTAGATAAAAGTTACAAGATGAATACTTGTATACAAGTAGCAAAAAAGAGAAGGGAATGTCATCAAATATTTTTAACAAGCATGGTATAGTTTTGAACTCCAAAATTCTAAGCGGCCGAGTGCTAGAAAACCAACACTTCACAAGGCCTTAGATATTAATATTTTTCTGGAGATAGTCTTAACTTTTCAGAGAGGCACTGTTTTGAATGACGACAGAGGCAGGGGTTGTGTTGTTGCTTCATCTCTTCAATAAACAGCAGAACAAGACCCAGGATTATGTAGTTAGTTCCTCAAAGATTCTACATCTAATAGACATTTTGCATGCCTTTGCCACATCAACAAACACTCACAAATGGTGGCAACTATACAGAATCGCGAACTTCGTTGGCTACGATCAGAGATTTTCGGCAATTCTCTATTAAGAATGCGGTTCAAAAAGTAAATATGATTAAAAAATGACAATTCACGTGTTTCTACAAACGCCAGTTCTGTTAATTATTTACATATCCACAGTGATGAGAGTAAAAACATGGTCTTCACTATTAACCACCACACCAGATCTTTGTCAAGTCGTGATTTCTCACTACCCAGACCGAGACGTCGTCTATAAGAAAGGTTTACCCTCACCAAATATCTATCGATGATTATCTTGTGCCAAGTTTTTATGCCTCTACTTCTCTTGTTTGGAGAGCAAAATACCGACAAATGGGATAATACAACGAGGCATATAGCAGGTCTGTGTTTGTAAACAAGACCCATGATGTGGGTTATGGAATTTTACTGTGAAAACGTCTCATCCACCAGGAAATCTTTCAAGCCTTTGTTTAAGACCTTTTAGCTCAAAGCTTTTTTCCAAGTCTTCACAAAGGCTTGTTTGCTTTCATCCTACCAGCATCTCTCGTTACAGTGTATGATCCCATTCAGCGAGTTTACAATGTATGCAAAGCATCAATGCAAAGGGAAGCTGATCCTGTCGTAACCTTGACTATTCCAAGTGTAGCAGTGTACCATAACAGCTTCACTTGTCAAGAAGAGAGAAACTTCGCGAGACAAACAATAAATGAGACATTTCAACGAAGATTAAAGCTTTGCTTTATTATCTGCTGTATCTATACTGAGCTACACAATCTTGCTTCATCCTACAGGAAAGATTTAGTGCAAGTGTTTACCCATATTTTCTATGTACATTTTCTTAGCAATTATCAAGTAAAGAACAAAAAGGCACAATACTGTGACTGGAACAATACACAGATAACCCGCATATGGGATAGAGGAGCTTACGACGACGTTTCGGTCCGACTTAGACCATTTACAAAGTCAATTTTAAATCAACAATTGATGCCATTACTACAATTTTAGTCTATTTTTTTTTACTGTACGTAAAATTTTAATGCTAAATATTAAGCCACTTTAAGCTGGATATTTGGAAATAAAGGTAGTGAAATAATGAATATTGTTACTGTATTGTCTGTAATGCATACAACCACGCCCGAACTTAATGTATTAACCTATCATCACTGTGGCGCTGGCAGGCGACACTTACCATCTCTGACACTGGCGACATTGTTTACCATACTGTTTGTGGGTATTAGGTATCAACAAGCCCCTTGTGGAAGATGATGGCAGTGACGCACTCATGATCCAGATCAAATTTAATTACTATCAAATCTAATTACTATCATTCCTTAGAGGGTGCGTGACCCCCTACGGGTTAAGCTCTTCCCACACTAATAATGATAATAATAATAATGAGCCAACATGCAACATTCTCAAACTTCAGAAATCGAAATTACATAAGGAACTATAGCTTGGGCGACCTATGAGTGTGTTTTTGGACAGACATCACAATGTCTCAAACTGTGTCATCAGACCTACACAAAGGGGAATTTAAGGACGTATTTTATTTATTTTATTTACAATTACTAAAACAGTTTGGTTATTCAGAGCTTTAAACATATTTAGTTTCTCAAATTATTAAATTTACACTATCCTCAACTTGCTACTGTCTTTACTGATTCTTGACTCACGAAATCGTAATGACACGATTGCACACAAACCATACCACGGGTGGGGATAGAACCCACGGTCAGTCATAAAACTCCAGACCGACGCGTTAGCATTTGTCGCCACAGTGGTGCCTATGCTAACCTTCCTATGGTGTATAAATATGCCTAGTTGGATCAGTCTTATTGTAGCCAGCTGCCCTAGTGGTTAACGCGTCGGTCTGGAGTTTTATGACTCTGACCGCGGGTTCTATCCCCACCCGTGGTATGATTTGTTTACTGATTCTTATATAGCATAAATCAGAATCACAAAGCAAGTAAAACTGTTCAAAGTCATTTATTCATATTCCACAATATGTACTTACAATTTACCCCAACCTCTTGTTATCAGCCGTAGGTGTTTGCAATTTTTTACGAAAGGGGCAAATATCCCCATCATTTATGCTGAAGGAGATGCTTTGTTCTCAGTCAGGCAAGCACCCTGTGGGGAGAGTGGCCCCTACCTCTGCACACAAACCACTGAAACCACACCACTACATAAACCACACCTAACGTCGGGGGTCGGAGGGGGAGTTAGTTTAGGTTGATAAAGAGCGAAGGGGAGAGAGAACGCATTACAGTGTCATTAAAACTGCCATTACAGTTTTAATGGTGTGTTTGTTGTCTGTGCAAATAGCTGTTGCATTTTTATGTGTTATGGAGAAACCATTAAATTGCTAAATTTCTCTAATGCTGCATGCAATGTACACATCGCTTTGTCAGAATGCTTAAGCGCCATTATGTTTGCTCAGTAACTGAATAGGTGACTACTACGTATATACTTACCCGACGAGGTATACAGAGGTATATACCGAGGCATACCTTTGAATTCGCAAGTCGCAAGCTGACAAATGGTTATTCAGAACGCTTTAGGAGGCGACAACCTTCATTTTACGACGTTTCACTAACAGGCAAAGTGAGGCAGGGAGGGTTATCAAGTATTTAATGAAGTTCCAGTTTAGATTTGGCCGCCGTAGCGGCTATTTTATTTTGGAGACCTGGTCCGGGACCGGGGCGCGGGGGCTGTGACCTCCGGAAGCAACTCCAAGTAAACACTCAGTATCTATCCTTCAGACTGTAGCATGTAGCATATCACAGTAAACAAGTGATATCACAATATGCAGAACAACCACTGTGAAAAAATAGTGAAATTCCAAGCTCTTTCGTGATTTTTCACGTGTGACACATTGCAACTCAGATGCCCATCCAAACTGCAGTAGCCCCACCCGTCGTTCAGAGTGCAGGTAATGTACTTCCCACCTCCAGGACTCACGTCCGGCTAACCCTTTGCCCTGAATCCCTTTTTATAAGTGTTACCCTTGATCATCCTCCAACATCACATCTGGATATGTATTTACAATTTATAAGAACATAAGAACATAAGAAAGAAGGAACACTGCAGCAGGCCTACTGGCCCATGCGAGGCAGGTCCAAATCTCCAACGGCTTAAGCCCCGACCCAGCCAGGTCAGGTTACATTCACTTAAGGAGGGAACACTGCATCTGACCTAGCACAGGCTAGTCAGGACCAACTCACACCCAACCGAACCCACTCATATAATTGTCTAGTTGACCACCTGGTCAGCCGACCACCTGGTCAGGTCACTTCCACTTAAGGAATTAGTACAGCTACTGACCTGGTAATACAAGCTAGTCAGGTCCAAATTCACACCCATCCACACCCACCCATGTATTTATCTAACCTATTTTTAAAACTACACAACGTCTTAGCATCTATGACGGTACTCGGGAGTTTGTTCCACTCATCCACAACTCTATTACCAAACCAGTGCTTTCCTATATCCTTCCTGAATCTGAACTTTTCCAACTTGAAACCATTGCTGCGAGTCCTGTCTTGGCTGGATATTTTAAGCACGCTATTTACATCCCCTTTATTTATTCCTGTTTTCCATTTATACACCTCAATCATATCCCCCCTAATTCTACGCCTTTCTAGAGAGTGCAGATTCAGGGCCCTCAGTCTATCCTCATAGGGAAGATTTCTGATACATGGGATCAACTTTGTCATCCTCCTTTGTACGTTTTCCAGTGCATTTATATCCATTCTGTAATACGGTGACCAGAACTGTGCAGCATAATCTAAATGAGGCCTAACCAAAGATATATAGAGTTGTAGAACAACCTGAGGACTTCTATTATTTATACTTCTTGATATGAAGCCAAGGATTCTGTTAGCTTTATTGCGAACACTTATGCACTGTTGTCTTGGCTTCAGATTACTACTAACCAGAACTCCTAAATCCTTCTCGCAATCACAAGTAATAAGATCTACATTATTCAGCTTATATGTGGCATGGTTATTGTCCTGCCCAACATTTAGAACTTTGCATTTGTTTACATTAAACTGCATCTGCCACTTCTCCGACCACTGCATCAGTCTATTCAAATCATCCTGGAGTGCTCTAATGTCCTCATTTGAATGAATTGGACGACCTATTTTGGTGTCATCAGCAAATTTACTTATGTTACTATTTATTCCCTCATCTATGTCGTTTATGTAAATTGTAAACAACAGGGGGCCCAAAACTGACCCCTGTGGAACACCGCTTGAGACGCGCCCCCATTCTGATTTCTCTCCATTTATGCAAACTCTCTGCCGCCTATTTGTCAACCATGCCTCTACCCAGGAAAAAATTTCTCCTGCTATTCCGTGTGCCTTAAGTTTCCTCAGTAGCCTTGTCATGTAGGGGGGTAAGGAAACATTATGATAATTGGTAATAGGGGAGTAAAGGGAGGGAGAGTGAGTAGGCAGGAGAGGTGAGGTTGACAGGAGAGGAGGTAATGTGAGGTCAGTGGTGACTACCCCATCACCTCTCATTACCACCTAACACTACTCACCCTCTCAGTACTTGAAATATAAATAATAAAATAAAGAATAAGAATAAAGAATTATAAGAATATAACGGGGACAGTGAATATTACTATTCCACTCAAACACAGTTTATTTAAGTCCTTGTATAATAATATATTTTGGAACAGGAGAACACTTATTGGGTTTAGATAAATGGGGATTGTACATATAAGCAGGGAGACAGGAATACAATCAACTGACGAAACAGAATATAACTTACAATATAATTCAGAGGACAGTTCACCACAGGAACTCAGTCACACTTCTAGCCACAGGTCCCAAGACCTGCTCCAACAGAACTCTGCCCAGTGTCTCCAACAGTCTCCTCCAGAGACTCTACAGCAGCTCTCTCCCAGAGTTCTGCACACCGACAGCCGCTCTGCTAGAATCTCGTGCCCAGAGCTCTGCACACAGGCCAGAGCTCCGCCAGAATGTCTCCAGCCCAGAGCTCCACACACAGGCCAGAGCTCCGCCAGAATCTCCTTTCTAGTTGTTTCCTCGGCCTTATATAGTCCTCCAAGCATCCCCCCAATGAGGAGTGCACCATGTGCTTTGACCTGACGCCGACCTGACGCTAGTTCAAGACAAAAGACCTGAGCCTTAATCCGAACGGCAGGTGTGGCTGCTTAGGTAGACCTCAAAGCACACTGACTACATCACATCCCCCTTTGTCCCCACTTTAAAATATCTGAGAACTAGGACAATTTGTCCTAAGTTATTAGACTATTTTAATCCTAAACCCTTAATTATATTACAATACAAAGACAAAATTACACATAACATAATATAAAAGTATTCAACTACATATGTTTCCATCAGCCTTCTCAACTACCACAAGGCAGCATAATCAGTACACCTCGCAGGTGACCAGCATAACAATTGCTCTCTGGTGCAAAGCCTCCTTACCCGTCATTTCTCCTTAAAACTAAATATCTGGCTCCAGTGCCTTCCCTACTTCTACTAGAAATGCACTAGCCGATGCTAGTCACCCTCGCACGTTAACCATTGGGCCAAACCTCTCTAGGCTTCTTTGGCGTGGAAAACTGCTCCAACGGGTTGCATTCTTTCAAGTAACTGCAACTGGACCACATCACGACCACCAAGGTCGTATGTTAACACACTTCACATACCCACTTCAACTTCTGAAAATCGAGATAGGGCAAGCATCGCCGGTAAGACCCACCATTATCCTATGCCACTACTAGGATTCACTGGCCTCATAAAACAAGGTAGACATGATCACTTGACCGTTTCCAAGGTCACCTTATTCCACATAGGTAACACTAACACTTCTGGCAAGTCAAGGTAGGCTGGGAACATCTCACACTCTTAATTGTCTCTCATGGCTGGCAGGACATCCCCCATACTGGTCTTACAGGGTGGCCAGCATGACAGCATACACCTCCATACCACCCATGGCAGCACGCTCGTCCCAGCAGCTGGAGTCCATCCCCACGGCTTGCGTCCTTCCACATCTCCGAAGATGGCAGCTCCTTCATAGTAGATTCTCCTGTCTTGGCACACCAGACAGAATCCCTCATACTCCACTGCAGCATCATCGCCATCATCTCCTCCTGCTAGGCAGCATCGCAGCATCACAGCATCACAGCACCGCCACAGAATCGCAGCACGGCTACAACATCGCAGCACGGCCATAGCATCGCAGCACGGCCCCAGCATCGCAGCATGGCCATAGCATCGCAGCACGGCCCCAGCATCGCAGCACGGCCCAAGCATCGCAGCACGGCCCCAGCATCGCAGCACGGCCCCAGCATCGCAGCACGGCCCCAGCATCGCAGCACGGCCCCAGCATCGCAGCCCGGCCCCAGCATCGCAGCCACACCATCACAGCACGACCACAGCATCTCAGCGTCACAGCATGGCAGGCAGCAGCACACAGCCAGTATCAGCATAGCAGACAGCATCAGACACCCTGGTCTCAGTAAACTGCAGCATCATAAGCCGCGGACATCAGCAGTAGCAGGCTAGGGTCAGATGCTCAAGGTGAGGTGAGGTGAGGTCACTTCTGGTCATTACCAGAGGTGCGGTCACTCATCCCTGGCAACTGCGGGTAACTTGCGGTCAGTGGGTGATGGTCACAGGGTGGGTGACACCCACTACAATGGATGACAGACCAGGGCAGCAATACAGCAACTGGAGCACATCAGCTGGATGACTGGGCACATCAGCTGGGTGACTGGACACATCAGCTGGGTGACCATGAGAGCCAGCTCTTCAATGGGTGACAGTTGTGGATGATTCTTCCAAGGCGGGCTGGGTGACTGGGTGACTTCTCGTTTCTCTGTAAATATTCAGTTTCGGCCAGTAATTGCGTCCCCCAAAAGTCTCACCCAAACACTCACAACCTCCACCATTTATCCCAACCCAACACACAACTCCACCAAATATAATATTACAACCACACAATTACTCAGACCCGCGGTCAAAAAAGGGTCAGCTTAAGTCACTTGGATTATAATATCACACAGATATTTACTTGAACTTTACACACAAAAAAAAATTATAGCAAATGGTAGCATAACACAAATATAACCGAGCAGTCAAAAGGCACATGGGACTGGTTCCTACTATAATAATAATAAGAACCACCACCGCTTAGACACCATGTCATGTAGGGGGGTAAGGAAACATTATGATAATTGGTAATAGGGGAGTAAAGGGAGGGAGAGTGAGTAGACAGGAGAGGTGAGGTTGACAGGAGAGGAGGTAATGTGAGGTCAGTGGTGACTACCCCATCACCTCTCATTACCACCTAACACTACTCACCCTCTCAGTACTTGAAATATAAATAATAAAATAAAGAATAAGAATAAAGAATTATAAGAATATAACGGGGACAGTGAATATTACTATTCCACTCAAACACAGTTTATTTAAGTCCTTGTATAATAATATATTTTGGAACAGGAGAACACTTATTGGGTTTAGATAAATGGGGATTGTACATATAAGCAGGGAGACAGGGAATACAATCAACTGACGAAACAGAATATAACTTACAATATAATTCAGAGGACAGTTCACCACAGGAACTCAGTCACACTTCTAGCCACAGGTCCCAAGACCTGCTCCAACAGAACTCTGCCCAGTGTCTCCAACAGTCTCCTCCAGAGACTCTACAGCAGCTCTCTCCCAGAGCTCTGCACACCGACAGCCGCTCTGCTAGAATCTCGTGCCCAGAGCTCTGCACACAGGCCAGAGCTCCGCCAGAATGTCTCCAGCCCAGAGCTCCACACACAGGCCAGAGCTCCGCCAGAATCTCCTTTCTAGTTGTTTCCTCGGCCTTATATAGTCCTCCAAGCATCCCCCCAATGAGGAGTGCACCATGTGCTTTGACCTGACGCCGACCTGACGCTAGTTCAAGACAAAAGACCTGAGCCTTAATCCGAACGGCAGGTGTGGCTTCTTAGGTAGACCTCAAAGCACACTGACTACATCACAGCCTCTGATGGGGAACTTTATCGAAAGCCTTACTGAAGTCCATATACACAATATCATATTCATTACCATGATCTACCTCCTCAAACACCTTAGTGAAAAAAGTTAGTAAATTCGTAAGACAGGAACGCCCCTTAGTAAAACCGTGTTGAGATTCATTAATCAATTTATGCTTTTCAAGATGGCTACGAATTGCCTCGGCAATTATTGATTCTATAAATTTACCAACTATGGAGGTAAGGCTTATTGGTCTATAGTTCGAAGCTAAGGACCTGTCACCTGCCTTGTAAATAGGTATTACATTTGCCCTTTTCCACTTGTCTGGCACTATGCCAGTTTGTAGTGATATATTGAAAAGATTTGCCAAAGGTTTGCTAAGTTCCTCTTTACATTCCTTTAAAACTCTTGCAAACAGTTCATCAGGGCCTGGGGATTTGTTAGGTTTTAATTTCTCTATTTGTCTGAGGACCATGTCACTAGTTACCCCAATCGAGCATAGTCTATTATCTTCCAGTTCTACATAATTTATTATTTCTGGAATTCCGCTAGTATCTTCCTGAGTAAAAACTGAGAGGAAGTAAGTATTGAAAATTACACACATATCCTTATCACTGTCCGTGATTTGTCCTGAGTTACTCTTAAGTGGGCCTATCTTGTCCCTAATCTTACTTCTGTATACCTGAAAGAACCCTTTGGGTTAGTCTTCGAATCCCTTGCGACCTTAGCCTCATAATCCCTTTTGCTTTTCTTATTCCTTTTTTATTTCTCTCTTTAATTGAAAATATTGATTTCTTATCTGTCCATCCCCTCTTTGATACGCCTATATATGCCTCTCTTTTGACCAATGAGATGTTTTAATCTATTGTTCATCCATTTAGGATCATTTTTGTTAGATCTAATTTCCCTACTTGGAACAAAGGTTGTCTGGGCAGCTAGAACTACGCTCTGAAAAACGTCATATTGGCAACCAAAACCACCTACCTGACCCATAGTCAGGTCATCCCAATTAGCCCACCTAGGTAATTTCTCAGCCCCATGAAGTCGGCAACACGAAAGTCTGGAACAGAGACTTGATTGCAGTTACCTGGGTAATTCCATGATATATTAAAGCTAAGTGATTTGTGATCGCTTTCCCAAGCTCTTCATTAACCTCAAGATTATTAATTAGTGATTCTTTGTTGGCAAGAACCAAATCAAGCAAGTTGCTACCTCTAGTTGGTTCTGTCACAAACTGTTTTAAAAACAATCCTGAACCGTATCAAGAAAGTCACTAGACTCGAGATTACCTGTCTCATTGTTCCAATCAATTTGTCTAAAGTTAAAATCTCCCATTAACACAACATTTTCATATCTAGACGCCTTATGAATTTCGTCCCATAGCAGCTTACTGCACTCCCTATCCAGACTTGGGGGCCTGTAAATCACACCCAAAATTAATTTTTCACGACCCTCGAGAAACTGTAGCCAAACAGATTCTGTGTCCGCTGTTTCTAATCTTATATCATGTCTAACACAACAATTTAAATTATCTCTGACATACATCGCCACTCCACCACCCTTCCTGTTGACCCTATCAGTGTGGAATAGTTTGTAACCCTGAATGTTGCACTCGGAAGGCATTTCTCTATATTTCAGGTTGAACCAGGTCTCTGTTATAGCAATAATATCTATATTACCTCTTTCATCTGTTGCAAGCAAATTTAGGATATTTGCTTAAAATGTCCAGTATTTTAATTCTCATTAATTAGATACTTTGACAAATCACATAGGTTATTATACCGTCCAATAAATGGGCTCTCAAACACAGTGCATGGGAAAGACAGATAGCAGAAAACTGAGATGTCCACATCTTGGCTATGTCCTGAGAAAATCTATCTACTTCTAAGAATTATCATGCATTATCTAGGTGTACGAGTCAATGACAGAACAACAGTGATGAAGGTAAGTTGGCTGAATTTGGTCCTCGGAAAAAAAGAACGTTGAACGTTCTGCCTAGGGTTTGCTTGGCTCACATGTTGAACGCCCGTGCCAGTACTGGGACTGAACGCCCCTGCCAGTACAGTACTGGGGTTCACTTCACGTAAACATAAGTTTCGACAATATTTTGGTAATTTCTCTTGCTCCCTGTATTTCCTTAATTTTTAATCCCTTCAAGAGGGAATTTAAGGCACCCTTCCCTTGCTTTTATTAAACCCGAGTCCCTCTAGACGCTGTGTAACCCGAACGGATTTATCACTTCCCCATGATTATATTTCAACTAACCTGCATTTTTATACTGATACAAGATCATATATTTTTATATATAAAATAACAAAAAACAACACTCAATCACAGCTACGGATTACATTTGTTAAATCTCAGTCCAGCTGAGCGCTCGCCCTCCCCGGCTGATCGATTGTAACAAATTCTACTCTGATAAATTAGTAATTTTTCCCCGCGGGGCCAATTTATTGGACAGCGGCACTCATCCCGTGAGTGAGCACTCCGCCATAAACACAGTGCATTCTAGCCTAACTAATTGATCATCCATTAACGTTATCTACTTTATCCTTGCCTGCTGAAGTATTCCTGGAAATGATTTCCGAAATATTATCCAAATGCAGCAAATCCTGTGTAGTTAGGTTGAAATTTCACTAGTTTCAGTCCTCAGTTTCACGTTTAAATGTTTTTATATATACATTCTAATAGCCTCGGTTACATGTGACAAGTGTTCGTAAAAATTAGTACTGGAAATACTGTAATCCTGAAGCAAATTAAGATTCTATAATGTCTAAGCTCTTATCCTCGTCACACAACATACGTGACCAGATGTTTTTAATTCTTGGTTACAGTTTTGTCTCTTGATGAATACTTTTATTGTTGTTGTTGTCACATGAGCACTGTTTTTCTCATCTCCCCCCCTCTCTCTCTATCTCTCTATCTCTCTATCTCTCTTCTCTCTCTCTCTCTCTCTCTCTCTCTCTCTCTCTCTCTCTCTCTCTCTCTCTCTCTCTCTCTCTCTCTCTCGTTTTTTTTTCTTTTGCAGCACTGGAGAAAGTATTTTTTTGTCTCTCAATAAAGCTGTCACCCTTGAAAAGGGCAGGTTACGCCTTCCCCCACCAATCACTAGCAAGCGTTGGGAAGATAAGACACGCTGCTGAACAAGCTTTTGTTAGTACAACATTTCGCTCTTGAGTCGAGCGTTATCATGGCTTGATAAAAGCTGTACACAACACGAAACGTTATTTCAATAAATACTCGTTCTGAAAAGTGTCCCTGAGGGGTCACGTCTGAGCCTGGCATTAGACAGGTCATGGATTCGATCCTGGAGATTCAATCACCTCCACCACCCCCCATCTCTCTCTTTCCTTCCTTCCTTCCTTCCTTCCCTCCCTTCCTTCCTTCCTCCCTCCCTCCCTCCCTCCCTCCCTCCCTCCCTCATTCTTTCTTTCCCTCCACACACAACTTGTTACATTCACGACACTGGGAATCACCAATTCCCTTGATTAAAGGAGAAAAAAAATGTGGCTGTGAATTTAATTTCTTCCTAACGCTTAGTGAACGGAGAATCGAGCCTCCACTACTCTTTGCGCTGAATGACTCAACACAGGTTTAGCGCCTCGTATAAATAATCACACATCCTATTAAGAGATTTTAATTGTCAAAGGGAAAACACAAAGGTGTGTAAGCTTTTCTAACAACAAAGTTCATCATCAATATAATCGAGGTTAAGAGCTGAACTAGCGAAGGTCATGCAGCGCTTCAGGACTGGGTGAGACGGGGTAATCAATTTTTATCCGAATATGGAGAGGGTAACTCAAACTCATTTGATCAGGAGCCCTTAACCAGCGTCAGGGAACTCCCACTATAAGCAAAAACTCTTCATCAGTGTCAGAATAGTTTAAAACATAGAACCGCAGTAGAGAATGATGTCAAAGTCAATATATAATGGGAGAGCTTGTGGTAGATATGGTGGATTAGTGTCAAATTAGTTCAGTAAACTTTGATTTGGCTAATAGATTTTTTTTACAAGTTCCTGTTTGAAATTCCAACAAAGGTTCTACTAGCCTGAGAGGGTGTTCACAGCGGCTGATCACTCCTTCCTAATAAGACTTCACCCCAGGAAACGTTGGTTTCCGAGTATCATGGTCGGCCCTTCTCAGATAGCTGGTATCCCGGAGGACTAGTTTGAGTAATTTCATAGTAAACAAGAGCTCGGGTGTCATGGTTTATGATTCAAGAATATTCCCGGACTATAAATATCATAGAAAAATGAGAGTTAGCTATTAACAATTGTATGTATAGTAGTGTAGATGTTCTTCCTTGGGCAGGGTTGGGTGAATTACCTGAAATTATGTTGTGAGGATGCAAAGTTTATGGTCGGAATTTCTGTGGTTCAGAACCTTTAGTTTAGAATCCCACTGAAGGAAGTGTTGTGCTGAAGTGGAGCTTCGCCTCTGATAACCGGAGGTCAAACTCGAGTCAAGAAATTGTAATAATGTTGGTAGAATTATCGACAATATGTTAGGTAAAAGGACACAACATTTATTGTGGCAACATTTCGCCACACTAAAAGGTCGCATTAGTTGCACTTGCGTCCTTTTACCTAATACAGAGTCAAGAAGACTACTCAAGACTCTTAAGAGTGTTGGGTGAAGGGGACCCTGATGCACAATGGGTCTGTTAGGGTGTCGCGAGGAACATGAAAGACGTTCAGTGAAGAATGAGAAACCAATTTAAGTACTTATTGTCTGGATTTATTTGTACTGCCATTTTTCTTAGATGAGTAATAAATCATTGTGAATTCCCCATACGTATGTTATTACTCTAGTGTCTTTATATATAGAGAGAGGTACCACCTTTGGAACTGTGCTGGGGACCCTTATCCTCAGAGAAAAAGAATAATCTTTCTTAAGGGAAAACTCAAGGTTGTCCCTGGAGCTGTTTGAATATTGTCTTCTTCTACCACCCCCTATATTCTATGTAAACTTTATTTAAAGTCAAAATACATTGACAAAAATACAATAGAGTAGATAACATCTCAGAGATGCATCTCGAATACATCGTCCAGCTCCCGGGCGGTGGGCAGTGTGCACAGAATGCTGCAGGCATTTTCCCTCTGGATCGCAACACTGGGTCTCTGAAAGAGGAAGATGGCCGCCCTGTGATCCTTGGTTTCTATGATGAGTTTTTCCCCCAGCTCTTTGAGGAACTTTAGAGCACACTTGCCCCATGCTCCAAGGGTCTCCGACCCTATTGGGATGAAGTTATAGCAAGGGGAAAGGCCTTCATATTTGCGGGTCTTTGGGTCTCCCTGTAGCTAGCAACTCCACTCCCTTCAGCTTTGGAGTATGACAAGTAGGTGTCTGCCAATGTGGCAGCACAGGTGTAGTCCCAGGCAATCTGCTCACCATCCTTCCAGGGTAGCATAGTGGCTCCATCAAGACGCTTTTGACTTCCGTCAGACCTCTGTACTTTAGGTTCCCGTTGCCCTTCTATTGTGTGACACACGAGGCCATGAAGTCCGAATTGATCAGCTGTCGCCCTGCCGCAAATATACGTATGTATATATATATATATATATATATATATATATATATATATATATATATATATATATATTATATATATATATATATATTTATATTATATATATATAAGATGGGGTCCACCTCTGGTACAAATTGTGGGACCCATAGCCTCGGAGAAGTGGATAAAAAGGCTTCAAGGAAGAATATTTGGATTTCTTCCTGATGCCACTTGAATATTCCACTTCCCCTACCACCCCATTATTTTTTTTTTTTTACCAATAGGTATATTTTATTACATAATATGGTACAAAAGATTTAAGAGATACATTGTTGATATAAAGATGGCATATACAGTACACGAGGTGTGAGAGATACATGTCTAGTGAGATACATATCTAGTACATATTGTTACATGTTTGTCACTGATTATAATGTGAAAATCTCATCCAGCTCTTCCGAGCTGGGGCGCGTGCCCAGAATACAGCATGCATTACCCCTCTGAACAGCAGCGCTGAGTCACTGGAACAGAAAACTAGCTGCCCTGGGATCCCTAGTTACCCTGTTGAGTCTTTTGCCCAACTCCTTGAGGAACTTAGATGCACTCTTTCCCCATGAGCCAAGGGTCTCTGAGCCTATGGAAAGAAATATATAATGATGGACAAGTTCTCCATATTTTCTCGACTTCTGGGACATATATATATATATATATATATATATATATATATATATATATATATATATATATAGATAAATAAATTACTAATGTTTATTACGTAACTGTTGCGAGATTCCCTGCAGGTTTCCCCAATAGTCGTTTGTCAATGACAGGAAAGCCCTATCAACTTTTATTCAGTTTTTCCCTGGTGATCAATGGGCAACCTGCCTGCTGTTGTTGTGTTCATGCCTCAGTTATAGTAGCTGGACGGAGGGGGTTCTCTCTCCCTCACCTTTCCCATAAAATTTAATGGTGAAAGAAGCCAAACAGTTACTTAATTCTACTCTATGTATAGATCAAATTGTAGCCAGTGAGGTTTGGTGATCAAAGCAATGATGTGGCAGCTGATGAAATAGTTCTGGGTAGGTTGACTGGTTTATTGGTTTTAATTTATTATATTCACCATATATATATATATATATATATATATATATATATATATATATATATATATATATATATATATATATATATATATATATATATATATATATATATATATATATATATATATATCTTGGGCCGATTAAGTAAAACTTGCGATTTTGGGCTTAAATAGCAACGTTCTTCTTGCCGAATAGGGCAAGCCAAAATCTGTGTTTGTTTATTATTAAATTATTGTAAACTCATCTAAAATATATTTAGTTGGATTAGGCTAAATTAAAAACATAAATGAAAAAATATATATCTTTAAACGTATAAGAGAAAATTTTAGAAAGGATTTAATTTTAAACGCGTTTTTGAGAGATGGCGAGGTGTGAGAAATACTAAAAAATGACTCAATTTTTCAGAAAATTCCCATAGTCTGTTTGACTCTTTCCATTTGCTTTTAGGTCATATCTCTCTTAAATATCGTTGTAATTATGCTCAAGTTCATCTTAAAAAGCAATTCTTTAATATAGAGATTTGAGATTAGAAAGGACTTCAATGAGCACAATTATGGTGTCATCTTCCAAGCTAAAAAAAAAACTTGTAAAAAAAACGTATAGGATTTGTAAGAATGTGAATATAGCACACATGTTCAAAATATTCTTTTGATAAATAAAACGCTAGAAAAACTGACAAAATAATAACACTGAACATAGCATATAAGAATAAAAATAACCTTGTTAGGGATCGTTTCCCGAGATACCTAATTAGGCTATTAGTTGCGAGATTCCCTGTAGGTTCCTCCAGTACTCGTGTGCCAATGACAGGAAAGCATCTCAAAGGTCTCAAATACTCAAGAGACCTTAATCACATTAGCAACATACTTTCCACGACCTCCTTCACGCAGGTACTCGCTACACAAGTCATTGATCTCCTACAACGTTGACGGTAGACAGCGACGTCTAGCCCTCACTGAACTCTGAGTTAATTTCATTTGTTTCTCCTTCGAAAACTCTTATCGGACCTTCGGTTGACCTAAGGGTTGCCTTGTAAGCGCAGTCTTAGCGAACCTTTATATGGAACATTTTCAATCTTTAAAGTTTTTCCTCCCTCGCCATTCTCTCTTGTCACTTGGCTTGGCTGTGTGGAAGACTGGCTTATCATTACACAAAGGTCTGACGCCTCTGCCCTCCAAAGTATATTCAAGCAAATCGAACCCTAAATACAAATGACATCCGAGACGGAAATCAACAGAGCACTTCCTTGCTTACAAGTTTTACTCTGTATTAGTGAATTTCTTGAACTTTCCACCTACCTGCACGATCTTTAACATTTCATCGGGGACTGCAGACAACGTGTCTGTAATATCAATTCTCCCAGGCCTGATACCACCGAAAAGAGATACGTAATCCTCTCCAACAATGTTATTGCCAAACAATCCCAAGATCATCTCCGACGACAACTTAATATATCCACCATTGCCTCTACCATCAGAGACATGACCAAACACCCCCACCATAACTTCTGCATGAGGAACACTGAAGCAGGCCTACTGGCCCATACTAGGCTAGTTCATCTCAAACCCAAACCCACTAACAAAAATATTTGCTCAACCTCTTTCCAATGCTACCCAACGTTAACGACCGCCTAATACACCTTAACTCCCACAACCACCTGATACATTATACTGGTGCTCTACCACCTGACAGAAGGGAAACACTAAGATGATGCATTGGAAGTGCATCCTTTAGAGTCTCCAATAACTTCAACCAGAACAATGACGTACTTGGATTCATTAGTCACATCACTCAACGCACGCACACTGACACGGACAGATACACACAGGGACGATAAGAGACCACAGCTGTAAACTGAAAAAAGGGAAGCCGAAGGAATAAGAACTTTTTTCTTCACGAAGTGGAAGACCAATGGAAGGAATTAAAAAAGAAAACAGTAGGTGCCTTAGTGCTGCGACCATTAGAAGTTTTAAAAAGACATGACGGAAAGGTTACTGAAGACGAGACACCACGAGGTCTTGTAGCACACACACACACACACACACACACACACACACACACACACTGGAAGCTGAAGACTCAGATGAGTCAAAGGGATGTTAGGAAGCATTTCTTCAGCCACAGAGTAGTCAGGAAGTGGAATAGTCTAGAGAAAGATATAGTGGAGGCAGGAACCATACACAGTTTTATGACGAGGTATGATAAAGCTCATGGAGCAGGGAGAGCAGAGACCCAGTAGCGGGCAGCGAAGAGGCGGGGCCAGGAGCTGAGTCTCGACCCCTGCAACCACAATTAGGCGAGTACACACACACGCACGCACACATACACACACACACACACACACACACACACGAGAACCAACCAACCATTACCTCCCCATGCTATAAATTCTCCACTAGACACCAAGAGGTTCTCCTGCCTCTGCCTATCTCTCACATTCTTTTAGCTATTTTCCGTTTCAAGGATTTTCACTTCAGTATTTCTCTCGGGTGAAATATATCCAATAGAGAGCTCAATATATAAATATATATATATAAACAGCCTTCACCCCGGGTCTACGTTCATGAGGTCGGGGATACATGTATTTTCCCCCTAAAGAAAATATATGGACATGTTTTTTCAAGAATTTGTACGCTTGGCTAAAGTTGAAAAGAGAACCCAAAAATTTGGGCCTAACCCGAATCCCCTGGAGCTCTAAGGATAACCGTGATGAAAGTACATTATCCAAGGGGATATCTGTCCTTTATAAAGCAAATTCCCACGCCGGTACACTTATACGCACTTGGCTCGTAAGAGAAAAATTAAAGCTTGTTAAATAAAGAAATCTTTCGAAGAAACACAGGGCGGAAAAGGAAGATTCTGTTGTTTTAACTCCTGGGTGGGTGCTTTGATGCCCCCTGATTCAAGGAAATAGAACGGCTACCCTCTTTCCCTGGATCAAACCTGATTGTCTCCTTTTCCCCATGTGAAGTTTGGCCCATACGGCAGCGCCTGGGAAAAGGGAAGCAATCAGGTCTTATCTGAAGACGGTATCTCTAGTTTCTCTGGTCCAAAGCCTTTCAGCATCAAGACCGTTGAAGGGCCATTTTGGAGAAGCCGGGGGAAGCCTTTCACCTAATGGTGGTTTTATTAGGTTCAAAGACTGTCGATTACATAAAGGTTATTGACGGTGCAGACAACCGTTACACCACCAGTCTACGACACTTAACATTTAATCCCAGTTTTAGAGATCAAAGATGACTGAAGAAACTTAATTCACAGCGGGTGGGAAAGACTTGAAGATTTCAAAGGTTTCCCATCAGTTATGGAGTAAATATTTGTACTCTGAGATACACACCTTCACGATGTAGATAACCTTGAGTACGTTTTAGAACTTGTGAGTAACAGTTACGTGGGTGAGCAACTGTACTGACAGCTACACGAGATATTTACCTTTGTAAAGACATCTTGCAGTATAAGCTTTATATGGACAACGTTTCGCTCTGTCCAGAGAGAAACGTTGTCCATATAAAGTCGTGCGTCTGTCCTCACTACTATCGGCAGGACGCCATTTGAATCTGAATTGGGCGAGTCTGTCTAACAAGATCACCAAATGACTGTATAACTCAGGTTTAGAGAGCACAATTCGCCTACAAAATGACTCTGGTAAACACCCAAACTTGATTAAACGTATGACAACTCCCCTTACAAATGCTAACATAATTACTAAGTAATTAGTCAAATAATATAAGATGGCATCTTGGGCTTTCAAGTGAGCTGAGGTAGGGTAACAGATTTTATTATTGGCATTCAATTGTATAAAATAAAAAAACTGATTCATCATTAACCTTAGCTCCATGGAGCAAATGTTTAGATACATTCTCTAACGAGAATTTTCCTCATTCGTTTATAGTGTAGGGTACAAGAGCTAAGGTTCGCCTGAGCGAGTCATGGGAGTGAGATACCACAGAGGAGATTAGTCCAGGACATACGATCCACATATACACTTCAGCTTTCGAGTCTAGGCACGTATGCCAGCTTCCTTGTAAACATTAAGCTCCTCGTGCCAGTGAAGAAAGACACTCTGCAGGTCAAACAACTTTCACTGAGGCAACGTTTCGCTGTGTGTAGCTTCATCAAGTTGCTAGGTTTCTCTCCCTCGTCATTCTTGTCGTGTATCTAAAATAATTCCTTCTATAGTACTGTGTGGGGATTTATATATGTTTTTTATATAGTGGAAATTCTGCCATCACGTCTTGATGTTATTGTTTTTAACGGGAAGGAGCAGTGAACCATCATATGGTCTCGGTCAAATCATCAAAAGCCCCACTGAGTAGTACGACAGACTCGAATCAGGAGAAACCGTCACATTTCTCACGATAAATAAAATACCACAACCTACTATGTTATATTTTTTTATCTAGATCTGCTAAGCATATAGATTTCTGGCCTCTCTACTTCCTATCCCTTCACCTCTCTCCTTCAACCTTTCCACGTTATACTTAATAGCTTACTTCTTGTGCCATGTAATTCTCCCTCCTCTCCCTGTCTCCTCGGTAATTACCGCTATATCTCCAATTAAGATAGCCTCCCTCTTTCCTACCTCCTCTCTAATTATCTTGATTATCTCCTTAACTCTCTTTGCAACCTTCTGGATTGTTTTTTCTATTCCAAGCAACAACTGTCTCTCGCTGATCATATTTATTTTCCATTTCTTTTCGTGACCATGCCACATTTCTCTTTCCTTCCTTTCTTTGATTTCTTTCTCCTTGTTTATGGAAATCTATAATGCCTGTATTGCCAGTGTCTGTACTCGCTATAGTCGAGTCTCAGCTTAAGTCACTAACAAGAAGCTTTGCACATTACTACCCTCTTGTGTCTGTATTTAAACTGCTTAGGGAATTCAGTTCCACTACATTTGCTTTCAGGTCGTACCATCCTGAAGTGAGGTACTATTTCCTGACATCTCATTAGAAGATTCTTTTCAGCTTCAAAGTTTGTATGGACGGTGAGAAGAAGGCACTGGAGAAGAGGAGGGTTGTGGAAGAGAGGGAAATCGTAGAGAATGGGGAAGCGAAGGTGTGTTGATAAGAATGGTTGGGGGAAACGAACGAGTGAAGGGATGTATAACTCTGTTTACAACCATCCCATTTGCCCAACAGCGCAGACTCACTCCACCATAACTTTTAACATCAAAATTCCTCAGCCTTCTATTTCATAATCCTAAAACATTTCACTGCATCTAAATATGCAGCCTTTCTCTGAATTGTGTGATGAAGCGAGGCAGTGTGTTTCATCTCCAACACGTCTCGTCTCTAATAACAAATACCTCCTCATTCAGAACTTGGTGTTGGGCAGAGTCAAGTTCCTGTCTGGTGTTTGACGAGCAATCAATCATGAGATCAAAGAGCAAGAAAAGACAGAAATAAAATATATATACGAAGGCTGAAATTTACAAGTGAATAAGCAAATTTGATTTAACCTTAAACCCCTGAATTAAACAAATGATTTTAATTGGAGATTTAATTCCATAACTCTGAATTGAAAGGATATCCTGAGAAACCCAGATTTTTTTTTTTTTTTTTTTTTTTTTTTTGCAATACGATATATTTGTCTAAATCTGTTACTCTTTAGATGTAACGCAATTTTGTGTTTAAATTTCCCGCATTATGGATAATAACTTTAGAAAATATTACGACAAACTTAAGAAACGCCTTGACATATTACCGAGAAGTACAGTACATTATATATATGTCGTGCCGAATAGGTAAAACTTGCGATTTTGGCTTAAATAGCAACGCCCTTCTTGCCGAATAAGGCAAGCGAAAATGTGTATGAAATAATTTCGCAAAAATCATTTAGAACTTAACGGTAAAAAAAAATATTTCATTGTGTTCGTTTATTATTAAATTATTGTAAACTTATCTAAAACATATTTAGTTGGATTAAGCTAAATTAAATTGCGCTTGTTATAAAGTTAGGTAAGTTTTCTAAGGTTCTTTTGGCACAAAATTATTAATTTTAACATTAACATAAATGAAAAAAAAATTATCTTTAAACATAAGATAAAATTTTAGAAAGGACTTAATTTTAAACGAGTTCTTGCTAATTGACCAGTTTTACCTATTCGGCAGAGTCACAATCATTATTACATAAAGTCATCACCACGATAAACCAGCACTGCCACTACCACCACACAACTACCCCCATACAACTACCACCACTACTACTATATCTACTTTCACTTTCAATCCCAATACTCCCACATTATACGATTTAATAAAATGGAAAAGATACCTACAAAGGAGAGACCAAAATTATTTTTCAACAAGGTCTACAATATCTGACAGCAGTACACTGTGCTTCCTAGTCCTACAACATCTAGTATGAAACGAGATCACAGTAAGCAGGTGTTATCACAATATGCAATACAACCAGTGAACAAAAAAAAAAGTAGTGAAATTTCAAGCTCTTTCGTGATTTCTCACACTATCAAGGACCTAGATAATGTCAGAAATCACGAAAGCGCTAGTTTTTTCACTATTTTTTCTCACAGTGGTTGTTTTGAAAGTTCTAGTATGAGGATCAACTTGGTACTCGAGTGAAGATACGACGTGACACTAATGTTTGAGAGTCCTCACATAAAGCGGAGGAAAGGGGACAGGAACTAGAGCTACTACACACCGCAAACCTTAGCATGTAACAACTACTCTGAAATGAAAGCACTTACAAGCACAAGACACTTCCAAACATTTAAACAAGAACCCAAACCCAAATACATACATACACACACAAACACACACATGTGAATTTGTTCAGTAACACACCTGCTCAAAATCTACTCCAAGATGCACACCTGCTCAAAAACATTTGCTCCAGAATACCGCTCAATAAAATACATCCCCATAACACGCATGTGCTACATAACACACGTGATCAATCTCACTTCCCTATAAAACACATCTCCATAATACTACTCCATAACACACTCGCTCAATGATACTACTCCATAACACACTTGCTCAATGATACTACTCCTTAACACACACCTACTTAGTAATACTACTCCATAACACACACCTACTTAGTAATACTACTCCATAACACACACCTACTTAGTAATACTACTCCATAACACACACCTACTTAGTAATACTACTCCATAACACACACCTACTTAGTAATACTACTCCATAACACACACCTACTTAGTAATACTACTCCATAACACACACCTACTTAGTAATACTACTCCATAACACACACCTACTTAGTAATACTACTCCATAACACACACCTACTTAGTAATACTACTCCATAACACACACCTACTTAGTAATACTACTCCATAACACACACTACTTAGTAATACTACTCCATAACACACACCTACTTAGTAATACTACTCCATAACACACACCTACTTAGTAATACTACTCCATAACACACACCTACTTAGTAATACTACTCCATAACACACACCTACTTAGTAATACTACTCCATAACACACACCTACTTAGTAATACTACTCCATAACACACACCTACTTAGTAATACTACTCCATAACACACACCTACTTAGTAATACTACTCCATAACACACACCTACTTAGTAATACTACTCCATAACACACACCTACTTAGTAATACTACTCCATAACACACACCTACTTAGTAATACTACTCCATAACACACACCTACTTAGTAATACTACTCCATAACACACACCTACTTAGTAATACTACTCCATAACACACACCTACTTAGTAATACTACTCCATAACACACACCTACTTAGTAATACTACTCCATAACACACACCTACTTAGTAATACTACTCCATAACACACACCTACTTAGTAATACTACTCCATAACACACACCTACTTAGTAATACTACTCCATACACCTACTATAATACTACTCTAACACACCTACTTAGTAATACTACTCCATAACACACACCTACTTAGTAATACTACTCCATAACACACACCTACTGTAATACTCTCCTAACACACACCTACTTAGTAATACTACTCCATAACACACACCTACTTAGTAATGCTACATAACACACCTCTTAGAAACTACTATACACACCTACTTAGTAATACTACTCCATAACACACACCTACTTAGTAATACTACTCCATAACACACACCTACTTAGTAATACTACTCCATAACACACACCTACTTAGTAATACTACTCCATAACACACACCTACTTAGTAATACTACTCCATAACACACACCTACTTAGTAATACTACTCCATAACACACACCTACTTAGTAATACTACTCCATAACACACACCTACTTAGTAATACTACTCCATAACACACACCTACTTAGTAATACTACTCCATAACACACACCTACTTAGTAATACTACTCCATAACACACACCTACTTAGTAATACGTATATAACACACCTACTTAGTAATACTACCATAACACACACCTACTTAGTAATACTACTCCATAACACACACCTACTTAGTAATACTACTCATAACACACACCTACTTAGTAATACTACTCCATAACACACACCTGACTTAGTAATACTACCACACCTACTAGTAATATCTCCATAACACACACCTACTTAGTAATAATACTCCATAACACACACCTACTTAGTAATACTACTCCATAACACACACCTACTTAGTAATACTACTCCATAACACACACCTACTTAGTAATACTACTCCATAACACACACCTACTTAGTAATACTACTCCATAACACACACCTACTTAGTAATCTACTCCATAACACACACCTACTTAGTAATACTACTCCATAACACACACCTACTTAGTAATACTACTCCATAACACACACCTACTTAGTAATACTACTCCATAACACACACCTACTTAGTAATACTACTCCATAACACACACCTACTTAGTAATACTACTCCATAACACACACCTACTTAGTAATACTACTCCATAACACACACCTACTTAGTAATACTACTCCATAACACACACCTACTTAGTAATACTACTCCATAACACACCTACTTAGTAATACTACTCCATAACACACACCTACTTAGTAATACTACTCCATAACACACACCTACTTAGTAATACTACTCCATAACACACACCTACTTAGTAATACTACTCCATAACACACACCTACTTAGTAATACTACTCCATAACACACACCTACTTAGTAATACTACTCCATAACACACACCTACTTAGTAATACTACTCCATAACACACACCTACTTAGTAATACTACTCCATAACACACACCTACTTAGTAATACTACTCCATAACACACACCTACTTAGTAATACTACTCCATAACACACACCTACTTAGTAATACTACTCCATAACACACACCTACTTAGTAATACTACTCCATAACACACACCTACTTAGTAATACTACTCCATAACACACACCTACTTAGTAATACTACTCCATAACACACACCTACTTAGTAATACTACTCCATAACACACACCTACTTAGTAATACTACTCCATAACACACACCTACTTAGTAATATTGCTCCATAATGTACCTCTGCTCAATAATACTCCTTCATAACATGTATCTGCTTAATAATACCGCTCAGTAACGCACATCTGCTCAATAAGGGAGATATTCCCAACAAAATCTTTCTAGGGATTCACTTCTGCGCTTGCAAATTTAATCAGTTTCTGGTGCCAGAAATAAAGCATTCAGATGCTACATTGAGTTTCAGGGTAAAAATATACATTTATGGAAATGTAATGGAAAGCTGCGACAATGGCTCTCCTCTTTTACAATACAAAATAACAGTGCAATTCGTGCGTTGGGTTCACAGCCTCTGGACCCGGGTTCAGTTCCACCTTCAAACCCTTGTTTACCCAGCAGTAAACAGGTGTCCGGGATGATGACAAATGCACCACCATCAGTAGTACTACTATCAGTAATAATGGTAGAGATACCGGCGAAATGTTAGGTAAATGGACATTTATTTACCTAACAGTACTATTACCGGCATTACTATTCGCCTTACTATCAGCCATACTATCACCACCACTGTATATACTCGTCCTTAGTTATCTCTGTATTAGGACTAAAGAAGACACTCGTGGAGAAACGTTTCCTCTAATAAATGTCGTAAACTGTACACAAGTGTCTTTTCCCACACCACCACCATCAAGTTGTTGTGGACGAGCTTGAAGTATCTAGACTCCAGCCCAGAGCAACAGAGGATAACATTACTCACGCCCAGAGCAACAGAGGATAACATTACTCACGCCCAGAGCAACAGAGGATAACATTACTCACGCCCAGAGCAACAGAGGATAACATTACTCACGCCCAGAGCAACAGAGGATAACATTACTCACGCCCAGAGCAACAGAGGATAACATTACTCACGCCCAGAGCAACAGAGGATAACATTACTCACGCCCAGAGCAACAGAGGATAACATTACTCACGCCCAGAGCAACAGAGGATAACATTACTCACGCCCAGAGCAACAGAGGATAACATTACTCACCTAACATGCTGGTAAACAACTCAAGGAATGCCAGCTGAGCGTGTTAAAGAATGAACACTTACAAAATATGACTACCTTTAACGCAGAATTCCAAGACTGTCGGCACTCACGTTCCCCGGGAGGGGGGAGGATGTATGGATACGACCCCTCTCCCCTCCCCAGCCTATCATCCAAAGACGACCCCGGATTTCGCACGCACTGCAGATTTTGTACATTTTTTCCCGTACTACATAAAGACGAACGTTAAATATTTGTTTTAGGGTTAATGTAAATTTTATTTACATATATTTTACAATAACTAATTTACAGGTTACGTCTAGCAGCGTCATTAGGTCGCTGGTGCTTCAGCGTAGTTTAGGAAGAAGGATGTCATCTGTGGTTTTGGGCGAGTATAAGTAGCATTTCTGTTTCGCTTTTAGATGACGGAGGATCGAAGCTTCAACATTCCATTCGCTGAATGACCCACATGGATTTAGAACTTTGAAAAGCTGTAATATCGGCTACGTCAAACCTCTTCATTATAGTCACGAAATGTAAAGTACCCTCCCGCTAGTTTACCTAACTGGTGCTCCACTGGTGCTCCACTGGTGCTCCACTGGTGCTCCACTGGTGCTCCACTGGGTTTTATGTATCAATAATCGTGCGCCTCTTGAGTATACATCTTTAGTTGATGAATAAGACATTTGCGGCACCTGACTAATTCGTCTTATTCATTAACATTTATTGATATATACCACTGAGGCAATTAATCATCTTTAGAGCAAAAATTGATGATAAAAATATTTACGAAAACTATTCACATTCATGGATGCAAATGGAACACTTCCAAAATAACGAGGAACAAATCGCAGAACGGATAGAGTTCAACCCATGGCAAGCCAGCCCTAAAAACGGCAGGCCATTAATAACAATCGTGTTATTACGATTTTGCGAGTCATGAGGAACAAGTTGTCCCCATAAAAAGAAAACTTGCTCTGAAACGTGTTTCCTACGATATTCACTTCCACGTTATAAATTTACTGCATTTTTTATAAAATAATAACTACGATATACGTCATAACGTACACTCGTCAGGTATACGAGATGTAAATGGAAGAACAACAGGCATTGCAACAGCAAGCTGATGAGACTGCAACATACGCAATACTTAAGAATCTTTAACGGATGAAGGTTAAACCTGCACAGCAGGTTTCATCTCTGGAATATAAATAGGGATAGAGAAAAACTGCAACACAGATCAGCTTGTAGGTATTATAATCGTCCCCCTGAACGATCCTGCCTGAACTTTCTACTCATTTCTGCAACACTGCAAGCTTCTGAGGTGTTGATTGCACCACGAAAGACCTAGTGCTACCATTCAACTCCCACTGTGGTTGGTTTACATCTTTTTGGTATGGTATAAAATTAATTTGAAGCCATAAGAGCAAGAGCGATCAGGAGGCTTCAGTTTCTCAGGGTAATCGAAACCTCTCACCCGAGATAGTGATCTTATCACAAGACCTGGTCAGAGCAGACAAAAGCTGTTTTTCCCAGGTTCTCCTCAGTGCTTAGCATCTGTTTACGTAGAGCTTCTGATAGGTAAGTAGGTAGTTAGGTGTGTGTGTGTGTGGTGTGTGTGTGTGTGGTGTGTATGTGTGTGTGGTGTGTATGTGTGTATGTGTGTGGTGTGTATGTGTGTGTGCGCGCGCGCGCGTGCGTGTATGTGTGTGTGCGTGTTTTTATGTACGTGATGGTGGGGTTGGTGTAGGTGATGGTAATGGTAGTTGGTGATGATGAGGTGATGGTTGCGATGTGGTGATTGTATTCAGATCTTGGTTGGGACAATGTTTGTGGTGACGAGGTGGCTGTTATGGGGATGAAATGGTAATTTTGGTGATGCAGGGCTGGTTGTGAAGATGTAGCAGCGATGTGTTTGTGTGGTGATGGTTATAATAATGTGTGGTGTAGCGACTTTCATCACCGCATAATCTCCATATACATCACCTGGCAAGGACCATATACATCAAGCAAGCCCCATATACATCAGATCATTTCCACAGATATTACCAAATAATCTCCATATAAATCATGTAAGCTCAATATTCATCAAGCTCCATATACATCAAACGCCATATACATTTAAGCTCCATATATATCAAATTATCTGCATATACACTACCAGGAAAGTTCCGTAAACTTTCTCTCCTAAATTCTAGTCTAAAAGATTATTTGAGCATTTTCCTTTCCACTCTTGGAAGCGTGTAACATTTTAAACACATTTTAAGTATACTGTCAATGCCCAAGAGTCGATAGTGTCAACAGTGCCCCAGCGACACAGTACCCAAGAGTCGATAGTGTCAACAGTGCCCCATACGACACTTGGCACAGCAAACATGTAAGCCAAGTGACTACACGGTCGATGGTGGAACCTGTGCATGATGGTGCATGTCAGTAACACCTGACAATGATGGAGAGAGAGAGAGAGAGAGAGAGAGAGAGAGAGAGAGAGAGAGAGAGAGAGAGAGAGAGAGAGAGAGAGAGAGAGAGAGAGAGAGTGTGTGTGTGTGTGTGTGTGTGTGTGTGTGTGTGTGTGTGTGTGTGTGTGTGTGTGTGTGTGTGTGTGTGTGTGTATGTGTGTGTGTGTGTGTGTGTGTGTGTGTGTGTTTTGTGTGTGTGTGTGTGTGTGTGTTGTGTGTGTGTGTGTGTATGTGTGTGTGTGTGTGATGTGTTGTGTGTGTTGTGTGTGTGTGTGTGTGTGTGTGTGTGTGTGTGTGTGTGTGTGTGTGTGTGTGTGTGTGTGTGTGTGTGTGTGTGTGTGTGTGTGTGTGTGTATTGGTAAAAACCGAAAAGATGGGGTGGTAGGGAAAGTGGAATATTCAAATGGCTTCAAGAAGAAATCCAAATATTCTTCCTGGAAGCCTTTTTATCCACTATATATATATATATATATATATATATATATATATTTTTTTTTTTTTTATTAACACATCGGCCGATTCCCACCAAGGCAGGGTGGCCCGAAAAAGAAAAACTTTCATCATCATTCACTCTATCACTGTCTTGCCAGAAGGGTGCTTTACACTACAGTTATAAAACTGCAACATTTACACCCCTCCTTCAGAGTGCCGGCACTGTACTTCCCATCTCCAGAACTCAAGTCCGGCCTGCCGGTTTCCTGAATCCCTTCATAAATGTTACTTTGCTCACACTCCAACAGCACGTCAAGTATTAAAACCATATGCCTCCATTCACTCCTATCAAATACGCTCACACATGCTTGCTGGAAATCCAAGCCCCTCGCACACAAAACTTCCTTTACCCTCCCTCCAACCTTTCCTAGGCCGACCCCTACCCCGCCTTCCCTCCACTACAGATCCATACACTCTCGAAGTCACTCTGTCTCGTTCCATTCTCTCTACATGTCCAAACCACCTCAACAACCCCTCCTCAGCTCTCTGGACAATCGTTTTGGTAATCCCGCACCTCCTCCTAATTTCCAAACTCCGAATTCTCTGCATTATATTCACACCACACATTGACCTCAGACATGACATCTCCACTGCCTCCAGCCTTCTCCTCGTTGCAACATTCATCACCCATGCTTCACACCCATATAAGAGCGTTGGTATAACTATACTTTCATACATTCCCTCTTTACTTCCATGGACAAGGTTCTTTGTCTCCACAGACTCCGAAGTGCTCCACTCACCCTTTTCCCTCATCAATTCTATGATTCACCTCATCCTTCATAGACCCATCCGCCGACATGTCCACTCCCAAATATCTGAATACATTCACCTCCTCCATACTCTCTCCCCCCAATCTGATATCCAATCTTTCGTCACCTATTCTTTTTGTTATCCTCATCACCTTACTCTTTCCTATATTCACTTTCAATTTTCTTCTTTTACACACCCTACCAAATTCATCCACCAACCTCTGCAGCTTCTCTTCAGAATCTCCCAAAGCACAGTGTCATCAGCAAAAGCAACTGTGACAACTCCCACTTTGTATTTGCTTCTTTATCTTTTAGCCCAACACCTCTTGCCAAGACCCTCGCATTCACTTCTCTTACAACCCCATCTATAAATATATTGAACAACCACGGTGACATCACACATCCTTGTCTAAGGCCCACTTTTACTGGGAAATAGTCCCCTTCCCTCCTACACACTCTAACCTGAGCCTCACTATCCTCATAAAAACTCTTCACTGCCTTCAGTAACCTTCCTCCTATTCCATACACCTGCAACATCTGCCACATTGCCCCCCTATCCACCCTATCATACGCCTTTTCCAAATCCATAAATGCCACAAAAACATCTTTACCCTTATCCAAATACTGTTCACCTATATGTTTCACTGTAAACACTTGGTCTACACACCCCTACCTTTCCTAAAGCCCCTTGTTCATCTGCTATCCTGCTTTCTGTTTTACTCTTAATTCTTTCAATAATAACTCTACCATACACTTTACCAGGTACACTCAACAGACTTATTCCCCTATAATTTTTGCACTCTCTTTTGTCCCCTTTGCCTTTATACAAAGGAACAATACACGCTCTCTGCCAATCCCTAGGTACCTTACCCTCTTCCATACATTTATTAAATAATAGCACCAACCACTCCAAAATTATATCCCCACCTGCTTTTAACATTTCTATCTTTATCCCATCAATCCCAGCTGCCTTACCCCCTTTCATTCTACCCACTGCCTCACGAACTTCCCTACACCCACAACTGGCTCTTCCACACTCCTACAAGATGTTATTCCTCCTTGCCCTACACACGAAATCACAGCTTCCCTGTCTTCATCAACATTTAACAAATCCTCAAAATATTCTCTCCATCTTCCCGATACCTCTAACTCTCCATTTAATAACTCCCCTCTCCTATTTTTAACTGTCAAATCCATTTGTTCTCTAGGCTTCCTCAACTTATTAATCTCATTCCAAAACTTTTTCTTATTTTCAACAAAATTTGCTGATAACATCTCACCCACTCTCTCATCTGCTCTCTTTTACATTGCTTCACCACTCTTTTAACCTCTCTTTTTCTCTCCATATACTCTTCCCTCCTTGCATCACTTCTACTTTGTAAAACCTCTCATATGCTAACTTTTTTCCCTTACTACTCTCTTTACATCATCATTCCACCAATCGCTCCTCTTCCCTCCCGCACCCACTCGCCTGTAACCACAAACTTCTGCTGAACACTCTAACACTACATTTTTAAATCTACCCCATACATTTTCGACCCCATTGCCTACACTCACTAGCCCATCTATCCTCCAATAGTTGTTTATATCTTACCCTAACTGCCTCCTCTTTTAGTTTATAAACCTTCACCTCTCTTTACTTACTGATTCTATTTTCCTTGTATCCCATCTACCTTTTACTCCCACTGTAGCTATAACTAAAAAGTGATCTGATATATCTGTAGCCCTCTATAAACATGTACATCCTGAAGTCTACTCAACAGTCTTTTATCTATCAATACATAGTCCAACAAACTACTGTCATTACGCCCTACATCATATCTTGTATACTTATTTATCCTCTTTTTCTTAAAATATGTATTACCTATAACTAAACCCCTTTCTATACAAAGTTCAATCAAAGGGCTCCCATTATCATTTACACCTGGCACCCCAAACTTACCTACTACACCCTCTCTGCATGTTTCTCCCACTTTAGCATTTAGGTCCCCTACCACAATTACTCTCATTTGGTTCAAAAGTTCCTATACATTCGCTTAACATCTCCCAAAATCTCTCTCTCCTCTACACTCCTCTCTTCTCCAGGTGCATACACGCTTATTATGACCCACTTTTCGCATCCGACCCTTATTTTAATCCACATAATCCTTGAATTTACACATTTATATTCCCTCTTTTCCTTCCATAACTGATCCTTCAACATTATTGCTACCCCTTCCTTAGCTCTAACTCTCTCAGATACTCCTGACTTAATCCCATTTATATTATATATATATATATATATATATATATATATATATATATATATATATATATATATATATATATATATATATATATATTTGTTTTCTGTATGTGTTTTACATTTACTGTAGAAGCATAATTAATATTTTATTAAAAAAAAATCTACTAATGTTATTGTTTTTCTTTATGTTATCAAGTCATAGCAATAAATTTTGCTCTCAACTCCCTCTTTTATTTAATGCGCTAAAATTTTGCAGTAAAAGATAACAGAATAACAAAAAAAAAAAGGCACAATACCGTAACAGAATCCTCGTAAATATATGAAAGTTCATCTGCGTTGAAACTTTCCTAAAAGGGAAGGTCACATGTCCTAAACATGGTCACACAAATTAATTTTGGGGCAGGAACAAATGGCCTCGTGGTAATGGTAGTGATAGCTTTAAATTTCCACTAGCCATGTGTGAGGTTGAAATTGGGTCGCGACGCAATTATGGGCGACTCCAGGACTGTTACCATCACTTATGTCTGGGTTTGAAATATGGGATTTAAACACTGCAGCGAGGAGGCCAGAGGCAGTGGAATTTTACTTTTCTTATATCAATGTGTGGTTATCATGCAGAGAAAACAGTGAAAAAAAATAGACAAATCAAAAAGCAAAAAAAAAAAAAAAAAAGTTGCTGAGACCATCTGGTCAACTAGATTAGGTACAGAAATATTTATAAAATAAATGTGCATGTATAGTTGAGCTTGGATGGAAGATGGTGCAGGTGACATCCGAGAAAGGATGTAAAGGTTATGGGAGGAACTTGAGCATCCGGAAGAGCATAGTGGACGGTGCCTTTTGAAATTTGGTTTGCTGTAGGAGTAAGAGAATTGGAATATCTGTGAAAAAAATTTAAGGAAACAAGTTACCTGGACTAGAATTTTGGATCATACGAGTGAGGATGTCGAGATTCGTTGAGTCACTAGTCTGTAATGTCCAGGTACATCTCGAAGGCAGCTAAAGTGCGAGTGATTGTAAATGTGTTTTCTTCTTTGAGCCACGCAGTTTGAAGAGTTTCCCCATGCATTAATTTATGATATTCAGATTCACATTGACTTCATTATATAAACTCAGCAAAAACGCAGTAAAAATAGTCACTACATATTTAATTGTTTACCGAACAATGACAAACGTGCAGAGAATAATGCCTGGTAGTCTCCAATGGAATTCTATTAATATCAAGCACCGTGGAGCCCACACCACTCACGCCGACTCTCGCTCCTCCCACCTATTAAAATTATTAACTGACTGAATTTTTTTTGGTTAACATCCATGGCAGAGTACTCTATTTTTTGAACAATTTTTTTTATAAGTCTGCCTCTGTAACCCTCTCTCTCACTCTTCCCTACCCAACTTCCTTCTAATAATCCAGACGGGATTACTGCTTAATGAAATAATCATTAATTAACAAAATTTTAACAAATACAACATTTGCTCTGTTGTTTCAGTGTCAGTTTTCCTTTGACCCCCCTTCCTTCCTCCCTCCTATCCATTCTTTCCAAATCTCCTCCAAACATATTTCCCCCCCCCCTATATTTTTATAATATAATATAATATATATATATATATATATATATATATATATATATATATATATATATATATATATATATATAATTATTCCGCAAAAATAATTCTGAACCAAAGGAAAAAATATATTTCATTGTGTTTATTAAATTATTGTAAACTTGTCTAAAATATATTTAGTTGGATTAAGCTAAATTAAATTGCGCTTGTTATAATAAGGTTAGGTAAGTTTTCTAAGGTTCATTTTGTACAAAATTATTAATTTTTACATTAACATAAAGGGAAAAAAAATCTTTAAACGTATAAGAGAAAATTTTAGAAAGGACTTAAATTTAAACGAGTTCTTGCTAATTGACCAGTTTTACCTAATCGACACGACATATATATAATTCATCACCATAGAGCAGGGGTTATCTTCATAAAAATTCAATTTCTCTTGTGTATAGGATAGGTCATCCTGAGATAACCTAAGTTATACTAACTTCACATCTGCTGGAAAGAATCGTTGGAAGCTGCTGAACCCTTAATGAAATATGAAATATTCAACAATATTTACCCTTCTGAATGAAGGTCCCTGCTCAGGCTGGCAGATATCAACACTATGTACGTAACCCGAACAGTGCGATGGAATTTGACGGGGAAGCAGCTAGCTTTTGTTCCCATTACGTAACAATCATATAGAATAAGACAACAGTACATTGCTGTTGTATCAAATTAATAAATAATTCACTATCTCTCTCTCTCGTCCACAATGGACTACAAAATTCCAAGGATCTTAAGACCACCAAGGAAACATTAATGGACTTAACATCTGTGCCAACTTCCGTTTAAAATTATGTGCTAAAACTCCCCCTAATGGGGCAGTTAAGAATGGCAAGATGGTGTAGAGTAATTACCCAGCATCTTGAGGAAGGAGAGAGAGGCTGAGTTCATTGATGGGGGTAACAGCTGAATGTCTGGTCGCGTGCAGCGGTAGTTAGGGCACCGCTGGCTTGCTTGTTATGGAGCTTCAGGCTATTAGACCGGCTGTACTGCAGCTACCACCTAATTGGAGCTCGTAAGCAATTTTCCCTCTTCTCTAGTTGTCAGGTTAAGGGGGCCGGCAAGGATATTAGAGCCAGAAATAGGGGAGGAAATTGGCGGAATTGTCCCGGGTCGTTTTAGGTCACCGCGACCACAGCCGATGCAATGGGCCATCCAGCCTGGGGAAATAGTGGACATGATGGCTGTCAGGGCCTTGTTGTGGCCTCGACTAAGGAGGAATTACCAGCGAAAAAGGTCATCCAGAAAATGACGTAAAATATACGAAGGAATAATAAACGCTAGCGTCCATTCTTGGAGTCCTCCGAGGAAGGTCGTTCCCTCAAGTGTGTCTTGTGGTTAACGGGCCTAAATCCTGCAGGCAGGCCAGAAGAGCCACTTTATAGCGACAGTGACGGGAAGTAGCCATTCTCCTGGGTTTATCCCGCCGTTATTCTATTCAGAATTTAATATTTTCTCCAGAGCAGTAGGTGATTAAAGGAAGGGAATAAAAGAGACGGGGGAGGGGGGGGCAATCGCCCTTAGTCAGCAAGAATCTGCAACACCGTGTAATCTCATTAACAATTTTGAGTGTACAAAAAATAAGTACAATATCGTATGTCATCTCAGGACACGACGGTGTGTCATCAAGGGGTACGATGCTACACTTAATTACATTCCTTATTTATTAAGTGAAATCTTTCCACTGTACTGTTTCGTGTTTACACGTATGTGAAAACTGGTTAATGGATGTATGTCTTTCTCACCTATATGTGATTGCGGGGGTCGAGTCACAGCTCCTGTTTATGTCTGTGATTGTCTGCATATGAGCGCGTCTGTGTGTGTATGCTTGTCTCTGAGTCTTTGTCTCGGTGTCTGTGTTTAGCACTATAATTAGCTTAGCACTATAATTTTTCATTATAATCACGAAGCTCGCTTGACAATGAATATTTCTGCATTATTTTACATTATTATTATAATTCACAGGGAAAGTAATAATCACGTAAGTAGAACACAGCGACTGGGAAAGGGAAGCAACCAGCTTCATCCGAAGAAATGGAGAGTAATGCCAATTCCTCTCATCTCCATCGTCCATCTTGAAGAGAAGCCGTTTTAATGAAAGGCGGTGAGAGTCATAGGGGCAGACATGCCTGGACGCTGCCTTCACGATGGCAGGTGGTGCTGCCTTCACGATGGCAGGTGGTGGGTCACGACGCGGTGTACTCACGCTCTTGTTTAACAAACTCTTGTTCTGTTTTATGGCTTCCGCTCAATATTTTTTTTCGTTGGTTCGTCTCTTAACACACAATCTGGGTCTAAAGGTCGTAACAACGACAGTTATGTGAACAGACACAGGTGTGCAGAACAAGATTTATTTTGCCAATGCTTCGCTCTCGGAGGAATTGAAAAGCTCTACTTTAGAGCGAAACTGTCCAAAAAAAAGAAAAAAAAGACTATTTTGCATACATGTGTCTGTTCACAAGCCGAATGTATTGAGCTAAGTTTAGCCAATAAAACAGGGGCTCTTTAAAGGGGTAAACGCTGTTTTTTAAATGCCATATTTTGAAGTTAAATTACAATCTGGATACACACATAACCCGCACATATAAAAGGAGAGGAGCTTACGACGACGTTTCAGTCCGATTTGGACCATTTACAAAGTCACACTAACACGAAGGACAGGTGGAAGGGGTATTTATAGGCAGGCAGACAGGGTAGGGCACAAGAAAGTGGTGGAGGGGTAATGGAGGTAGTAGTGATAGTGGTAGTGGTAGTGGAGTCAGTCATAAACTAGGAAAGGAGCATTGCAAAGACGCTGGCGGCCCGCAAGGGTAAGAACAAGAACACAGGGGGAAAAATAAAATAAATAAAATAGAGGACAAATACAAGGCAAAAGACAAGAAAGAGAACCCAGAGGAGAAAGGAGAAAGAGGAGAAGGGGGAAGAGAAAGAAGGGGAAGGAATCAGGTTAAGTCTCGGGTGTTCTGAAGTTTGGAGCATTTAACAATTTAATGGGAGAGGAAAGCATCTACAGAGACAAAGCCAGGGCTAAGATTCATACAGGGAAAGTTGTGTCCTTCGTGTTAGTGTGACTTTGTAAATGGTCCAAGTCGGACCGAAACGTCGTCGTAAGCTCCTCTCCTTTTATATGTGCGGGTTGTGTGTGTATTGTTCCAGTCACGGTATTGTGCCTTTTTTTGTCATTAATACAATCTGGATATAATTCATTTTATTTAGAAAAATTTATGTGGCGAGATTTCGGATGCTACAATTTATGTGCCTGTGGAAAAATCTCAGAATTACGATTGTGCTCTAGCTTCAAAAACTAGAAGATCAAAATTATCAAAAGTAGCATGTTTTATCCGTCTAAGTTATAGTTCAATTTTTTTTTTGTATTCTGTTTAAGTTCTCCTTCAAAATTTCGAATAACTAAAAAATGTCTCCGCCCGAGGAAACAGTGAACAATGGCGATGATAATTCTTGATGGCCCAATTTTGTACCAAAAAATAACACAGCGAAACTAAGATAACCTTACTAACATAAAAAAATAAAAAATGTGATAACTAAATTATTTTAATCTGCCTTAGAATTCCCATAATTAAATTTCTTGAGTTTGAGATGGATCGGACTGATATCAGCGCCACTGGGTCAACTCTTTGGCTGTAAGTTATTGACAGCGAAGTTATAGATAAAACTCTGGCCTGAAGCTTAAAAACTTACGAGCCAATTATGGTGTTTGTGGCTAAGGGCTCCCCGGAATCACCTCTTTATATTCAAATTTTATGCTAATGAATATCGCTCGTAGCCAAGTTACGAATCAGTCGTCGTCAGCAACGACACGTGTTTAGGCATGTAACGGTCACGAAAAACGACACTTGGTAGGTATATTAACATTTGGATTTTAATGTTATAAATTACATTTCGTATTTATAATTTTGCGTAGTTTTTTTTAGCGTGTTCGTCTCCTCGCGGCATTGTTCAACCCGCCTCTTGTTACTCGCCGCCTGCGTCCTACTTCTAATTAAGACATACTCTTAGACTCTGAACACACACGATAATGAACATTCTTATTAAAGTCGCCAAAAAAAAAAGGAAATAAAAATTATTTTGACATTCTTAATAAAAATACAAGAGGGTAAAGTAGTAGATTTTGACGTTTTTATTGAAGCTTTTCGACATTCTTAATAAAGATACAGGACAAAAGGCGTTGTTTGACCTTACTGAAGCTACACAAAGGCAAAAAGTGTTGCTGGAGATTATTAATGAATCTACACAAGGGCGAAAAGTGTTGCTGGACAGTGATTGAAGACACGGGAGAGTAAGAGATGTTAGACATATTTACCAACACTTCCATCGAGACCAAAAATGTTGTTTACAGTACGAATTCAGTTACGAAATATTTCGCTTCATCTGAGTAAAGCTTTTCATGAAGAACCACAAATAATATGGATTAATCCTTACAAGAAGGCAAGATTTTATAGAAAAATTAGATTATATATATATATATATATATATATATATATATTATATATATATATATATATATATATATATATATATATATATATATATATATATATATATATGATGGGAAGCGCTAAATCCGTTGGGGTGACAGTGCTTGGTCAGTGGGACTAGTAGCTCATAGTCGTTCTTGGATTACCATACCTTTTGAACTAGCATCAGAGCGCCCCCTTCCTTGGACGGTATGTGGTTTTAACACTAGCTAACCTGGAAAAAAAAATATTAATTTGTTTTACTGAGAGATACTGTTAAGATTCGACTTTTCCAGCGTAGGCACCAACAGCTTAGCTGACCAGGAACAAGTGGCAGAACATACCACGTTCTGTTTTTTCGGCATTATTCTTGATAAATCATCCTCCGACATTGTTTCTCTCATGTCTCTCACATTTCTTTTTCAATCTTGAGTGTTTTAGCTTATGAGCCGTTTCGATTTTATTATTTTTTGTTGCTGCATAGATTAAATTTATGGTAACTCATTTTCATATTATCTGTGACCTACAGCTGAAGCTTTCATCCCAGCTGACACCTTATATTTACAGCCAAGCTGACACCTTATATTTACAGCCAAGCTGACACCTTATATTTACAGCCAAGCTGACACCTTATATTTACAGCCAAGCTGACACCTTATATTTACAGCCAAGCTGACACCTTATATTTACAGCCAAGCTGACACCTTATATTTACAGCCAAGCTGACACCTTATATTTACAGCCAAGCTGACACCACCTGTTTGCTACTCACGTTAGGACCTTCGACTCAAGCCAGAAAAATAAAATTTCACCTCAAAGACATTCCCAACACTTGATGCCTTGGCTCGAGGCGCCGGGGCAAGATAAGAGATATTTACAGTTCATTAGCAGCTAAGTCTGCCCCAGATACCATATTCAGGAACCACACTCACTGTCAAGTTAAGAGACTCTGAGTAAAGACTGGAAGGGGAGGGGGGGGGGGAGAGAGAGAGAGAGAGAGAGAGAGAGAGAGAGAGACAGAGACAGACAGAAGACAGAGAGACAGAGAGACAGAGAGACAGAGACAGAGAGACAGAGAGACAGAGAGACAGAGAGACAGAGAGACAGAGAGACAGAGAGACAGAGAGACAGAGAGACAGAGAGACAGAGAGACAGAGAGACAGAGAGACAGAGAGACAGAGAGACAGAGAGACAGAGAGACAGAGAGACAGAGAGACAGAGAGACAGAGAGACAGAGAGACAGAGAGACAGAGAGACAGAGAGACAGAGAGACAGAGAGACAGAGAGACAGAGAGACAGAGAGACAGAGAGACAGAGAGACAGAGAGACAGAGAGACAGAGAGACAGAGAGACAGAGAGACAGAGAGACAGAGAGACAGAGAGACAGAGAGACAGAGAGAGAGAGAGAGAGACAGAGAGAGAGAGAGAGAGACGAGAGAGAAGAGACAGAGAAGAGACAGAGAGAGAAGAGAGAGAGACAGAGCAGAGAGAGAGAGAGCAGAGACAGAGAAAAGAGAGAGAGAGAGAGAGAGAGAGAGACAGAGACAGAGAGCTAACTCGACAAGCAAGAAAAGCTAGGAAGAATCTGTCCGGGTGTTTCCTTACCTCGTCTAGGAAGTCTGTATGTCTTAATGTCGCGTTGATTACTCTGACGTTCCTTTGTGGAGAAGAAGAGAAGTGAGAGACAAGAGACGGGGAGAAAGCAAGAGAGAGAAATAAGAGAAGGTGAAATGAATAGAGTAGTGAAGAATGAAGGATAAAAAAAATATTAATAAGAAATAAGGAAGATATTAAGAGAACGGAAAATTAAAACATAAAATGAAAGCAGAAGAAAATAGAAAAGGAAAAGAAAAAAACAGAGATTAAGAATACATGAAAGGAAAAAGAAACGTAGAAGTGAAAAAAGGAATAAAAGAGGTAAAACGTGGAAGTAGGAGATTAAAGGAATGCCAGGAAGGGAGGGGAGGAGAGGAAACGAGGCAAAATGAGAATGGAAGGTAGAACAATAGTTCAGAGAGAAAAACGAGATAGGAGAAAGAGGAGAATTTACATATACTTGTTTTGCCATCTAAGAGAGGGCGAAAAATAAATCCATCCTGTGGGTAGTAGTGTCTAGTTTATTGTGCGCCTCTTATCCACCCTGCGGAGGGTAGGGGAAGAGCATAGGGACACACATTAGGCCTAGGAACTAGGCCCCAAAAAGGGTTAACAGGAGTACATCTAGATTTGTATCTACAGTTCACGTGTCTTATTGCGAGCAAATTAAGGAAATTTGCTTAATATCTCTGGTATCTTATTTTCATAAATAAGATATCTTGACATATCTCCGTCAGGAGACATGAGAAAATATTCTCCTGACGCGGGTTTTGGTCACTAGATCGAAGCTTTTTGCTGGCTTTATAATCCAGCCGATACATGGAACATCACTAAATTGAGTTGTATGTTAAGCCACACTCCCACGTATACCAAGCCACACTCCCACGTATACCAAGCCACACTCCCACGTATACCAAGCAACACTCCCACGTATACCAAGCAACACTCCCACGTATACCAAGCAACACTCCCACGTATACCAAGCAACACTCCCACGTATACCAAGCAACACTCCCACGTATCCAAGCAACACTCCCACGTACAAGCAACACTCCCACGTATACCAAGCAACACTCCCACGTATACCAAGCAACACTCCCACGTATACCAAGCAACACTCCCACGTATACCAAGCAACACTCCCACGTATACCAAGCAACACTCCCACGTATACCAAGCAACACTCCCACGTATACCAAGCAACACTCCCACGTATACCAAGCAACACTCCCACGTATACCAAGCAACACTCCCACGTATACCAAGCAACACTCCCATCAGACGAGCCTGGCCCATGGCCGGGCTCAAAGGGTAGAGAAACTCTTGAAACTCTTCAAAGGTATATATAACACTCCCACGTATATATGCATTATATTGTTTCAAACAATTATACATTAGTTTATGAAATATTGCATAAATATTTTCCACTGTATAAATACTTTCGTCAAACATGTGAACAAAACTGTTTGCCCCGCCATTAGCCTACAGTCAACAATAGTTCCATTTTTCCTAAACTTTCTCTGTGTTTTTCCATTATGTTAATCCCTTATGTTTATATACTTGATCAAGTTCAAACACATTGTCATGTTCGTGGTTTTTTTTTTCTGTTGCATTATTAAAAGTTTGGTCGACTTTTCCTTGCGTTTTCAAATCGACATTATGAAAACACTAGAAGGAAGGAGCACTGCAACAGGCCTACTGGATCATGCTAGGCCGTTAGAGGCTTGACAAAGCTCCTGGAGAGCGAAACGTTGCCACAATAAAATGTCACATTAGTTGCACTTGTGTCCTTTTACCTAACATATTGTCGGTAATTCTACCAACATTATTACAACGCTCTGAATGATGCCTACGGGTTTAGCGCATCCTCTTGATTGTTATAACAGAGTGATCTTTTGTATTCTGCTCCCACACTCATAACATTCTACTATTCTTCTCCCAAAGCAACACCATCCTCTTATTCTCTCGTCTTATTCCCCTTCCCACATTTATTTTTCCACTTCACACCCCTTCATTCAATCTACATCTTCCCCTGCCTCTACATCACTTTTCTATCGGTTAAATTTCATTATCAATTGCTGTCTGCTTGCTACCTCATCCCTGTCATTTCTCATTCACCCAGTTTTCCTCCTCCCTCCTCCTTTATCCTAAGTTCTCGCATTGTACCTTCATTGCTTATTTTCTTTGGCTTCCTAATACTACTCCTACCTACTACCTCTTCCTTCAATAACCCAAATAACCCGCACATAGGAGGAGCTTACGACGTTTCGGTCCGACTTGGACCATTTACAAAGTCACACTAACAGAAATGAGAGGAGGGAGTATAAATAGGCCAGCAGACAGGGACGGGACAAGAGAGGTAGTAAGAAAGGAGGAAGAGAGGTAGTGGTAGAGGTAGTAGTAAGGTATTGTGCCTTTTTTTTATTCTTCCTCCCCTTCTCTTCCTCACTGCTACTATTACTACTCCCAACTCCTCCTTTCTCTCCTCTTCCTACTCTCTCTCCAGACCTCACTCACACACGCTCACCTGACAAATGGCGGAGGAATTCAATTAATCCAGCGGTTACCTGTTATTACCCGCACAGTGGTCATTGTTCCCATGTCCGCCGGCCTGTGCTCTGATGAAGCCAAACCACGTTACTGATGAAGCCAAGGGAGCCGTGATGAAGCAACAAGGGTGGTGGTGGGAGACGTCAGGGACGATTATGGTATCAACTGCTACTGTGATGTCTATGAGAAATATGAAACCAAGACGGGAATATATAAAGCCAAAACGGGGGCATGTAAGAAGCTAAGATGGTTACATATATATATATATATATATATATATGGAGACAAGACGAAATGTAGTGGAGTCAAGGCTGGAATAAAGCAAAGTCAGGGTTGTGATAAAGCCAAAAGACACTTGAGATGGAGTCAAGAGAATCCGAGACGTATTCAAGCTGAGCTAGATGTGATTTAAAATGACTCAGAATCCAAAACTCTCAGGTCAGATGGCTGAAGGAAGGGATGTGAGGGGAGGGTGTATACGGCAGGAGGAAGAGATGTGGGGAAAATGTAAAATAACTTTAGCTGTGGGGAAGGTGTAGGTAAGGAAGGGGTGGGGGGTGGCTTTGGCTGTACTGAGAGATAGGGATTTTTAGGCTGCGAAGGGATGTGTGAAAGGTAGTTATGGTTCTATGGCCAGAATAGAGGGGGTGATAATGGCAGTCGATTAAAAAAAATAGGTAATCAAGAGAGGGATGAGAGGAGAATCCTGTACTTAAAGGAAAGATAAAAGATACGAAAGAAGACGAGGAAGAAGGGAGAGGGGAACAGCATAAGAGCAGGGGAGGTAACGGACAGTAATGGAAAGGGGGAGCAGGAGGGAAACTGAATAACTAATTGTTGTTGAGAGAACAAGAGAAGAAAGGGAGCTAGAGAACAAATACTTACCGAAACTCGGGATTTGTATATCGATTAATTTATTTACAAAGCAGATCAATTCTTTGGATACTCAGCACCGAAACATTCTGCGATTTTCGTGACCCAATTCACTCTCACGGAGCATAAATCATAATCACAAAGATGGTAAAACTACTCAAAATCTGGTTTTTTTTTTTCACATTCCGCAATCTATATTCATAATACACTCCGTGTCATTGGTCATAAGTAAGAGCAAACTAAAAACGAAATGGAAAATAATTCTACTACCAATAAAGAAGAGATGTTGGGTTCTCAGTCAGACAAGAACATGTGAGAGTGGCACCCCTTCCTGAGATGGCACTCCTACCCCTAGGCACAGACCACTCAAACTACACCACTATGGTGTGTATCAGCGAGACAAAACAAAGGGGGAAAGTTGGAAAATAAGTGGGTGAGAGAACAAGGAGGGGTCGGAGAAAAAGTAAGCGAGAGAACAAGGGTTGTGGTAGATCAGAGGGGTGAGAACAAGGGAAGTGGTAGAGCAGAGGGGTGAGAACAAGGGTTGGATACCAGTCTCTTGTTCTACTAATGAAGCAATGGATGACAGCTTTCACGTGGAATTACCTGGTGCCTATTGTTGTGAGAGAAGGAGAGAGAGAGGGGAGGAGTGGTGATGGTGCCTGTGAGGGAGTAGAGACAGAGGAAGTGCTTTTGAAGAACAGGATTCTCGATTTAATCCTCCTGAAGTAAGATTCCTGCCTTAACGCTACTAGATCTAGAACGGGGTAAGGCAACAAAGTAGCGATTCATGCGGCAAGGGCGCATGTTTGCGAGACAGAACCGTCTAACCGTATGCTGTGGCAGACAACTACAGCATACTTTGAAACCGGAAAAAAACTAACTTCCTAAACAGGTCCTTCGAGGCCTGGTCACGGACCGGGCCGCGGAGGCGTTGACCCCCGAAACCCCCATCCAGGTATAACCCTCGTCCAACCACCCCTTCACAAAAGGGCAGCAGACCCCAAGGTGCGCGTTGATGCTTCTCCTGAACGGAATTTACGGTCACACTTTTATCCAGCGTGGTGGCGCTGCCCGAACATACGGCTTTCCTTATCCACCGACCTGCGCCGAATTCTAATCCGATACAACACACACTTCCCAAAAAGCTGCCGCTGCAATTTCTTCCACCCAGCTACTTGCGCGAATTTATCGTGCTTCGTGTGCTGTGCCTAAACTTTTGTTTTAATATTTTTCTTTGTGTTTTATCGTTTTTATCTGGATAACATGTTATTTAAAAACACGTAAACAAAACAAGCATTCAAGAAAAAAAACATAAGTTTCCCTCTAACTTCAAAATATATTAATGGCGATTCAAAGACACGAGAGGCATCTATTATACAGCGTTTCGCTGATAGTGAGAATTTTATCCAGTATCCACTAAGTGTTAGCTTAATCCTTATCTCTCACGGATAAAAATAATTCCCAACTCACTAGCATTTAAAATCTAAAATATAACCTGGGAAAGATATATAAATATAATTTCACTATGTTAGCGAAACTTCTTGTTGTCTATGAAGATTATTTGAATTTCTTTAGTAATTTTTATAGCTATCAAACTCAATATTTAAAGGACAAAAAACTATGAGAAAATCAAAATGCCTTGGCAGGAACAATTCACAGTCGTACATACACTGAGAGGTGTACATACACTGAGAGGTGTACATACACTGAGAGGTGTACATACACTGAGAGGTGTACATACACTGAGAGGTGTACATACACTGAGAGGTGTACATACACTGAGAGTCAACTTTTAATCCTTGTTTTAGGAATGTGGGCAAAACGTAGCTTCATGAAGACATTCCTTGCTAAACAGTGTCTTTGAAACTACCAGAATTAAAGAAAATTCACAGAGGGCGTTGAGTTCTATCTGGATCTCCCAGGTTTTTCGTAGTGATGGGGGCGGCACCCCCTGATTTTCGTGGTGGGTCTGAATCCATTTTTCGTGGTGGGGCGGAATCCATTTTTCGTGGTGGGGTGGAATCTCCCTTTTTCGTGGTGGGGCAGAAACCCCTGTTTTTCGGGGTGATGGGGCAGAAACCCCTGTTTTTTTCGAGATGGGGTGGAAAATCCCTAGTTTTCGTGGTGAGGGTAAGGAATCCCTTATTTTTCACGGTGGTTGGGTGGAATCCCCGCTTCTCTGGTGGTGGGAACCCTTGTTTATTGCAGTGGTAGGGGGCGGAAACAACTACTCTCAGTGGTGAGTAGAGAAACCCTCCCCTTCTCTCAGTGGTTGGGAGAGAAGCCCTCCCCTTCTCTCAGTGGTGGGGAGTGAAGCCCTCCTTTGTCCCCCAAGGTGGTGAAGCCAGTATCGCAGCACCACATAATATAGAATCATTCCACTCATTTCTCCGGCGGGATGTGAAATACTCTCACGAAGGTCAGACTACGAACTGGAGGCTGAGGCATCCTGGACGCCTGGAAAACAATGCGTCTGAGGAGGGCAGGAGGAAAGGAAGGAGACGGAGGAATAAAGAGAAGGGAGGGCGAGGGAGGGAGAAGAGAAGCATAGGGAATGTTTGAAGGAACGAGAATGCAGGAGAGATGAATGGGAACGTTCGAGGAATTATATATATATATATATATATATATATATATATATATATATATATATATATATATATATATATATATATATATATATATATATATATATTGGCGAGAGAGAGAAAGAAAGGGTGAGAAATATCGACAGAAGAGTAGTAGAAGAAAAGCAGGAGAAATTGAGGGTGAAATGTAAAGCTAGAGAAAGAAGGGTAAAGATTGGAAAACAGTATTAATGAATATTGACAGATGTAGAAAAGGATAAAGGAGAGAGAAAAATCGTGAAAAAAAAGGAGAACAGACATCAGATAATATTTTGTTCTTTATCGAAATATAACTTGCCGGGGACACTGCTCTCCCCCCCTCTCAGATTCTTCCTGGACAACTACAATCTGGATGGGAAAGCAGAAGGCTCTCCTTTTTCTCTTGCTCCCCCTGATTCACACTGAGTACGATACCAGATGTCTTAAGAAACAACCCGTAGCTCGATTGCTAGCGCACTTGGCTCAAACGGGGAGGTCCGGGGGGTCGATCCCTGGTATGGGTGGAAACATTAGGATGAGTTTCCTTAAGACACCTGTTGTTCCTGTTCAGTCAGCAGTAAAATAGGTACCTGGGTGTTAGTCGACTGGTGTGGGTCGAATCCTGGGAAAAAAATGACCTAATTTGCGGGAAATGCTCTGCATAACAAGCGGCTTTCTATATAGTAGTATGTCATTGATGTCAGCTAGGCCTGTATACCTTGTACATGTACTTGTAGAAATAAAGATATTATTATATTATAAAAGATAATATGTAAATTAACAAGGAGAAATAGAGGCACTTAACTTGCTCTTGTTAAGCTGCCAGTAACCTACCAGCACTGCCAAGCAATCTAATACAGTACCCAGTTATTACTACTACTAATAATAATAACATATCACTGTTACTATTCTCTGACAGCATGATGGTCAGCGGCGGATATCATACCAACAGTCGCATTAATGAATAATAAAGGCAGAATTACCCACAAAATGTTAGGTAAAAGGACACAGATCAAACTAATATGACACTTGGAGCAAAAAGGCACAATACCGTGAGTGGAACAATACACATATAACCCGCATATAGGAGTTTATTTTTGACACACCGGCCGTTTCCCACCGAAGTTGGGTAACCCGAAAAAGAAAGACTTCACCATCACTCGCTCCATCACCGTCTTGCCAGAGGCGCGCCGTTATTACACCTCTGATGCCCCTCCAAACTGCAATATCCAAACCCCTTCCTTCAGAGTGCTGGCAGTGTACTTCCCACCTCAAGTCCGGCTAGCAGGTTACCCCTGAATCCCCTTATAAATGTCACCTTTCTCACACTCCAACAGCAAGTGAAATAATTAAAACCACTTGCCTTTACTCACTCCTGTCTACCACACTCACACACACTCCTGTTGGATGTCCAAACACTTCGCAGTGACAGTGCCAACAGTGATGACCTTAGCTACCCATGATAGTGCCAACAGTGATGACCTTGGCCACCCATGACAGTGCCAACAGTGATGACCTTGGCCACCCATGACAGTGCCAACAGTGATGACCTTGGCCACCCATGACAGTGCCAACAGTGATGACCTTGGCCACCCATGACAGTGCCAACAGTGATGACCTTGGCCACCCATGACAGTGCCAACAGTGATGACCTTGGCCACCCATGACAGTGCCAACAGTGATGACCTTGGCCACCCATGACAGTGCCAACAGTGATGACCTTGGCCACCCATGACAGTGCCAACAGTGATGACCTTGGCCACCCATGACAGTGCCAACAGTGATGACCTTGGCCACCCATGACAGTGCCAACAGTGATGACCTTGGCCACCCATGACAGTGCCAACAGTGATGACCTTGGCCACCCATGACAGTGCCAACAGTGATGACCTTGGCCACCCATGACAGTGCCAACAGTGATGACCTTGTCCCCCCATGACAGTGCCAACAGTGATGACCTTGTCCCCCCATGACAGTGCCAACAGTGATGACCTTGGCCACCCATGACAGTGCCAACAGTGATGACCTTGGCCACCCATGACAGTGCCAACAGTGATGACCTTGGCCACCCATGACAGTGCCAACAGTGATGACCTTGGCCACCCATGACAGTGCCAACAGTGATGACCTTGGCCACCCATGACAGTGCCAACAGTGATGACCTTGGCCACCCATGACAGTGCCAGCAATAATAACCTTGGCCACCCATGACAGTGCCAGCAATAATAACCTTGGCCACCCATGACAGTGCAAATAGTGATGACCTTGGTCACCCATGACAGTGCCATCAATAATGACCTTGGCTACCCAAGACAGTGCCAGCAATACCGAGGTCACACAAACATGGACAAATAATTTAATATAAATTCCATAACCTTCAATTTCAATCCTTGTTTACCATGACTCCCTTATATTGCTCTCCCTTAGACCAGACGCACCCAAGGGAAGTCGAAAATATATTTTTTTTTCCTAAAAGCAAATACTGACAGAATTATTAAATTATTATGCCTCGTGTGCCTCGTAGAATCCATGAACCAACCACCAAATTTATTAACCTGACGACGTATGAATGGAAAGTAATTTAGAAAAGACTCGGTAGGTGTACATTCCGTATTTTTTTTCCATTAAAGTCAAAATAGTGAAGGGTAAAAAAAATGTACCAGCATAAATGTTTTATTTGATTTCGACATCGACTCCAGGCTGAGGGGACTGATTACCTCATTCTCCACCTCATCTTTCACCGTTCTTCTCTGTGTTGGACTGAAGAAGCCACTGACTGGAGAAACATTTCCTCAGTAAAGATTCCCAAAGGTTGCACGAGGTGTCATTCCTCAAACCCAAGCGTAAACACACTCGCGGCAAGGGTTGTGGGGCGTATCATAGCTTATCTGTGTGTGGTGACACGGGCGTATCCGTGACAGTAACGAGCTGCGACCACGAAAACTAAGGGTCTTTTGAAAGGCTTTTCATAACCAACTATTAACTAGCGCACAAAAAGGATTTTGTGATTTTTCTGCAACGAAGACCACGTGGTGTGATCTGAAAGATTTATTATTATCACTACAGCAGGTTTGTGTGGGTCCCACAGTTATCCCTGGCGTCAACCCACGGCCCACGCCACCATCTGCCCATCCTTCATCAAAGTCTTGCGTAGGTTCCACTTTAGTCATTCTTCAACTGGAGCAGCGACCGACTAGCCGCACACGCCAGACCTTGACTCGACATTTTTCTCTGCGTTAATTGCCTTCAACGTTATTTATACTAGCTTTCATCAGCTGATTAAACAAAGCGAGCCATCAACTTGTGCATGGTTTGGATGGACGCTGAATGGTTTTTTAAAACTTTTGTTGGTATCATATTTTAGATTATCTCAGCATCCAGCTGTATCCAAAAAATAATACCTGGAGCGGACTGCCATTCACAACAGTCAAATAACACCCAGATTGTTTTTTATACACAACAGTTTTACAGGCTGTTATCCTACCTCAGCTCATTTCAAAGCCCAGCCCTATCTAGTGTGTACTACCACCCCTTATGAATGCGCAGTCTGCTCACACACTGAGGTTCAGGGGTCGATCCCCGGTACGGGTGGAAACATTAGGACGTGTTTCCTTAAGACACCTGCTGTCCATGTTCACCTATCAGTAAAATAGATACCTGGGTGTTAGTCGACTAGTGTGGGTCGCATCCTGGGACAAAATTGACCCAATTTGCCCGAAATGCTCTGCATAACAAGGGGTTTTCTATATAGTAGTATGTCACTGACGTCAGCTAGGCCTGTATACCTTGTACATGTACTTGTAGAAATAAAGATTATAACACCCAGGTACCTACTTACTAAGTCGAGACTTAATAGATTTACCCTTAAGTCCGTAATCGCTGTGGATTGAGGCCGAGCTCCCTAAGGCTCATCGAGATGGGATTTTTCTTGTTTTACCACAATGTGTAATCACCAACAGCCTTATAAATCACGAGGCTGGGCTGAGATCCGCTTACTTGAGGCTAGCGAAGCCTAGTTCGCTAGCCTCAAGTTGTTTGTAAGATTGTATGGTCCAGTGGTTTAGAGCGTCGTCAATTTTTGCTCGCCATGAGGCGGGCTAAAACAACTGGGGTTCGATCCTCCGGCTAGCCGCAGTATTATTGCTTCGAGCCTCAACCACTAGAGTTTAGCGTATTATGATATGCAAAATGATACATTGTGGGGAAACTTGGCGGCCTTGGCTTTGAAGGTCAGGAAAAGCGGCAGCAACTGATGCCTGATTGGAAACTCATACACAAAGGAATTTCCATATGTTCCAGTGCTAATAAACAGTACCTTCCCATCCCCCTTCCTTCAACAGTACCTTCCCATCCCCCTTCCTTCAACAGTACCTTCCTATACCCCTTCCTTTAACAGTACCTTCCTATCCCCCTTCCTTCAACAGTACCTTCCCATCCCCCTTCCTTCAACAGTACCTTCCCATTCCCCTACCTTCAACAGTACCTTCCCATTCCCCTTCCTTCAACAGTACCTTCCCATCCCCCTTCCTTCAACAGTACCTTCCCATACCCCTTCACAGTACCTTCATACCTTCCTCAGTACCTTCCTATACCCCTTCCTTCAACAGTACCTTCCTATACCCCTTCCTTCAACAGTACCTTCCCATCCCCCTTCCTTCAACAGTACCTTCCCATACCCCTTCCTTCAACAGTACCTTCCCAATCCCCTTCCTTCAACAGTACCTTCCCATTCCCCTTCCTTCAACAGTACCTTCCCATTCCCCTTCCTTCAACAGTACCTTCCCATTTCCCTTCCTTCAACAGTACCTTCCTATACCCCTTCCTTCAACAGTACCTTCCTATACCCCTTCCTTCAACAGTACCTTCCTATACCCCTTCCTTCAACAGTACCTTCCTATACCCCTTCCTTCAACAGTACCTTCCTATACCCCTTCATTCAACAGTACCTTCCTATACCCCTTCCTTCAACAGTACCTTCCTATACCCCTTCCTTCAACAGTACCTTCCTATACCCCTTCCTTCAACAGTACCTTCCTATACCCTTTCCTTCAACAGTACCTTCCTATACCCTTTCCTTCAACAGTACCTTCATATACCCCTTCCTTCAACAGTACCTTCATATACCCCTTCCTTCAACAGTACCTTCATATACCCCTTCCTTCAACAGTACCTTCATATACCCCTTCCTTCAACAGTACCTTCCTATACCTCTTCCTTTAACAGTACCTTTCTATAACCCTCCTTCAACAGTACCTTCCTATACCCCTTCCTTCAACAATACGATTAGCAAACGGAGTATCGAGCCTCCACCACTCCTTGAGCTGAGTAACCCCCCACAGGTTTAGCTCATAAAAACAATATTCTCATTTTTTTCGCTTTTTTTCTCTCTCTCTCTCTCCTCTCTTTCTCATCCTCTTCTTCCACTTCCATTTATATTTTTTTGTTTTCTTCCTCTTCCATTTACTCCTCTTTCTTCCCTCCTACATACAGGAAGAGCCGGCAGGAGGCGGGTCATTTATCTTTGTTAATATGACCTCTCGTGTCAGACGCCCGTATTAGAGGTCAGCTTACGGAGGTTTCCAGCAGCTGGTCGGAGGTTCCCGTCAGCTACTCGGAGCCTACCGTCAGATGCGCTAAAAACCGTTCCATTATACAGCGCTTTAAACTTATTCCTCTTCCAGCATTATCAAATTTACGCTACCGTTATCAGCTTATTGCTGTAGTCATCAATTCACTCTCTCACTACATAAATCATAATCACAAAAGTAAAACAGCTGTCACTGACCGTGTCGCCAAATTCCGACGAAATGGAAAATAACCCCATTATTTACTGAGAGAGGCTAAGTCAAGGTCACACCCTGCTGGAAGAGTGAGACTCCTTCCAGAGAAGTAACCTCTTTCCAGAGGCAGAAATCACTCGCATAATAATAATAGTAATAATAATTTTTATTTCTACATGTACATGTACAAGGTATACAGGCCTAGCTGACATCAATGACATACCACTATATAGAAACCCCTTGTTATGCTGAGCATTTTGGGCAAATTAGGTCAATTTTGTCTCCAGGATGCGACCCACACCAGTCGACTAACACCCAAGTACCCATTTTACTACTTGATGAAAAGGGACAGCAGGTGTCTTAAGGAAACACGTCCTAACGTTTCCACCAGTACAGGGGACTGAACCACGGATCTCAGTGTGTGAGCCGAGTGCGCTAGCAGTCGAGCTACGGGACACTAATAACAGCTTTTGTGCTAGCCAAGGAGGAGCTCAGGACGGTGTATTCGGGTTGAATAAGGTTCTTATTTGGTGAGGCTCTAACCTTGACACTTTCCCTTTAAAGATGGCAAGTACTTCCTGCAAACATGGTAAACACACTTGGTGCAGAGCACACCTTTTATTATTATTATTATTATTATTGTCATTAGTTATTATTATAGAAGTCACAGCAGAGCTTTCATCCTGAGTGAAACTTCATCTACAATAAAGATTTAATCGACTAGTGCAAAGATTTTTCATCCATTGTTCAAAATACAGAATGTCTCTCTCTTCTTTCTCTTCCTTAGCCTTCTGTGCATTTGTTGGAGAGAATGTGTTGGAGATTCTCAAAATATGTGGAAAGTACAGGAATGTACGGAGGCAAGACGAAAAGGCAGGCAGGCAGGCAAGTAGGCAGGCAGCCACGCAGGCAGGCAGGCAGCCAGGCAGGCAGGCAGGCAGGCAGGCAGAGGCAGGCAGGCAGGCAGTAAGGCAGCCAGCCAGGCAATCACAGGCAGCCAGCCAGGCAACCAGGCAGCCAGCCAGCCAGCCAGCCAGCCAGCCAGCCAGGCAAGCGGGCTTATTAAGTTTCCTTCAAAGCCTCCGAGTTTCAAGATTAATATAAAGTTAATATATCACGAAATACATTAAACGTGTTGCTCGCTCCCAAAGGTGACAGTCTCACCTTGATTAAATATTCACATTTGTGCTTTAACATTACCCATTCTCTTTTGACATTTCACTCAGTAAGGTCTATCAAATTATAACTTGAGTAAGTTCAACACAGAGCGAAACGTTGTTCCAGTAAATGCTCGTTTCGCGACGAGTATCTTCTCTCACTATTGTCTGCAGGACGCCACTGGGATCCAACTCCAAATATACTATTTTCATTTAATATTCAGAACATAATTATGAAAGTTAATGGGAACTCTCTCTCTTTGCTGCGGTTTAAAAGAAACATCTCATTAAAAAAAAAATCAGCCGGCTGTGGAATCGATGTATAATCACAGAGAAAAAAGAATAATCATAGATGGTTAAAGATTCTGATCTACACTCTAGTAATGGAAAACCAGCCGACGGTTGCAGGACAAACTGGCGTAGGGTTAAACGAGGCAAAATAAATGGACTGATACAACGTCATGTGAAAATGTTAAACGAACATATGCGATAAAAATATCAATTTAATTATAGCCTTCCTTTTTTTTTTCCTGTGGTCTTGTATCATTGTTGTAGAATTAAAAAATCAAAATAACACAACCTACACACAATTTGCCAACCAATTGCTGTAGTCATGGAACCTTGACCAGTCGTGGTGTCAGTTCTCGAGATAATGGGACGCCCCTTAAACAGGCTAAAGTTGCTAATCCTATAGAAGCAAATTATGAAATAATAATCGAATCGTGATCATTGATTATGCCAATCTGAAGAGCCGTGTGATAAGAGGTAAAGGAGTATTTTGCTCTTCAGGAAAAAAGAAAATTTATTGCTTTCATAGGAAGTGAAATGATCTGCTTGAGGAACGAGTAGCCTTTAAATACAAGCAAGTACTAAAAGGATCCAAGAGGCTATGAGTGCGTAAAACCGCTTGATAACTATGAAGAGAAAGAGCTGTGAATCGACCTCCGCCACAATGGAATAAAAAGGCGAATGTGTAGTGTACACACAGACACACACAACCAAAAACCTAAACCAGCTCCGAGCATGCGCTCTAGATCAATGCAAAGCTGACAGTTCCTTCGTAAATTCACATAAAACGCGTCGATCAATTATGAGATAAATAATGAGGCAGTGTATTAGTATTATGCAGGTGTACGTTCTCAATACCACGGATTACGAAGCAGCCGCCTGTTTTACTGGCCGAATGTTTGGCCGTAAATCCGTGTAATACGGATATCCTTCAGACTATAATTGCAGGGAACGCCTTTCATTACCTAGGATGGATAATTAAGTTGCATTGCTTAGAAATCAACGTGTCCATTACAGTCAACGATCTCCGACGTATGTTGGATGGCAGGTACTCCCGACGTGTAGACGTTTCGCTCATCGTAGAGCTTTACCACGATAATAAAGCTGTACAAAGAGAAATGTTGGCATATACAGCTTGTCTATTTCACCTCTGACTAATCTTAACACAAGTCAATTAGTTTCCAGACAATGTTCCATGGAAACTATCCCCAGAGTTGTGTAACACTAGAACATGCGCATGCACATGCACATGCACATGCACATGCACACACACACACACACACACACACACACACACACACACACACCAACGACGCCCCGATGGCATGGTGGCCAGCGCTCTTGCTTCACGCACGGAGGGCCCGGGTTCAATTCCCGGCGGGGCCGAAACATTTCGAAGTGTTTCGTTACACACACACACATATATATACAACAGGCCTAGTGTCTAATCGACATGTGCCTAGGACAAAATGGTAACTAACACACAACACACACACACACACACACACTAAATCCAACCCACCCGTCTGTCACCAATTTAACGTCAGCCACATTTTGGTGAAAAATAGTCAGAACAACCCGAACGATGTGTTTACGAAGTTGAACTACAGCTCTTGGTCATAAACATACTGCCCAATTTCACAGGTGCCTTATGTTCTTTCTTCCTGTGAAATCTGCCATTCCCACTTCTGAAGACGACCACTACCTCCTCTTCTAGCTCTTCCTACCTTTAATCTACCTCCTCCTAGCTCTTTCTACCTCTTCACTACCTTCTCTCCTAGCTCGTTCTACCTCTTCGCTACTCTTTTACTGACGATCTTCGTAATGTATCTGTGACTTGAGTGCGCTACCGGAAGCCGTGTTGCTCTGAAATAGCAGCAAAACCTCCGACAAATGGAACCAAAAACAATTTTTACATCAATAAAATTACGTGAAATTTATTACAAATTCCCTGACACCTACTATATTCTCTGGATTGCATTGTTATACGTTTTGTTCAATAAAAATCGGTCCACACAAATGTACAATTCACATCCAGTGTTCGAATCAGCTGTAAATTTGATTTATTATAATCCACTAAAACCTGTGTGTTTCATGGACAAAATATTTCCGCACATTTCCAGTTGCAGTGACGTGTTTTAAAACAAAAAAATCCATTTTCGATCATTGGCAGGAAGGGCACGCTGGACATCAGTGCCCGAGGTATTATAATATAACTCCATTTGAATTACATTACGATTATTTTAATCATGGGGGAGCGCTAAACCTAATTACATTACGAAAGACCCACTAAGGAGAAGTACCAATCTGCAGCAATTTACAGGAGTCTCCCGTATGTCCGGAAGCAAAGGGTCATTGTAGAGAACTTGGAGGATCTGTGGAATGGCCGGCGAGGCCCATCTCGCATCTTTGGATTTTTATCTTTGGGGTCACTTGAAGGCCATGGTCTTCGTGGAGAAAATTCCGTGCTGCAAATATGCGGGAGTGCATCGCTGACGCATGTAACACCATCAATGACGCATGTAATACTATCAATAACGCATATAACACCATCAATGATGCATTTAACACAATCAGTGATGTATACAACACCATCAATGACGCATATAACACCACTGACGCATATAACACTTCTAATATAATTCACAGTGTACTAATTGACTTAATATCGTGTATTAATATTACTGGACTTACCGAACACGTTCAATGAATAAAATTAATTATCTACTGCGTTTTTTTCATTTTCCCTTTCGGTTCCAGATTTAAATAACTACACTTGCTTATGTTTATAAGAGTTTAAACACTCTCCTTCACAGCAACTCTGAGGCTAGGTAGCGATTAGCTGACAGAGGATCGAACTTCCACTGCTTATTACTCTGAATCACAGATTAAGAACTTCAAGAAATTCATATATTGTCGACTTCACAATTATGGAGTGAATTGAGGTATAGCTTTGGTGCTTTTCAGGCAGAACTTGCAATCTTGGCTCAGAATGCAGCAATCGTTTTATTTTAAAGCAGAGTGCAAACTCAGTGTTGCAATAACTCCTCAAAAATCAATCCCGACAAGGAAATTAATATGTTTCAGTGATATTAAAATATACTAACTGAAGTTAGAGAGAGGTTAAGTAGGATTATACTAAGTTTTAACAAGGTTAAGTTATTTTCTAATAATCATTATTATATATTATTATTACTGAGGTGCTGAGCCCGTATGGGTCATTCAACACTATGAACAATGATGACGATCATCCGTGCGAAGATTCGTCAGGAAACAGGACAAGTGTTTCCTGACGAGGGTGTTTCCGTGCACTAATATCCAGGTAAACTGCTGTCGTAGACATCGGCTTTTATCAGCCCTTCCCAGCAGCAGCAGCAGCAGCAGCAGCAGCAGCAGCCTCCGCCAGGGAATGAAAAGTTGATCTTTAAGTGATGCATAAATCAGAAGAGTTGAGGTTAAGCCGCTTACCTCAAAATGCCGAATAGTTCCACACGCATGGATTAGTACGCCCCTGTTTAGTGGGGAATCTCTCTCTCTCATGCTTCCTTTTCTTTTTCAATTAGTTATTTTTTCCGCCTTTCGCATTTTCATTTTGTCTTACTTCCTGTTTTACTTTCGTCTTTGATTTTCACTTTTTTTCGCTTTCTGTCTTCCCATTTCATTTTGTTTCACCTCTTGCCTGTTCTCATTTTGTCTCATTTTCTGCTTCTTGGCATTTCATTTTGTTTTGCCTTCTGCCTCTTGATTTCGCTTTCTGCATTACTTTCCTTAATTTTCCTTTCTACTTCCTCATTTGAATAACTTTCCGCAATTTTTTCCCATTTTGACTTTTTCCTCCACCTCACCCATTTTGCTCCACTTTCTGCTGTCTTTTTTCAAATTTACTTCGTTTTCGACCTCTTGTTGCTTCAATACACAACTCGATCATAGTCACCACTTCATGAATGGCAGGATTCATTATATCCCCCCCCAAAAAAAAAAAAAAATAGCAGTAATTTTTTTATAATTCAGGCTGTGGTTAGTCCATCACAATGATAACACCTTCCCAGCCACCCTAAGTCAGATATAATGATACAATTTTCTCAGAATGTGTTAATCTTATAGTCTTAATAGAACAGCAGAAAAAGCCGTGAAATCAGTAATGAATGATACACTTTTTTTTTTTTAGGGATCGTAATTACAATCAATCTTTGTGGCGTCGCTGATGCGCGATGACAAACCTGATTATCTAAAGTAGCGTTGCCTGTAGTTCAGGGCTACAGGCAGCGCGACCGACTGCCGGGGCACATCCTTGTAAGTGGTAAAGCGCACATAGTGAAGATAATAGTTTTAGTAGTAGCAGTAATAGTATTAAGTGATAGTAGTAAAATTAAGATTATCATCATTTAGAACAGCAGCATCAGCTGCATTAATAATAATACAAATAATAAAACAAATAATGCAAATATGAATACAATAATAATATTTTTATTATTATTATTATTATTGCCACCATCGTCTCCATCCTCCACTGGCACCATTCACACATTACCTGACCTGAGGCTTCACACGTTCACAATTCAAAGTTTCAATATTTGTATTACGAATAATAATAGATTCATCAATATAGCTTTAGTTATTCATTTAATGCTCTTTGTTATGCATATATTTTTTATCAATATTGATATTTACACTGATTTTATGAATTTGATTTCATTTATGACTGATGTGCGTAACGTGAGCAGCAAACAGATGGCAGTGTCTAACACAGGCAGTACTGGACGGGTATTTTGTCAGGAAAATACACTCGCTGCAGAGAAAGATTTATGACGATAAATAATGCAACTCAAATAATCCAGTCCAACACTTCATAGGATAGAGAAAACATTAGCATTCTCATCAAAGTTGCAATAATAAAGGCCACCACTTGGATGTGTGAAGAGCGACCTTACAAAATCATGGCAGAATCAGGGCTTTGCTACTGGACCGGACAAGTCTGGCTCTGGGTGGCTGTATGAACCAAGTTCATGCAGGGTTCGTCAGAGGTCGTTTCCGTAGAGGAACCGGGAGAAGAGATTGGTGTTCCAACAAATTCTAAGTGATTTGGAAGGGAGAGAGAGATTTGAGCAAAAGCGCAGAAATCTAGAAAAGAACAGATTACCAGCTGACAAGTAAAAAGAAATCCCTGCTTGGCTAATTGTCCCTAGGCTTCACATTAATCAAAGCCAACTTTCTTTCGGGAGGTCGCCCTTTAACATATGCCAGATACATCCGTTGGATGGCTCTCCCGGGATTAACAGAGAGGTGTTCAGTAAAACTGCCTATTTATAAACGACTTTTAGTGCCATAGGCGATAGCCTCATTTGTTTAGATAATGGGCGAGGGCAAACTGGCAAGAATCTTAAGAGTTGTACACCTGGAGTCGCCACTTCTGGATTAACAGGTGACATATAACTTCCGCCAGTAGACAACCATATGTACCACCTGAAAGGCCACCAAGTAGTCCACCATGTTTAACTGATAGTCCCATTCCCCGTGGGTGTTGCGGAGCAAGGAGAGTAGCAGACAATGGCCCATTCCATTATCCCCCAGTGCCAAATTTAATGAACAGAGAAAAATTACCGCTACATAAACCAGATAAAAGAGGGAAGGTGGATTGCCGAGTTCTTAGTCGGGCTAATCCGCTTAACCACCACCACTATGTTAAGACGAGGAACGAAGTTGTGTTCACCAAAAAACTGAGATGCAGCGAGGTACATAGTCACTTGTAGAGGATCAAGATTTGGACAAAGTTTCACTTAAAAAAAATCTCCAATGAGCGAAACGTTCTCCAGATGAAAGCTTTCTCTACTGTGTCTTTGCACTACCAGTTGACAGAGCTGTAAGTCTCTTAGCGAGTTAGGCAGGAGTCTTAAAAAATTGCTAGTGGTGGGTAAAACTCCTGTTCCCTTCTAAATCTCCAATATGAAAGAGATTCCAATTGGATTTACAAGACATTCCATAGTGGCTGCAACTTTTGAAATCGAGGCTTTCCCGACGTGAAAGAAGCCTGCAATTATATGAAGATTTGACACACGATTAGATAAATGGTCAGAGGGTCTGCTCCAGCATGATTGGTTAAAAGTTCAAAGTTATCTGCATGATTGGATGTATGATATGAAGATTTGCTATGATATTCGAAGAATGATTTAAAGATTTACTATATGAGAAAGCTTCATATAATTTAGTGAAGGCTTCGCTATGCCATGATAGACATTTAACTGTAATTTATAAAGGATCTGGTACATGTTAATAGGCTAGGTTAAATGATATGAAGGCTTTAAATGGAACAGGAGGAAAAGGAGGGTGAAACAGGAATGATTCAAGGAAGTGGAGTGTACCTCCAATTCCTTGGATTAAGAGCCCTTTATCATCAAGGCACCGTCCTGGAGGGAAGGCAGTTTTTAATATTCCAACATATCTCAAAAAATATGTCGGTATACGCACTAAAGTGGAAGTACAGGCGACAGGGATGCGTGTAAACACGATATGCAAAACAAGCTTTTATTAGATTAACGTTTCGCTCAGGGTAGAACTTTATGAAGCCTATGAGCGAAACGTAGTGGTAATAAAAGTTGGCGTATTGAAACTTCAAACCCACAAACAGCTAAAATAGCTCGAGAATACGAAAAATAGAATTACTCGAGACGACTGTGTTTGGAAGAAAGCTCAAACTGTGGATAAAACTCATTAACTGCATAACAAGTACTCAGTCCGGGGAAATAAAAAAAAAACCACACATCTTGTAACTTGAGACACCTTATCAGGACTTTGTAAACTTTTCTGGCTTTTGTTTTTCCCCAAACCTCTTCCGGGCTGGTGCAAATTATGATTGTTTGGGCAGAAATATCCAGGAGACTCGCCTTACTTACGCCTTGGTGGGTGGGTGTTAGTGGAAGATTGTGGGTGTGTGGGGGTGGATGGGTGGGAATGGAAGGTTGTGGGTATATGTGTGGGTGGGAGTGGAAGGCTGTGGGTGTATGGGTGGTTAGACTGTTATTTCTCCTTTCAAAAAAGAAAAACACTATGCTGCCGCGTCGACGGCTTCAGGAGATTGACTGTTCCAATGGTTTATTCTCTTGGGGAAGTATTTCCTGCAAGTTTGTTCTGCACTTTGAACTTTTTTCCAGTGATTTTTTTTTTGTGGATGTCTGTCTCCAGGTGTACTGTAACGTCGCTAGCTCTAATAATAATAATAAAAAAAAGCTCTTCTGTTTATTTCAATCTTTTCATCACTATTTGTGATCTGTTGGCACAATTATACTCTGTTCGCCACTGATCAAAGTCCTTTTATCCTTATAGTAGAGCTTAAAATAAATTCTCGGTGTATATATACAAAGATAAACACTTTCCTGTGTATATAAGTATTATACAAGTTGTTCATACGTTAATTACTGTTCACTTCCATGCGTATTTTGATCAAATATTATTTAAGAATGCATTGCATTTTATAGAAAGATTGAGGAGGCAAAAGAGATAGATGGATCTTATAGCTGTGAAAATTGGTGTATTATTCCTATAAATTATCAAGTTCAGAGGAAGAGAGGGACATGAAAGCGATCTATTATTAACAACAAAGGAGAGGGGGAGTGGAAACGAGAGAGGGAGAAAGAAAGGGAGAGAGGGAGAAATATTAAAACCTACTACCATCAAAAACAGAATAAGGGGGAGAAACATTAATACGGTTTATTATTCACAACAAAAGAGTGAGAGGAGGAAAGAGGGGGAGAGAGGAAAAGGCTGAGTGTTTCATAATACAAAATAGTGTCCCCCACAGCAGCATCATCTCAACAGGAAACAAGCAAACCATACCACGCGTCGGTCTCTGACCGCGGGTTCTATCCCCGCCCGTGGTGTGGTTTATTTGCAATCGTGTCATTACGATTTTGTGAGTCAGGAAACAAACAGTTCTCACACCCAGTGTGACATTCGTACAAATTTGAACGTTTCCCGGTTACACTCCTCTATTTCGTTGCAAGATATGCTGTGTATTCCTTTAATTTCCATATTTGTATTCGTGTGTTCCCATTCAAAATTTGTATAACCTTAAACAACCATTTCCTACTTTAAAATTTGTGGAATTACAAGAAATGTTTTGGATTCGGTAAATCTATTCACAGCAATACACTGTAAAACACAGCACTCTACTACCCAACACAGCACTACCCAACACAGCACTGCCCAACACAGCACTACACTGCCCAACATAGCACTACACTGCCCAACATAGCACTACACTGCCCAACACAGCAGTACACTGCCCAACACAGCACTACACTGCCCAACACAGCACTACACTGCCCAACACAGCACTACACTGCCCAACACAGCACTACACTGCCCAACACAGCACTACACTGCCCAACACGGTACTACCCAACACGGCACTACACTACCAACACAGCACTACCTAACACAGCTATTACAAACACAGCTGTCACTGTCTTAATAAATCTTCAAGTTACATTCATAACTTTTCATGGTATTTACGCATCTTAAATCTTCCTTCCCCAGTGTCTCAGAGGAGTGTATTTTATATTTCTAATACGTAAAATATCTCCCCCCAACCATCCAAAACTAACCGTTCAGTCATCAAATGAATTGTATTAAGAACATCGAGAAACATTCTTGAATAAATAGAAGAAGAAAGTCGAAAGTGTTATTTTATATTCATGACGCTCTAAACCCACAGGGATCATTCAGTAACACCACTAACAGCATCACCAGTACCATCAGCAACGCGACTACCAGCAGCACCACTACCACCATTGCTACCTCCACTACCTGCAGCACCACTACCACCATTGCTACCTCCACTACCAGTGAAAAGCAGGGGCGCAACAAGTGTACCAAAAGATAACTCAATAAGTGTGAGGGGACCAAAATTTTTCAGTTCCCTCCCTTCATCAGGGAAATTAGCAGAAGACCCCTTGCTGTCTTCAGGAGGGAACTTGATAAGTTCCTTCAAGCGAGTTCCTGACTAGCCGGGCTGTGGTGTCTGTATTAGATTGAATGTGGCCACCACCAACAGCCTGACTGATCACACCGTCAATTAGTATCATCACAACTAGCAGCAGCACTAGCATCAAGCAAGAAACAACACTAACGGTAATACCACCCGCCGAAAATGCACCACCACCACCATCACTACTCATAACCACCACAACCACTAACCATTATCACTACCCACAACCACCATGACTACCCCACCACCAACCCCAAGTGTCCCAGACCACCACCACACTGACGCATTTCTCTGCGCCATGATCACAACATTCCCACCACGAATTGTGACTTGACATCTCGCTCGACGCCAAACGGACCGCAACAATTTCTCAAGAGAGTTAGAAGTTGAGAGCTTGAGGTGCAGGAGCAAGGCAGCAAGACGAATGGGGGACCTGACTCCTGGATAAACCAATACATGGTCCATCCGTATTTTTTTTTTTCAAGCTCCGCTGAGAGCAGCGCTGGTTCCAGTGCCCTGTGTATGATGGATTTGCGTGAGGAATATGTATGGTGCAAGAAGAATGGATAATGCTGAGAGAGGCAGAGAAGGGTAGAGAGAAAGATACGGGAAGAAAGCAGCAGAGAGGGGTAGAGAAATGTAGAGAGGCAGAAATGTGTGAAGAGAGGCAAATATGGGTAGAAAAGCAAAGAGGGGTAGTAAGAAGTAAAGAGATGTAGAAAGAGGAAGAAAAACGAAGAGAAAGGCAGAAAGATGTAGAAAGGAAGAGAGAAAAAGACGGGATAGAGAGGGGGGGAATGGGGGGAAGATACGACTGTGGAAAAGAAAGTTGGAAGAGATAAGAGATAGAGGGGAAGAGGCAGAAAGGACAGAAGAGAGAAGATAGGGAACAGAGTGAGAGCGAAAAGAATTAAGAGAAAGGCTGAGATTTTTTTTTTTTTAGTTTCAGAAAGTTAAAATTGGAAGCGCAATTAAATGCCAGATCTGAGGATTTTTATGTATTGACTCGTTTTAAATTTTATGTTTAATTAGAGAGAGAGAGAGAGAAAAGAGAAAAGAGAGAGAAAAGAGAGAGAGAGAAAAGAGAGAGAAAAGAGAGAGAAAAGAGAAAAGAGAGAAAAGAGAAAAGAGAGAGAAAAGAGAGAGAAAAGAGAGAGAGAAAAGAGAGAGAAAAGAGAGAGAAAAGAGAGAGAGAAAAGAGAAGAGAAAGAGAGAGAGAAAAGAGAGAGAGAAAAGAGAGAGAGAAAAGAGAGAGAAAAGAGAGAGAGAAAAGAGAGAGAGAGAGAGAGAGAAGAGAGAGAAAAGAGAGAGAAAGAGAGAGAGAAAAGAGAGAGAAAAGAGAGAGAAAAGAGAGAGAGAAAAGAGAGAGAGAAAAGAGAGAAAAGAAGAGAGAGAAAAGAGAGAGAGAAAAGAGAGAGAGAAAAGAGAGAGATAGAGAGAGAGAGAGAGAGAAAAGAGAGAGAGAGAGAGAAAAGAGAGAGAGAAAAGAGAGAGAGAAAAGAGAGAGAGAAGAGAGAGAGAGAGAGAGAGAGAGAGAGAAGAGAGAGAGAGAGAGAGAGAGACTTTCTATAGTCTCAGTAAATGAGTTCGACTCTAAAGTAGCTGAATGACTAAATTTTAATGGTTGAATGACTGATGTTGCCAGGACTACGACTTAAGCAGCATAGTCATTCCACAATCCGATATCCAGTCATTCATCCGGCCACTTAACTTTATGAATGGATGACCATGACTCTTACGAGGCTGAGAAACCGACAGTGACTCTTGACTGACTCTTGAGACGCAAAATAAACCTCTTTGTAGCTGCCACGGCCCGGTCTGTAGTGTATAACTTAAAATATGCCTATATTATTTTCCCTTAAGTAATAAAAACTACAGAGTATGAATATGTTCTTAGGTGATGGAAAAAATCATACCTGGAGAGAGTTCCAGGGGTCAACGCCCCTGCGGCCCGGTCTGTGACCAGGCCTCATGTTGGACCAGAGCCTGATCAACCAGGTAAAATATTTAAAAAAAAAAATGCTAATTCCTTATGATACGATTTGGACAAATTAGGTAAATAGTGTGACAGTTGAATGATGGAATTTAATGTAGATAAATGCCATTTAATGTAAAGATGAAGAAAAAAATCAGTGCACATGATAAATAAAGATTAAAATTATTGAAACTATCAGAGAGAGAGAGAGAGAGAGAGAGAGAGAGAGAGAGAGAGAGAGACTTAAAAGCCACTGGAATATTTTTAGATAATCATACAGCTTTTGGCTAGGCCTAGCCAAAATTGGAATTGATTTTGGTTGATTGGTTGTCACACCTAAAAAACACATCGATGCTTACAAAAGGTTCCAAGAAAAGCTACAAAAGGAATTATGAGTGAAAATACTTGACACTCACGTTGCCTCACTAGATTAAAAAAAATATATAAAGTTGACATAAAAGGTCATGAAAGAAAAGATAACAATTTCTTAGTGCCTGCAACAGGGATAACAAAGAGGTCACAGTTTAAAATTGAGGAAGAAATGGGGTCGAAGGGATACTAGATTTTTTTTTCTCTTCGGAGTGATTGACCAGTGGAATGATGTCATGTAGGAGCTGCTATAACAATAGTAAATTTAAAAATATATATTTTTAACAAATTATTTTAGACAGGACATTGAAACAAGCACAGCTCTGCTAGTGTACCTGCAAATAACTAATTACTACACACACAACACACACACACACACAACTATCCAATTAATGGCTTTAGAGTCAGACAACAACAATCACTAGCAATATACAACACCACATTAAAGTATTAACGCCAACTAAATTTATACACATAAGTAAATCAGTAAAATATGCAACTAAAACATTTTTCATTCTCATGGGAGGGAGGAGGAACATGTGTCCTGGGAGACTAGCATGGGAGGGAGGAGGAACATGTGTCCTGGGGGACAAGCATGGGAGGGAGGAGGAACATGTGTCCTGGGGGACAAGCATGGGAGGGAGGAACATGTGTCCTGGGGGACAAGCATGGGAGGGAGGATACGTACTTGCCATAAGACACACGAGAAGACAAATGTGTGCAGGGAAGGACACGCGTGTGCAGACACGTGGAGAGGACACGGGTGAGCAGCTTAACACAGTAATTATACATATAATATAGTTCAGTGCAGGCGCCAGAGGCAAAATACAAGTGAATCTCCGCCCCAACAGAGAGACTAGAGACGAAAGGATTTGTTCACGTTCCTAAGGGCAAAATCCATTGGGGTCATGTAGATCCTAGAGAGATCATAGCTCCAACTCCTTGAATCAAGGGCCTGCATCAAGGCGATCTCGACCCCCCCCCCCCAATCATTCCTGTTTGAAGGGACTTCAGAGAGAATTACTAGTTCATCCCTTCAGGGATACTACTCTAAAGAGAGTAACATTCAGTAATCATGGAACGGTTATTGATAACGAAACATACATCTCTTTTATCAGGCTTACCAGAGGTATTAGCCGACATAATTCATTGACAATACATTTGTGCAACGCTCAGGGGAATTAGTCTTTAATATAGCTTTAAAAATGCATCATACGCAGTCGGAATTAGAATATAATCGTTACCTCTAACAGGTAAAGCGGAACTACCCGTTAGTGTGTATCCAGAGTTCATATCTTCCAGATGAGAATAATTTTAAGTTTTAATTTAGTTTCCAAAACGAAGTGAAGAAATGGACGATTATTTTCACATCTTGCGGTGAAAATTTTGGGAAAATAAATGATCAAATATACAAAGTTTGTTAGGTCATTCAGACGACACCGATTTAAGTAACGCATCTTATAATGTGTTCACTGGTTGAGGGGTGAGCCGGTAAGCCAGTAGAAGGGCTCCGTCAAATGACAGACTTCCAGTAAACACGTCATTATAAAACACTTCAAGTGACGGGACGGCTGGGGCTCGAACATGGAAGAGGAGTCCTAAAACTCGACTACAACCCGTTCTGTGACTTGTCTGCCGTCGCGTTATTACGGTTTCGCGAGTCACTATGAATCTCATCGATAATTGTTGGTTTCCTGACAGTAAAAGGTATCCAGCTACATCTACTCCAGTAGAAACAGAAACGATCACACCAAACAAGAGCATGAACCAGTTCAGTCCTATTTCATCAGGTTGAAGCCATCTCGACTCAATCATGAAGCGTTAGGTCCGTAACGATCTTACAGCTCCTGGTAAATGGGAGGTAATCAGGTTTGCCTCGAGTAAGGGATGGCAGCTCCAGTTCTCAATCAAAAACCCCTCACCATCAAGACAGACAGACACAGGCATTAGAGGCAGAAACACTACATAGTTTTAAGATGAGGTATGATAACGCTCATGGAGCAGGGGGAGAGAGGATCTCGTAGCAGTCAGTGAAGAAACAGGGCTAGGAGCTGAGTTTCGACCCCTGGAATCACAAATAGGCGAGCACAAATAGGCGAGTACACACACACACACACGGCCAGGAGCTGTGAATAACCCCTGCAACCACATATAGACGAGTAAATACATACACAGTACAAGCGTCTTGGCAGATTCATTATGTGTCGCTACTTACGAGATACTCATTATGTATCCGTACTCATTATGTATCCGTACATTTAATACAGTAATGCTGTGTATGAGAAATTCATGTATTTATGTACCGCACTTAGGTATTCTGCATTCTCTCGTTATGTATTTATTGATTGTTCTGTTTTGTTACATTCAGGGAAAAACTCCAAACCCACGGGGAACATACATCGCCTGGGCAATGGGAGGCGATCAGTTTGATGCATGAATGGAAGGACAAGTCTAATTCCTTGGATCACAACAACATGGCGGTTGCTTACAGAAGACGAATCAACACTGTGTGTGGAGTTGAGGGGTGCAGTCTACCCCACGAATGCAGCAGTGGTTTTGCCAACTATAATTAGAGATACCTATGGTATTGATAATGAGGAAGTTTATGTCATAGCACTAAACGGGAGTACCAGGATCTTTGTAAAGCTGATGACTACTGGTGCATATGAGTGCATTGTGGACAAATATGAGGACGTGCCCATGTCAATCATAGCTACGATAGAGGTAAAATTGAAGGATGTTTCTAGACATTACACCTGGGTATGGATTCGTAATCTTTCATTTGAAGTGGATGAACAGGACGTAAAGGAAGTCTTCAAGGCCTACGGTGTGATTCATCATGCAACAAGTGGGACAATGGAATGAGGGACTGTATGAAGGGATCCGGGAGGGATCACACAATCTAAAGATGACCTTAAAGCGGGCAATTCCATCTTACGTAGTAATGGAGGCCTTCAGGACGCAAGTTTACGTGACCTATGCCGGGCAGAGAAGGACTTGCAGACTCTGTGGATCTTACAAGCACTTGGCTGCGGGATGTGAGAGACGGCAGGGACAACGATATGGTGATTGAAATGTTGTTGTGGCTACAGAAGTGGAGTTGACCGAGAGGACGGAAGTAGTGGCCCCAAAAGGGACGTGGAGTGAGATAGTCCAGGCATCTGAAGAAGGGTGTCGGACAATGACTGCAGTGATGAACGGCAACGAGGTGCTGGAGTCGAAGGAACAAAGGGAAGTTTTGGATTTGGGCATTGAGGTGACACTTCCTGAAGTGAGGGGGCTGTTGGATAGTCCCCTGGAGGAAGTGGTTCAGGAATCTGGTGAATCTCTTGATGGCTTAATGGGTGGTATAGGAGGGAAGGTGGGTGACAGCCCAGATACTGGTAGGCTGGATATCAGTGAAGTGCAGGTAACAGTGCACAGGGAGGGCAGTGAGAGTAATATGGATGTCAGTGCAGAATCGCGGAAACGGGCAATGGGTGTGATGGAAGACGATGTCCTAACGCCTGCTCAGAGGACCTGTAAGAAGTCCTGGGTAGATGTAGCCCAAAGGGGACGGGGGTTTGAAAGGAACGGAGGCGGTAAAAGGAGTGCAGGGTAATGTCAAGTTTGCTGGCGCTCCAAAAAGTATGACGCAAAGGTCAGGTAAGTCCAAAGGAAAGCCACCTCTATCATATTCAAGTGTATCTCGTTTAATGTAAATGGCCTAAAGGCCGAAGTGAAGAAGAAATGGGTAGAGATGACCTTGAGACGGTTTGTGATTGATATAGGATTTTTACAAGAGCATAATTATAGGTATGGAAAGGATTTGTTGATGCAAGGATACAGTGTGTATGCGGGCAATTCAGGTAATTTCAAGGGTGGGGTTGCGGTAGTAGTAAGAGAGACCAGTCCTTTTCAGCTGTTAGCATAGGAGGAGGGGGGAAGAGGGCATAGTAGTGAGAGTTGATGGGTTGTGGGGGGAGGGCAAGAGTGACTTTTATAGGGGTTTACATGCCAGCTGTTAGCAACAGGAGACTTAAAGAGGAGTTCGTAAGGGAACACTTAGTATATTTCATGGGAGGCTTAGCTGAGGTTACAGTAATTGGGGGAGATTGGAATTGTATTATCAGGAAGAAGGACGTGGAACCCCAAGGGGCAGGGTGTGTGTTAACAGGTTTGAGGGACGTGTTGGGAAGTGCGGGGGTGGTTGATGTGGTGGGTGGTGGATGGAGGGTGGATTACACTTTTGTTAGACGGGGTTATGCTGCTCGTTTGGACAGAATATATGTGTCAGGGGTGGTGAACGTGAGAGAAGTTAATATATAGATGTGGGTTTTTCTGATCATAGGGAAGTATTGGTGGAGGTTGGTTGGGAGGGGATGGTTAAATGGTATCCAGGCCATTGGAAACTGAACGTACGGCTCTTGGAGGGGGAGGAGGGTAGGGACTCTTGCTGGGTGGTGGGAGAACATGTGGGAAAAATGGATGTTGGAAGGGGATGGGGATGTGGTGCAGTGGTGGGAGCAATACGCAAAACCAGCTATAAGGGATTTTTATAAGGTCAGGGGAAAGGAGGAAACGCAATGGAGGTATGGGTTACAGAAATATTTGGAGGGGCAGTTGGGGTTTTTATTATGAAGGGGGTAGGATATCGCAGGTGGCTGAGCTGGCCACGTTGAAAGGGAGGTTGAGAGAAATACAAAATGCACATTTTGATGCGGTACGTCTGCGCGGGGGTATGGAGGATGTATTATCGGCTGGTGTTTTGAGGTCTTTTCGTAAGAGACGGAAGGGAATGACTGTGATGGGGATGGTGGTGGGGGAGGATGTAGAGGGGTATGTCAAGGGGCAGAAAATGAAGTCGACGGAGGCTATGAGTTTATATCTTATGAAGTGGTTTGAGTGTCATTTGTGAAAGGATGGGAGGGGGAGACGGGAGGGGGATGTTATTGAGGAGGGTATAGAGCAGGTGTTAGGGGTGGAAGATAGGGCAAGTATGGGGGGGGGAGATAAGTGAGGAGGAGGTGTGGACTGTTGTACAAAGTTTGAGCAAAAGGAAGTCACCGGGGTTGGATGGTATCCCTAATGATTTTTATGTGACTCATTGGGGGGTATTGAAAGAGTGTTTGGTGCATTTGTTAAATAGTATGAAAACATCAGAATGTATGGGTGTGACTCAGAGTACTGGGGTAGTAGTACTGGTTAAAAAGGGTGGGGCAGGGGAAACAATATGAGAGTATAGACCTTTATCGATGATGTGGGCAGATTATAAGATCTTTGCTAAGGTGCTGGGCAACAGAATGAAAGGGGCGATAGGGCGAGTAATTGAGGCTGGGCAATATGGCATACCAGGACGGAGTATGTATCAGGGGCATGCAAGGATAAGATATTTTATAGAGAGTACATGTGGTGGGGGTGTATTAGCCTTGGACTGGCAGGCCGCGTATGATAGTGTGGACAGGGACATGTTATGGAGGATAATGCGAAAGCAAGGTTTTGGTGAGGAGATAGTTTGTTGGGCTGAGACGTTGTATAAGAATGCAAGAGTGGGGGTGTGCAGGTAAATGGTTTGGTGGGAGGGGAAGTATGCATGGGGAAGGGTTTGTGGCAGGGGTTCCCCTTGTCGCAAATTCTCTTTGCGTGTTTGCAGAACCCCTTATATAGGTTGATTGAGGAGGGAGTGTGGGAGTAGGGAGGGGAGTTGGGAAGCAGGTCTGGCCTTGTGGGATATGTTGACAATACCACTGTTTTGGTGTGGGGAGGGGAGGGTTTACAAAATGTGGGTAGGATTCTTGGGATTTTTGGGAAAGCAACAGGAGTGTCTATAAACGGGGCCAAGTCTAATTTATTGGAGGTAGGGTCATGGGTGGGGGGCATGGGGTTGAGGTATGGGTGGCCAATGTGGAATTATATTTATGAATGATTTAAGAGAAGCAAGGAGGGTAAATGCTGAGGAGGTAGTAGGGGGGCTTTAAGGAGGATAGGAGGGTGGAGGACAGGAGATTTAACTCTTCAGCAGCGAGTAATCATAATAAATACTTTAGTGTACAGCAGGTTATTGCATGTGGCAGCGGTCTTTCCAATGTTAAAAGGGGATGTGAGGGCGTTGGAGAGGAAAGTCCTAAGGTATGTGCGGGGGTATGGGAGACATTGGTTAAGAAAGGGGGTGGTCATGCAAAAGGTGGGGTTGGGGGGTCTAGGGCTAATAAATATAGAGGTTCGTCTCATGAGTGTGTATGTCAAATATTGTTATGTGCAGAAGGGAGGGGATAGGGGACGGAGGGTGGGGAGGGTTATGACTGAATTGGAGAGCTGGTGGGGAGGGAAGGATCTGGTAAGGTGTGGGGAAATGTCACGGCTAGTGCATTGGGTAGGGTGGGGGTGGGGCTGGAAGAGGTGGAGGGGGAAGCAGTGTTTCCTGTATATAATTGGAAAGGAATCTGGGGAGGATTGCAACGTTTGAGGATGAAAGCAAGGGTGAGGGAGGTGATTTTTCAGATTTTTGCATGGGATGTTAGCATCGAAAGCTGTGCTGTTTAAGATGGGATTGGTGGTGGCTGCAAATTGTGGTGTGGGGAGGAAGAATCAGCTTATGTGGTATATTTTGGTGGGCATTTAGAGGCTGTACAGAAATGGTTGGGTGGGGATATACGTTTGATGGGGGGAGGGAGGGATTAATGCTTTGAGGGTTCTGAGTTTGGACATAGGAGGAGTGAGTGAGGATGTAAGACGGGCTCTCATGTATCTGGCAATAGATTCCGTGTATGTTTCGTGGATTTTGAGAGAGGAAAAGGGAGGGATACAGATGAAGGCTATAGCGACTACAATGTATAGGTCGAGATGTAGGAATCGAGTTTTGTATGGGGATAGGTGGGATCAGTTTTTTTCTGACAGTTACAGGAACATGACAGAAGGAAAGTTGTTGGAGGTGGGAGGGGTGCGTAGCTAAATGGAAGGACTGGTCTCAGAGGGGAGGGATATAGAGGGACAGGTTGTGGTGTGAGACTGGGTGTATGTGAGGTGGGGTGAGTGTGTTATCATCATAGATGGTGTGTGTGGTGCATGTGAGGGGTGGGGGGAGGGGAGACAGAGGACTTGTTTCATACGTTTTGTATAAGGGGGACGAGTGACGAAGTTATGGGTGCATACGGTTAGAGAGGGTGTGGATGTGTACTGGACTGAAGGACAAAAGGAAGGGGGGGGGGTAGTGTTGTGGGACGTGGGGAAATATAGAGGTGGTTTTCCTATGGACGACATGGTGGAATTTTCTTGATAAATGAATAGGAGGTTTTGACTGTGACTGTTGTATGTGAAGCTTTGACACAGCTTGGTAACATGCATAAAGAAAATTTTCACTGGTGATTAATACGAATATGTGTAAAGTTGTCATAGCATTAAAGTGTAGGGCACGTTTTTTGATACTGTGTTTTAAGAAGAATGTTTTGTCATGCATATATGGTGTTTAATTTTGTCTTGTGGATATGGTTTAATGTGTAAGTTTGGATAAGAAGTGAGCGTACATAAATTACAGTAAAAGAAGATATTGTATGTACCGGTTGGAAATGTAATATAATAGTGTCAGTATGTGAAGAGTATAGGAGAGAATCCCGTTGTTGGAGACAGGTACATATTGGAGTTATGGTAAGAAGTTTTTTTTTATGATGTAACTCGGAGATTAAACTTTGGATTTTGTGAATGAATTTTACAATTGCATTGCTGATGTTTATATATTTTTGTGTAATGTATATAGTTTTTGCAGGCTTAAGTATGTCTGTAGTTAGGTTATATGTAATGGGTAGCAACACATGTTCTTTGGTGTCTATAATGTTTTAAGATGTTATTAGTTGCAGAATAGACAGGAACGTAGTTCCTTGGGTCATTAAATGGCTAATGGTGTAGCTGGAGCAACATAAGTATATTTGTTGGAGGAAGAGCAATCCGTTATGATATGTTAGTGTTAGGAGTATTTAGCTTGCATATGTATATTGTGAGTATTGTGTATTATGTTTAACATTATTAAAATGTGTAATGCAATAGTTCTCTAAGGCAGAGGATAATGGTGAAAGTAGGATATGTTACACTGATTGTGAATGTAAATCAGATAGTGTATGTTGTAGTTCAAGATTGCTGTACTGTGTTTAGTACGGTCTAGTTGCATATTAGCAGATATATCCTGTTTTTGTAAGCATGTCTTTTAAATAAAAAAACAAATTCCTTGGGTCAAGAGCCCCTTACTATAATCAAGGAACCTCCCTCGACCAGGTTTACCGAGAAAGGCATTTTGAGAGCATGATGAACCTCCCCTGGTGAGGAACCTGCAGGTTCAGGCTGGAAATTACTCAGAGGCTGGTCGTAGAACCAGCTGACACTGCCACTCACAATAATAAAGAACGACAGCGGTTCTACTCACATTTGCTGGTCAGGTTCTGGTCTGCATTACACTGCAAACAAAAATAAAGTTATATTAATAACGTGTATTCATAAATGGACTTTTATTATACAGATGTATATCTCAATATCTCAGCGTTTCCTAGTTCCTGCGCACCTGCGCAACCACCACGCAGCGCAGCGCACTCGTTAAATATTAAGGCGGCGCAAATTCTCGCTGACGGCAAGTTTAGGAGAGTCAATGACTTTACATTTTGTTAGTTTAACTGCTCATTGGTGGAGAGTAACTACCATAATGACTTATAGATTGTTAGTTGCTACTGTGATCGCACAGAAGCACTTTACTACCATACTCATTCATACACAACATTCATTCCGCACATGAAAACTATTATTAAAATAATCATTTTCAGTCATCATCAAAATATGTGTTAAATCCGTATGGATCACACTAAGCCTCATTAGAGATAAACGTCAGGTGTTGTTATCCATAAGAAATCACGAGATTGTCAACAAATGCGAGTCTCACTGTTACGTGAACATAGTCTCTTTCGTGCTTAAGGTTTACTGGGAACTGAACCGAACATTGATTTATAACTCTTTTATGCTAAATAATGAAAAAACCCACTTCCCAGCTTTCACACAACCTGTCTGAGGTTTATTATTTATAATAGTTAATAATGCAGTCGTACACTGAATCGTGCAGTCGTACACTGAATCGTGCAGTCGTACACTGAATCGTGCAGTCGTACACTGAATCGTGCAGTCGTACACTGAATCGTGCAGTCGTACACTGAATCGTGCAGTCGTACACTGAATCGTGCAGTCGTACACTGAATCGTGCAGTCGTACACTGAATCGTGCAGTCGTACACTGAATCGTGCAGTCGTACACTTAATCGTGCAGTCGTACACTGAATCGTGCAGTCGTACACTGAATCGTGCAGTCGTACATTGCCTGTGAAATAAAGAAAATCAGAATGATCCTGGGAAAGAGTAACTGATCGTCAGGGCGTTCCCTTAAAGGGTGAATCCTCCTCAATATAATAAATGGATAACACATTAGGAACATCAATATACACGTTACACTTACCCAAGTGTTTATGTAGATTCCGAAGCGATGTTATTCTTTGTCTCAGGACCACCAGCACCACTGCCGCATTCAACTCGTTCGTTTACTGTCCAGAAGCGAAGCGACGCTTCGAAATTCTGACACAGTAGCTCAATCTGTATCTCCCTCTTTGATGTTTCGTTATAACCATAGGGAAGTGCTCAACACGTATAGGACATGCAGCGCCTGGGTACCGAGAGGCAATCTGGTTTGATGGAAAGGGGAGGGTAGCTCCAATTCCACAGATGAAGAGCCCTTTACTGGTATCAAAGAGGCCCCATTCGAGTCACTTTCTGTCTTATTGATGGCAAATTATTTCACAACACATTTGTCTGTTAGTGACCGGGTAATTTTTTTTAGGTGGACTCTAAGATTATGTACGTACATGTGAAAGATGCGTAAGTACCTGAGAGTCTTAATGCTGTGAACGTATATCTGAGACACATTAATGTTGTACTCACCTAATTGTGGTTGCAGGGGGTCGAGACTTAGCTCCTGGCCCCGCTGTGTACGTATATATGTGAACATACATAATATACTCTCCTGAAACTTAAGATATATCTTTTTTTTTTAGTAGTAGTAGTAGTAATAGTATATCCATGAGAGAGCGCTAAGCCCGTAGAGGTCATATATCACCTGAGGAATGAATATCAATCAGATATAATATGAAAACGAGGAGAGAGGCTCTAATTCCTTGTCATATTGGAAAAATAATAATATTACTTTTGTTATTATTATTTTTAAAGGGGTGGACCAGTAAGCCAGTGGAAGGCCTCTGTCAGATTACCAAAAGCACCAGCGGAGGGTTCTCATATGAAGACCAGGTGTCTACGAGGTGCTGGTGGTGACTCAATTCATCCTTTCATTCATGTATAGACAACAGCTACCATTTTTTTCAACGATGACTCGCATAGATTTTGAAATTAATTCACCATGCCTATTTAAACAAGAAACTTGACATTAACATTCACCCCGGGGGATTAATCTACATAATTTGGAAGGATAACTTATTTTTTCTTGGGGATTTTTCACCGAGATTTATCGTAGAAGTTTAATGCAGATTTATCATGGAAAGGGACATTAAAGTCGTATTTTATAAATTTATTAAAACTGGCCACCGGGATTCACTGAGAAGATTCGTAATGAAAATTCGTGATGTGATAAATCTCCAAGAAATTTATCCTAAGGATTTATCATAGGTTAAATTATGTATGGTAGTATTCAACAGAAATACAATCACAAACACAGCATGACAAAGACAACTTACCAAAGCCTGCGTCACAAACACAGGATGACAAAAACAGCGGAACAAAGAAACAATCTCGCCACTTCTGATTTACATCCAAACTACAAATATGATTTTTTTTCCACAAATGGAATAATAAATAACTGAAATAGCATTCCAAAGGAATTAATACATTGTGTGTGTATGTGAGTACTCACATGAATGTGGTTGCAGGGGTCGAGACTTAGCTCCTGGCCCCGCCTCTTCACTGACCGCAACTAGGTCCTCTCTCTCCCCCTGTTCCATGAGCTTTATCATACCTCGTCTTAAAGCTATGTATGGTTCCTGCCTCCACTACATCACTTGCTAGACTATTCCACTTCCTGACAACTCTATGACTGAAGAAATACTTCCTAACATCCCTTTGACTCGTCTGAGTCTTCAACTTCCAATTGTGACCCCTTGTTTCTGTGTCCCCTCTCTGGAACATCCTGTCTCTGTCCACCTTATCTATTCCACGCAGTATTTTGTATGTCGTTATCATGTCTCCCCTAACCCTCCTGTCCTCCAGCGTCGTCAGGCCGATTTCCCTTAACCTTTCTTCATAGGACATTTCCTTAGCTCCGGAACTAACCTTGTTGCAAACCTTTGCAGTTTCTCTAATTTCTTGACGTGCTTGACCAGGTGTGGGTTCCAAACTGGTGCTGCATACTCCAGTATGGGCCTGACGTACACAGTGTACAGTGTTTTGAACGATTCCTTTGTGTGTGTGTGTGTGTGTGTGTGTGTGTGTGTGTACGCTCACGCTTGTACATGCATCTGTGAATGCACGTGACCGCGATGTAACACACAAAGATAAGCTTTCTCAGTAGTTCTCATTTTTAATCCATATCAAATTTTACATACTCTGCCTCTCAGCACACGACGCTGTCTTCTTCCACAGGATTGAAGTTTGCTGTGCTGACACAGATTCGTGACAAGTGGGCCTTGGTAAGTCCTCCAGCCTTCACTTGCTCGTCACAAAGAAGAACAATTATGCTTAATTGAATGGTGCAGCTGAGTCGCAGTTAAGGCAACTCCTCAGCTTATTTCTTCCTCCTTTTACTATCGACCAGCGTCTGATTTTGTTTTATATATATATATATATATATATATATATATATATATATATATATATATATATATATATATATATATATTCTCTTTCTTTCAACACGTCGGCCGCTTCCCACCGAGGCAGGGTGGCCCAAAAGGAAAAACGAAAGTTTCTCCTTTTACATTTAGTAATATATACAGGAGAAAGGGTTACTAGCCCCTTAGCTCCTTGCTCCCGGCATTTTAGTCGCCTCTTACGACACGCATGGCTTACGGAGGAAGAATTCTGTTCCACTTCCCCACTGCGACCAGCCAAGAAGTCGAACCCATGATGCTTTGGCCCACCTCATGGTGAGCGAATGACAGATGACGCTCTAGTCCACGGGCCCACACAATTCTCAAGAATGACGCATCAAGCCAAGCTAGATGTTGTACCCGTCATCCAAGAACATACAGTGGTGTGAATGACGGGTACAACATCTAGCTTGGCTGGATGCGTCATTCTTGAGAATTGTATGGTCCCGTGGACTGGAGCGTCATCTCTCTTTCGCTCACCATGAGGTGGGCCAAAGCAGCATGGGTTCGACTCCTTGGTTAGTCGCAGTGCTATTATTGATCAATACCACTCGTTCGTGGGAACAATAATAATAATAATATATATATATATATATATATATATATATATATATATATATATATATATATATATATATATATATATATATGTCGTGCCGATTAGGTAAAACTGGCCAATTAGCAAGAACATTTAAAATTAAGTACTTTCTAAAATTTTCTCATACGTTTAAAGATATATTTTTTTTCATTTATGTTAATGTAAAAAAATTTAATTTTGTACCAAAAGAAACTTAGAAAACCTACCTAACCTTATTATAACAACCGCAATTTAATTTAGCCTAACCCAACTAAATATATTTTAGAAATGTTTACAATAATTTAATAATAAACAAACTCAATGAAATATATTTTTTTCGTTGGGTTCAGAATTATTTTGGCGAAATTATTGCATACACAAATTTTCGCTTGTCTTATATGGCAAGATGAGCGTTACTATTTAAGCCAAAATCGCAAGTTTTACCTAATCGGCACGACATATATAATATATATATATATATATATATATATATATATATATATATATATATATATATATATATATATATGAAAATACACACCCAATACACACACACACACCTTAATAACGATAACACCAAGGTTAATGTTAGCAACTTTGTGAAGATGTTTCGACGAATTCATTTCCTTGTCATCATTGCAACACACGAACACAATGTATTCCAAACAAATTATATATATATGAAGGTTGTATTTGTATTTGATTTCAAGCAATAAAGTTCTGAAATATAATGCAAAGTATTATACTTTTTATTATTTTAGTAGAAAATTAATTGCTTTAATTAAGCGACAGTGTATTTTCAATATTAATTACCGTAACACGATTCTTTATTAGTTTATTAAAAAACACTGTTTTAAATTATATTTCTAAATTTTTATTAATTTTTATACTTGAACTGGTCGCCACATAATCAAGACCAGATTTAACCTGGCCACACAAATTATTTATAATAATCAAACCTAAGCGCTAAACCCACAAGGGTCATACAGTCTGTCTCCCCCACACACACACACACACAAGAAAAAAAATCCTTTTTTTTTTTACCATCGTCTTCTTACATACGTTGTGAATTCCCTCCTTCAAGATCTGCACTGGATATCTACTCGCTGATTGAACGTTTTGTTATGGTTAAAAATATAATGGATTCCTTGTGAGACGTACTGTGAAAAGTAATCCACGAGATATAATTGCCATGGATGTTTGCAAGAACAACCATGGTATTAATACCATTGTTGTTGGCAAGAACAACCATGGTATTAATACCATTGTTGTTGGCAAGAACAACCATGGTATTAATACCATGGTTATTTTCAAGAACAGTAATCTAATGTGATTCTTGTGATTGGCTATATGAAACGTGTTAGGTTAATAGACACAGATGCCACTAATATGGCATTTTATTGTGGCAACGTTTCACTCTCAGGAGCTTTGTCACATTATTCAAATAAGACACACGTTTGAATGGCGCGATTTTTCTCTCTAAATCTTTGAATTGTCGGGTTAACTGTCGATTCCTGCTTTATCTCTCATTTTTTTGACTTACTATTCCCCGTCAACATCGAAAACTAGTTTACTATACACTGGATCCTAATTACCAGACCAGGAGCTGCAACTGCATCACAACTCGTCGGACTCATTGTTGACGACAATCAGCTGATTACACGTATAAATAAATAAATTCACGGCATTACTGGCAATGTGTGTTTAACCAACACAATGTTTGTAGGTAATTATTCACAGGTTGTTGATCAAAGACAAAAACAAACAAGAATCTGCTATTGAAAATGCAAACTAAAATATTTGGAAAGTAATTAAACCCCCCCACCCCACCCCATTTGCATCTGTCTTTTTTTTTCACATTGTAAACATTCGAATCTAAAAATGTGAGAGAAATCATCACATTAACGCCATGCAAACCCAATCAAGCGACACGCACCCTTATGCCACTGTACATTAGAGTTTGCTTGGAAACGTCAGACATTATTCCAGCTTCCAGGGATGGCCCGGTAATTATCGCCGGCACTGAACGGTAAACATCGAAATGCTTCGTGTTTATCCGATTTGTGATTACAGGAGACATCATGGAATCTCGCTATTTTATTTTCACTGACTATAAAACACCAAATGGTGAAATGTTTTCATGCCTTGCTGGATACCTCGTTATGCCACCTCATGTGAAATATAAATTTAAAAGTGGCTTGTTGCAATATATATATATATATATATATATATATATATATATATATATATATATATATATATATATATATATATATATATATATATATATATCGTGCTGAACAGGTAAAACTTGCGATTTTAGCTTAAATAGCAACGCTCTTCTTGCCGAATAAGGCAAGCGAAAATTTGTGTATGCCATAATTTCGCAAAAATCATTCTGAACCTAACGAAAAAAATATATTGCATTGTGTTTGTCTATTAAATTATTGTAAACTTATATTTAGTTGGATTACGCTGATTAAATTGCGCTTGATATAATAAGATTAGATAACTTTTCTAAGGTTCTTTTGGTACAAAATTATTAATTTTTACATTAACATAAATGAAAAAAAAATACATCTTTAAACGTATAAGAGAAAATTTTAGAAAGGACTTAATTTTAAACGAGTTCTTGCTAAATAACTAATTTTACCCATTCGGCACGACTTATACATATATACAAACGTTTACCATTGTAAACATAACAAATTGTGAAACAAGTGGTTATGTGAGCAGGAACTGCATCCTACACAGCTTCAGACATATTACGACTGAGCTTCTGAATATGATGTAATGTGTATAGACGCGAGAACAAATAAATCATACGGGGGGAGAAACACTTCGCTGGAGAAAAATTATGACTCGCCAAATGACATAGTGGAAATATAGATGGATCAAAGGAGAGAACAACAATACATGACAATAATTGTCTCGTGCATAAAACACAGAATAACAAAGATGGCTTAGCGAAGCTTTGCACCACAAACACAGCTTAACTTTTTAAAATCGTCAGAGGACATTTGCTGAGCAGTTACGAAATATCGATTATTGCTTAAACAACGTAGAAAATTCTGTTCCAAATATTAACATCTTTGGAGATTTTTAACCTGCAAATTTAAAGTGGAAAATCGGTAATAATAGCGAAATGTTGTAAGGTGTACCAAGAAGTAGGGTTAATCAACACAAGTATAATTACATAAAAAAAATAAAAGGTCACAATTCCGTTACTTGAATTATACACAAATTACCCGCACATAGGATAAAGAAACTTGCGACATTATTTCGGTCCGACTTAGACCAATAATTTGGACCATTAACTAGGACCATTAATTAGTTATTGGTCCTAAATGGACCGAAACGTCGTCGTAAATCTTTCTCATATATATGCTGGTTATTTGTGCAAATTCCATGAACTTTGCGACAAACTCGACTTGAATTGTGTACCACCGACAACAGTGAAGGACGTACGATGCAGGACAAGGTCTAGTTTGTCGAGGTTTCGTTGTGTGTGGAAGTTTATCATAACTTAACATTTCACGGCACCGAGTGTAACGCTGCTGGTTTTGCAACGTTTATCTTTTCTTCACCTGGTGACAGCAGGTGACAGAGCCGATTATAATAAATAATACATTCATTTACATACATTTCATTTTGCAGATATTATGATTATACTCTTGATGTGCATGCGGTGAGAGCAGCAGTGTATATCTCAGTATGTGAACACTATAAACCCTATATTAGGGATTAAACTCAAAACCACTTAATAGAACGTAAGTGTACATGTGACATGCAGCCTCAATGACTGTGTGTGTGTAGTCGATTGACTTTCAACCCAATAAACAATCAACTAAATCATAGGCCTTACAGCTACAAATATAATTTACACAGATTATGCTACAGCCCGAAGAAACGCCCACCGTGGGGAGGGAGGGATATAAATTAAATCAAACTTCATTAATAGGGGTATTCACTGGGACACAACAGATAACTATCTCACATACCCACGGAACCCTTTCTGACCATTCAGTTACCAAACCATTGCCTGGAATAAAACTGAATACGAAACGATGATTCCTCCCTCTCTCTCTATTTCCACCCCACACGCAAACAATCGGTCAAAACTGACTGATTGTTAGCGTGTGGGAACACAGTTTGTAGTTGCCAGCGTGCTCGTGTGTGTTCACAAATGACAAATAACAAAAAATAACAAATGCTGCTGCGGACTGTGAAAGTAAACGAGAACAATAACTCGCTCCTTAGAAGATATAGCTAGCTGGAAACGCCGTAGATACGTGTATTCCTGCGCTCACAATTACCCGTCGGAAAAGTTATAGTCGCTGGGATATCCTACGTAATATATACTGGCGGGTGAAGAGTTTTACGCATAACTACTGGGCCAGCTTTGTTGCCCACGCTGCCGCACCGTAACTAACACAGTGTGACAGATTTAGTGGCTGCGGTGTGTCCATTGGAAGGATATTGTCTTACGAGGGGCGGGAGGCAGTACGAGGCTTCCTATGAAAGAATTACCAGAGATTTTCCGATCCCCTTCCATTCCTGTTGCTTCAATCTCTGTTGGCATGCCTGTTAGAACCATCTCTGTGGTAATGTATGTTGCCGATATCTCTGTTGTTGCACCTGTTGCAGGCATCTGCGTTGTTTAACAGAAGCCTGATTGATAACAGACCGGACCGTATTTAATGGAGGGAGGAGAGAGCCTCCACCACTATTATAAAATGGTTATAATATTAACTATAGTTTTTAAAGGGGTGGACCAGTAAGCCAGAGGAAGGCCTCCGTCAGACGACCAAAAGCTGCAGCTGTGGGTCATTATATGACTAGGACCCGCGTCAGGAAACACTTGTCCTGTTTCCTGACAAACATTATACCTACCTAGCCTCCACCACTCTTTGCAGCGAATATCTCATACGGGTTTAGGGCTTGCTGAAATACAACAGCCGCCATCTTTGTTGCGACACCTGTTGATACGTCTGTTGCCAGTCTCCGCTATCTTCTGTGTCCCTACTCTACATCATTCCGTCCTCTGTTATCTTTAGATGTCTTTACAGAAACCCCAGGTAAAAAGGGCATTCTGACAAATATGCATTCCTGAATACAATCTATTCAGATGCGACCGAAAAAAAAAGACTCAACCATGGTTGAGGAATAACTGGGAAGGTGGGCAGATGGATACTTGACTTCCGAATAAATAGAACCCAAAGAGTATTAGTAAAGTGAGTGAAATCAAACGCCGCTCCATTGAAAAGTTCTGTCCTCCAAGGCACAGTACCAGTGAGAAACGCTGAAATTACACTCATCCCACTTCTTTTATTCTCATTTCTGACATAAACAGGAACATAAATCATAACACTATCATTTTTTACAAACGATACTAGAATCTGTATGAAAGGGGCGTACATAGCAGACACAGCGAGCCTCCAAGCTGATGTAAACTAAGTCTTCGAGTGGGCCACTCACAACAATATGCTCAGCAAGGGCATATTTCACTTACTACGTCACGGAAGAATGGAGGAAATAAAAACAAGATCGGAGAACAAAAACTTAAACCACTCAATCGAACGTAAGTCAACTGTGAGAGATCCTTTAGTTATACTGTCAGATCTCAACTGCAAGAAAAATTACAATTTGGATAACTAGAACCTCCAAAAGAAAAGATGCCAAGAGAATAAAGATACTCATTCTCTCGTTATCTCTCGGCTGGAGTATTGATGTATACTAAAGGTACCCTTCAAGGCCGGCGAAATTGCTGAGCTGGAAAATGTACAGATAACTTTCATAGCTCATATTAACTCAGTCAAGTGCCAAAATTACCGGGAGTGTTTAAAGGCCCTAGAACTGTACTCGAGAAAGGTATATGCATTATAATCTACACATGCAGATTCTACAGACCTGCACAACGAAATTACCATTTATGAACACAAGAGGCTTGGCAGACGGTGCGCAGGATACCTCCAGTGCAAAGAATGGGAACGATGAGTACACACAGGGAAGTCAATAAGTGTTAACAGATAATAATTAAAAAAACTTATCACGAAGCTAACGCCATTATATATTCTGAGGCTGATAATAAATCTGCATTCTTATCTACTAGTGTATATACGATATATATATTTTTTCTTCCAAATTTCTCTTCCGCCTCCTCCCCCTCTATCTCCAATAGTGGACTCGTTTAAGGACGAGTACACTCCCATCTTCGAGCACAACCCTGTTGTGAAAACTGCTGGCGGACGCTGCAACAGGTGGTGGTATACTAACACAGATTTGAATGTGACAGTCCTTGGCCCTATGTTGTGAAGGCGACAAGAAGCACCTTGGATGTATAAGTATGGTGCTGTAAAACCTGGTGCCTTCTAACAGATGCGAGTGTGGTAGCACTAGGTTAAGCGAAGAAAATATAATGTAAAAGAAACTACAGTGGCTTTAACGAACTTTCTCTTTACTATTACTCGTAGTAAACCATAAAAGCAATTATCGGCGCACATAAATATGTATAAAAGTACAGCAGATTATTAATATTTTAGTAAGAATAAAGAATACCCACAATTAAATATATATCCAATGTAAATTATCATAGTTTTAATTAGATTAGTGAATTTCACGATTAATGTTACCAATAGAACATTTTTTGTTTGTTTTCCTTTGTTGATTTAAGAGCAAATCATGTTAGGCCATATGTAAATACATACCGTATGTATTATATATCCTGTATATAATATAGGCAATAATCGCAAACAAGCACAACAACCACGGTAGCTCTAGGCCTTTCGTGTTGCAATCAACACGTCTTCAGGAGCTTTCAATGTTGCAGAAATGAGTAGGAAGTAGAGGTAGATTCGTTCAGGGGAACGACTTCTAGTTAAAGCAGCCTAGAGCTATCGTTCAACTAGCCCTGTGGGTGTTTTGCTATATATATATATATATATATATATATATATATATATATATATATATATATATAAGTTTCAAGGAAAAATATCTGGATTTTACCCAGAAACAGTATGAATATTTCACTTCTACCAACTATATTTTCATACTGTACGAATAGGTATATTTTATAATGTAATATCGTACATAAATCTTAAAAGATATATTCAAAAAACGAAGATGTTGGAGTGCACACATACACACAAACACACACACACACGGGGCCAGGAGCTATGACTCGAACCCTGCAACCACAACTAGGTGAGTACACACACACACACACACACACACACGCGGGGCCAGGAGCTATGAATCGAACCCTGCAACCACAAATAAGTGAGTACACACAATAAATACACCAGAAGACCAGGATCCAGAGCTCAGCTTCCACAGACACAGCGTGGTCAGTACATACAATCAATGGTGGACCTACATTTTTGGGGCCCTGAAACTTGAACTGTTATGGGGTCACCTTGGCAACCAGCAACAGCTAGCCTTCATGATACTTTAATAACCTTTTATCTTTATTTTAACTATTATTCTGAATTGAATTACATTATATTAATATTATTTAAAAAGAAAAAAACTCAGTAGACACCAAATTTTTAAGCAATGTGGACTAAAGTGGCTTCTGTGGGCCCCTGCGGGATTAGGGGCCCTGAAGCTTTAGCTTCATTAGTTTCATAGTACATCCGCCCCTGCATACAATTCAGAATTAGGAGTTTGTAAGGCCAGGAAGGTGAGAGGCGGATGTCATCCCGTGTTCGTACACAGCCAGGCAGGTGCTGGTCAGTTTACCTTCCCACACCCCCGGCCTCTTCCCTCCCTCCTCGTGACCTCTATCCTGCCTTAACCTCCTTCTGACCTCATCCCTACTCACACCTCTCCCTCAAAATAGAGCTAGCTTTTGTTCCCACTATGTAACTATTATACAGAAGAGTTACACAGTGGGTATAGGGTAGCGGCAAACTTCGAATTGATCGTTTTGAAATATATATTTAAATATCTGTCCATTCTGATAGTTAAAAAAAAATCTCGTGCGGGACAGACCATCCTGAGAGATGGTAATTCGAAAATTAACAGTAACTCCAGCTTTGTTGGAATGAAATTTAAATTCCACATAGTGGAATGCTTGACGATATTCTCTTGGCCTTAGACTTTCGCTGACAGTTTTATTTACGTAATGTATAAAACCCATACTTGTGTTGATGATATATAGCAGGGGATTTTACCCACTCCTACTTCCTATTGTATCAATTCCAATCCTCTATCATATGGATTCCAACGCCTTATTGTACCCATTCCAGTTGCATCTTGCACCTACTCGAACCTCTTGCACCCATTCCAGCTCACTCGTGTACGCCATCAATATTCCCTTGCATCTCCCCTCCAATCTCCGTTATCCTCTCATTCACTCTGCTGTACGTCATCCTCGCTAACGCTCACCCCTTGTCCCATGTCCCCTTCTATATCTCCCAATTTTTGATGCAGCTGCATTTGGATACCTTTTAGTGATTCGTGAAAATTTAACTACACGATTGTAAACAACTACAACTTGAACCTACGTAGCATGGTCCAGTAGGCCTGCTGCAGTGCTCCTTCTTTCTCATATTAATTCATCGAACGAAAGATTCGAACTCTCAGGCTGAATTATTCACTATACCAAACCGGCCTATAAGATTCTATACACCATAGTAAGGTTAACATGGGCCCCTCACTGTGACCACAAATTTTTACACTCATTCATAATGGCTTTGATGGGTTTTAAGCTAGAGGACATCATGGCCGTGCTGGTGGGAGATTCGTCTCTAAAACTTGCATTTTTGGACATCGTGGGACCCATGGTAATTTTCCTGTGGTGTGGTAATACACTGATGGAACATACCAACAGTATGTAAATAAACACAAAGCGGGTTATGGCATTTTGTCGTAAAGACGTTTCGTCCACTGGGGATCAAATGTCTTCACAATAAAATGCTATAACCCGGATTGTACGTCTTATTTATATACTACTTCCTATGGTGTATAGAAATACACCAAGTTGGGCGAGTCAGTATTGGCTGGCCTGTTAGTTTTAGGCCGGCTTGCCATTGGTTCGAATCCATCGGTCGACGAGTTTACATATTTTATACCTTTTATTTGTTGTCATAATCAGGTGTTTTTGCTTTTTATCTTCTTCCATTCACTTTCGTGGGTGATGGGTGTTAGCGGTGGGTGGGGAGGGTGTCATGGGTGGGAGAGGGGGTGGGGAGGGTTTCATGGGTGGGAGAGGGGGTGGGGAGGGTGTCCTGTGTGGGGGAGGGGGTGGGGAGGATGTTATGGGTAGGGGAGGGGGTGGGGAGGGTGTCATGGGTGAGGAGGGTGTCATGGGTGGGGGAGGGGGTGGTCGTGAGAAGGTTATGGAGAGGTGTGGGTGAGGGGTGATGGGGGGGTCAGGCAGGTGCACGGGCCAAGATGTCATCTCATTGGATGCTGAGACGCGGTTGCCGGCTACCCAACAACTCCGATATATTTTTTTTCCCCTCTAATTACCTAATAAAGCAACACTATCTTGTTAAATAAAAGAACAATATAAAATAAAGAAAAACACTCATTATTCCTTTTATTATTATAGTAAAGAGAACGCTAAACCAAAATGGATTATACAGCGCCTCAGGAATGGGAGGTAATTAAGTTTGATCCGAAAAGATAAGGGGTGGCTCTAATTCTTTGGATCAAGAGCCCCAATGGAAATAAGTCAGACATTTTTTTTTTTTGGGGGGGGGTGTTATCCTAATTAATTTACACATGTTAAACTATGTATAATAATTGTACTTGTGTGTACCCGTACGTAAATAAACTTACCATCCTGGAAGAATAAACTGGCAGTCACTGAGAGCAACACCTAGAACCCCGCCATAACGAACAAGCGGCGAAAACCTGTGAAAATAACTACGTGAAAGGGTAATTTTGTCTTGTGTATACGTTGCAAGCATTCCTAAGTCAGCATGAGATTGGGTGGTCTCTTGCAACATGGGTATGGAGTTGCCCCTGAGGAGCGGGGAAGAGCGATAAGACGGGGCCCCGGTTCACTTGAGAGGGAGTGGAGGCAGTTCCATGGGCATCTCTGGTATGAAGAGGCAGGTGTTTGGTGACGTGAAGGTCGCTGGCTGCGACGGCCAGGGCTGGGGCAGGGCTGGGGCAGGGCTGGGGCAAGGGCTGGGGTAAGACTGGGGCAGGGCTGGGGCAGGACTTGGGCAGAGATGGGGTTGGGCTGGGGCAGGGCTGAGGGGGGGTATGAGAAAGTAAGATTGCGCATTTCAACCTCCAAGAGAACGAGGACCTCAGTCTGAGATCGAAACATTAAACCTATTTCGTTGTTTCTGTCTCGGCGTGGGCTCGTTTCTCTCACTGGCAAACGTTCATTACACTCTGATGTTTCAGCACTCTGAAAATGTAAGAAGCGGAGATACGAAAATATTCACAAATAACCCGCACATAGAGTGGAGCTTACCACGACGTTTAGGTCCGACTTTGACCATTTAAAGAGGGAAGCATACAACGAAACGTCGTCGTATGCTTCCCTCTCCTATGTACGGGGTTATTTGTGTATTGTTCCAGTTACGATATTGTCCCTTTTTCTTCTCTACGAAAATATACGATGAACAGATGGAACGTTGTATCTAACAGTACAGTTGTGTACTTGAAGACAGAGCTGAGTAGTTTTATCGTCGACAAAGGACATTTTATGAAAAAAAAACTGATTTAAAAATTATATGGAAAGGAAAATGAAAAAAATTACTAAGGGCATGAGGGTGTACAGCATATTTAAGGTGTCACAAATGAACAAATTACTCAACGACAGTTAATGGAACAATTTTGGATTATTGAGGTGAATAGTCTGTGATACGACAGAGATTTGGAGAACTGACAACAGGGAAGGGGGTGATATAGAGAGAAATAGGGGGGAGGGATGTGCTGCGGAGGGAAGGCAGGTGGCAGAGAAGGAACCTTGAAACTTCACCTTAGGGAAGCACTGCTCGCACCACTACTCACCTGACCAACAACTTGATACCCGCCTGATTAGTTACCTAAACTAAACCTTATTAGTACTGACGCCTGAGAGGTATTGTGTCCCACTCCCCCACACATCCTGTGAGCAGTGGCTCAAAAGAAATTGCAGAGGTCACAACGAATCATTACCAGACCCCACTGGGTGAATCGTTCCATCTTCGGCATTGCAAAGCTAAATCATTTCTCAGAACGCTATCACATCATGTATACAAACATAACCCATAGTGTGCTAAACACTGGTTAATGGAACAAACGAGCCTACATAGATATATAGAAGATAAAAGAAGTATTGGATATTTCGGCTGACGCCCTCTTCGAAGAGCCCATTTTTGCAATACGAGTGATGGACATGCAGAGTACAAAGTTGTCTGGTTGTCTTCGACTGCTTCGTTGCTAGGCGTATCTAGGTTGTCAAGTTATTGTTGTTGTGCTTGCGTGTACGTTTCTTATAGGTTTTTGCAACTTAACCTAAATCAGTCTAATCTAAAATTAACCTTATCTAACCTAAATTAAAAAAAAAATAGCATTTGAGCATAGGTTGCTTCAGAAAACAAATAAATTAGAAGACTGAAGAAAAATCGGGAAGGGGTACGATCTCGAGATTTTTCGTATCTTATAATCAATAAAGTATTGAACTCCATTTATAGTGGTTAATGGTTTACTACAAGAGGAATTAAGTTCCATCCAGTAGGTTTCATCGTGAGGCAGTGTGGTTGGAGGGGGTTTCTTGCTAAGAATCGATTTTATTTTCTGTAAAGCTTACATAGATTTTCTTGAGACGATTGCTAAATTAAGTTTTCAATTAAGTTTTAAATAAGTAAAGTGTATTCGAATACATTCTTTAGTCCCAACACACACACACACCAAGTAGCGGCCAGTGAAGAGGCGGGGCCAGGAGCTATGACTCGACCCCTGCAACCACAACTAGGTGAGTACACACACGACTCGAACAAACTCTCATTAAAAAAATAATTTTCTAGTAATTTCTTATCCCGCTATAATGACTTTGAGACATGAAATAATAGTTATATTACCAGTGTTTATACAGACAATATAGTGCAGCTGTTTTGTGTTGGTTTTATCAATGTAATGATGTGTTGTCAGGTGAGCATGCGTCGTATTGTGTTAGCATAACCAATGCTTAATATCATAAAATAATAATCTAAATCAATATAATTATTTGCTAAATAATATTTTTTCAGACAATCGTGGAAATATGAGCTAAAATAAATTCTGCAGTGTACCCTGTGGAGGTGATTTTAGCTTAGGTTTCTATATATATATAAATGTGTAAATTCAAGGATTATGTGGATTAAAATAAGGGTCGGATGCGAAAAGTGGGTCATAATAAGCGTGTATGCACCTGGAGAAGAGAGGAGTGTAGAGGAGAGAGAGAGATTTTGGGAGATGTTAAGCGAATGTATAGGAACTTTTGAACCAAATGAGAGAGTAATTGTGGTAGGGGACCTAAATGCTAAAGTGGGAGAAACATGCAGAGAGGGTGTAGTAGGTAAGTTTGGGGTGCCAGGTGTAAATGATAATGGGAGCCCTTTGATTGAACTTTGTATAGAAAGGGGTTTAGTTATAGGTAATACATATTTTAAGAAAAAGAGGATAAATAAGTATACAAGATATGATGTAGGGCGTAATGACAGTAGTTTGTTGGACTATGTATTGGTAGATAAAAGACTGTTGAGTAGACTTCAGGATGTACATGTTTATAGAGGGGCTACATATATATCAGATCACTTTTTAGTTATAGCTACAGTGGGAGTAAAAGGTAGATGGGATACAAGGAAAATAGAATCAGTAAGTAAAAGAGAGGTGAAGGTTTATAAACTAAAAGAGGAGGCAGTTAGGGTAAGATATAAACAACTATTGGAGGATAGATGGGCTAGTGAGAGTGTAGGCAATGGGGTCGAAAATGTATGGGGTAGATTTAAAAATGTAGTGTTAGAGTGTTCAGCAGAAGTTTGTGGTTACAGGCGAGTGGGTGCGGAGGGAAGAGGAGCGATTGGTGGAATGATGATGTAAAGAGAGTAGTAAGGGAGAAAAAGTTAGCATATGAGAGGTTTTACAAAGTAGAAGTGATGCAAGGAGGGAAGAGTATATGGAGAGAAAAGAGAGGTTAAAAGAGTGGTGAAGCAATGTAAAAGAGAGCAGATGAGAGAGTGGGTGAGATGTTATCAGCAAATTTTGTTGAAAATAAGAAAAAGTTTTGGAATGAGATTAATAAGTTGAGGAAGCCTAGAGAACAAATGGATTTGACAGTTAAAAATAGGAGAGGAGAGTTATTAAATGGAGAGTTAGCGGTATCGGGAAGATGGAGAGAATATTTTGAGGATTTGTTAAATGTTGATGAAGACAGGAAGCTGTGATTTCGTGTGTAGGGCAAGGAGGAATAACATCTTGTAGGAGTGTGGAAGAGCCAGTTGTGGGTGTAGGGAAGTTCGTGAGGCAGTGGGTAGAATGAAAGGGGTAAGGCAGCTGGGATTGATGGGATAAAGATAGAAATGTTAAAAGCAGGTGGGGATATAATTTTGGAGTGGTTGGTGCTATTATTTAATAAATGTATGGAAGAGGGTAAGGTACCTAGGGATTGGCAGAGAGCGTGTATTGTTCCTTTGTATAAAAAGGAAAGATCAATGGGAATGTCGTTGAGTGTACCTGGTAAAGTGTATGGTAGAGTTATTATTGAAAGAATTAAGAGTAAAACAGAAAGCAGGATAGCAGATGAACAAGGGGCTTTAGGAAAGGTAGGGGTGTGTAGACCAAGTGTTTACAGTGAAACATATAGGTGAACAGTATTTGGATAAGGGTAAAGATGTTTTGTGGCATTTATGGATTTGGAAAAGGCGTATGATAGGGTAGATAGGGGGCAATGTGGCAGATGTTGCAGGTGTATGGAATAGGAGGAAGGTTACTGAAAGCAGTGAAGAGTTTTTATGAGGATAGTGAGGCTCAGGTTAGAGTGTGTAGGAGGGAAGGGACTTTTTCCCAGTAAAAGTGGGCCTTAGACAAGGATGTGTGATGTCACCGTGGTTGTTCAATATATTTATAGATGGGGTTGTAAGAGAAGTGAATGCGAGGGTCTCGGCAAGAGGTGTTGGGCTAAAAGATAAAGAAGCAAATACAAAGTGGGAGTTGTCACAGTTGCTTTTTGCTGATGACACTGTGCTTTTGGGAGATTCTGAAGAGAAGTTGCAGAGGTTGGTGGATGAATTTGGTAGGGTGTGTAAAAGAAGAAAATTGAAAGTGAATATAGGAAAGAGTAAGGTGATGAGGATAACAAAAAAAATAGGTGACGAAAGATTGGATATCAGATTGGAGGGAGAGAGTATGGAGGAGGTGAATGTATTCAGATATTTGGGAGTGGACATGTCGGCGGATGGGTCTATGAAGGATGAGGTGAATCATAGAATTGATGAGGGGAAAAGGGTGAGTGGAGCACTTCGGAGTCTGTGGAGACAAAGAACCTTGTCCATGGAAGTAAAGAGGGAATGTATGGGAGTATAGTTATACCAACGCTCTTATATGGGTGTGAAGCATGGGTGATGAATGTTGCAACGAGGAGAAGGCTGGAGGCAGTGGAGATGTCATGTCTGAGGTCAATGTGTGGTGGGAATATAATGCAGAGAATTCGGAGTTTGGAAATTAGGAGGAGGTGCGGATTACCAAAACGATTGTCCAGAGAGCTGAGGAGGGGTTGTTGAGGTGGTTTGGACATGTAGAGAGAATGGAACGAGACAGAGTGACTTGAGAGTGTATAAATCTGTAGTGGAGGGAAGGCGGGGTAGGGGTCGGCCTAGGAAAGGTTGGAGGGAGGGGTAAAGGAAGTTTTGTGTGCGAGGGGCTTGGACTTCCAGCAAGCATGTGTGAGCGTATTTGAAAGGAGTGAATGGAGGCATATGGTTTTAATACTTGACGTGCTGTTGGAGTGTGAGCAAAGTAACATTTATGAAGGGATTCAGGAAACCGGCAGGCCGGACTTGAGTTCTGGAGATGGGAAGTACAGTGCCGGCACTCTGAAGGAGGGGTGTTAATGTTGCAGTTCTATAACTGTAGTGTAAAGCACCCTTCTGGCAAGACAGTGATGGAGTGAATGGTGATGAAAGTTTTTCTTTTCGGGCCACCCTGATTTGGTGGGAATCGGCCGATGTGTTAATAAAAATAATAATATATATATATATATATATATATATATATATATATATATATATATATATATATATATATATATATACATATATATATACATATATATATATATATATACGTATATTGTAGAGAGGTCGAAGAAGAGAATGAATGAGATTGTTGACTGACTGATTCTCTTTTCACTGATCATGTCTGAGGGCGTTTCGTTATGTAGACAAAGAAAAAACATAGGGAATAAACCGTAGTTTCATACAGCTCCTGGGTTATAGAAGACAATTGTATCCATTTAAAAAAAAAAGTAGGATAGCTTTGATTCCTATGATCAAGAGCCCTTCACCCGCATCACGGGTGAAGGGCTCTTGAAGGGTGGAAGGTTTTCCCTCCCTTTGAAGGGACAACCAGTACGTTATAGAGAATAATTTGCTAATTGATTCACTCCCTTAATCCTGGAATATGCATGCAAAAAAATATTTGGTTTTCTAGAGTACATTCAGTTTGTCATCTCTTTCACTTCATTCATATCTGGCAAAGCCTCGAGACTTCAGTGGATCCTTTGAAAAAAAAAACTTATTTTTTCTCTAAAGCTTTTTGAAAGGCTATGTGAAGTCTTTACTGCACAAAATGCCAATATTCTTTGTTTTATCTTCGTTTTGTAATTTTTTTAAGCTTCCTCTTTGGCATTCATCTCGTGTGTGGTACGTGTTTCATCTCCTTCCTCTTCCTTCATCAACTGAGAGTATATGAAGCTATATAGGAGTATATCTGGGCTATGTGGTAATAAAGCAGACAACTGGAGACCCCAGGGTCCATATCGCGTCTTTATTGTTATAAAGACTAACCACAGTCTAGTTAGTACAGAAAAAGGCTCTCCGCCAGCTGGAAAATCTTGGTAAAATGGTTTCACGAGTAACAAAAAAAAAAGGGCTTGGATATTTTATAGGAAAGAAGCAGAAACAGCAACAGTGACAGTAAAAAATAGAAGAATTAGTAGTGGTTTTATGGGTAGTAGTAGATAATGAAGGAACACTGGAGCAGGCCTACTGGCCCATACTAGGCCAGTAGGGAAACGCTAAACCAGCATGGGTCTTAGCGCCCGGAGAATGGGAGGCATTCAGATCCAAAAAAGGGGAAGTCCACTTCCTTGGATCGAGGGTCTCAGCAGCATCAAGGCCTTTTCCTTGAAAGTAGTAGTAACAGAAGTATTGCAAACACCAATAGTAGTGTAGAACGGGTCTAGAAAGACAAACCTGGAGACAAATACAGCGTGAAATAGAAACTTGTTAAATCTTTTGCACTGACAGGATTGTTGATCTTTTCTTTCTGTACCATGAACACGCGAGAGGGAAATATTGCAAACTTTCACTTTCATGTGTGTGTCTTACGAGTTCTCAATCTTTTAATATTTCCTTTCCAACCTACGAGACCTGGCCTGAGACCTCGCCCTGGGAAAGATAATTCCCAGAATTACTAGCAGATATCCCCTCGGAAACCCGATTGGCTATCTGGAATCCATGCAAATAGATTGCACCATGAGGGTCCGTAATTTCTTCACCAGAATTATAAGGACAGTAGAGCACATGTCCACCAACTCTCGCTGTATTTCTACACAGCGCCCATGGGTGGTAATAGCCTGTCCTGTTAGAAACATATGCTCGCCAACAAGTAGGTTTATCTGTTCAGATAACTCGACTTGCGTGAGCTCTTGTGCCAGTTTGGGCTTTTAGCGGTGGCACGCTTGATGTACGACCACCAAGATTCACACCTTGTCTTCGTGTTGGTGGTTTATAGGGACACTGACAGCTTACACCGTATCGAGCCCATCTATGAGGTTGCTTTCCCGAGGACCGCTGGATGGTATCAAAGAAAAGAAGGAATGGAGGCAAAATGCAGTAACTCGTGCTGTAGCAGGAACAATTCACAATCATGCCACAAATTGGAGAGGAAACTAAGACGACGTTTTAGTTTTAGACGACTAGGTTTCAGAAAAAGGGTCACCATATATTGAAAAAGAAGGCAGCCACAGACAGGAGAATCAAAAACTTGGCGATGTTTAGTTCCCTGTTATGCAAATGTATACAATTAAAATTTTCTGTTACAAAAGGAGCAACAACAACAGAGGCACCAGCGATAACAACAGCAGTAGCAGAAAAAGAAACCGGAGCAGCAGCAGCAACAGAAGGAGCAACAGCAATGACATTAATGCAGAAGTAATAACAACAGCAATAACAGCGGTAGTAACACCAGCAACAGAAGCAGCAGCAACAAGAACAATTAATTAACCAAACATAGAATTTTGAATATTTTGACGTGGTTTCAGCTTTCATTAGCTAACATATTTATTTAATACCATTACGTATATAAATTTCTTTTGATTTAATTTGTCATCTATTCACAACGGGTGAGATTCCGATACGACTGTGAGCCATTTGGGAAATATTTTGAATTATTTACAGGATCTGAAAAGCCACTCTAACTCCATTAATTATAGAAAGGCCTGGCCATTTACTGTCAGTATATATATGCAACAAGACCCTGAAACTATCAGAATATTACCGAAAAAAAATTACCAGCAGGGAATACAGATAATTAAGCAGGTAGATGAATGTAGATAATTAAGCAGGTAGATGAATGTAGATAATTAAGCAGGTAGATGAATGTAGATAATAAAATAGATGAAGACCCATCTACCAGTCGATTTTGTGTACCACTAAAATTACATGTATTAAAGTAGAAGTCCTAGGCATTAGTGCATAAAAAATGTCTTGTCTACACATTTACGAGCGGAGGATGGGAATTAATAATCGATTACGTTAATTATCAGCAATAATTGCAAAAGTTTTCCGCTCGCTCCGGAAATGTAATAATAATAATAATAATGATAATAGCAATAGAAATAATAATAATAATAATAACAGGTATAATAACGATAATACTACTGCTAATAATAATTATAATACCGATAATACTACTACAAATAACAATAAAAATGATAAAAATAATAATAACGATGATAACGATAACTATAAAACTACTACTAATAATAATTATAATACTACTACTACTAATAATTATAATAACGATACTACTGCTACTACTAATATAATAATATTATTAATAATAATAATATTATATTTTTAAGTCAAGAAAGAAGTAGTCATGCATAAGTAATTCACTCTCTACTTCATCTTCTCTTAATTCCCTCCCATTCATCACATTTATACATTATTCATCACTTAACTTACTCTCACTTAACATATATTGCGTACGCTTAAAGTTTTTATACATTTCAACTTCATTAGGCGATAACACATGCTTTTGGAAATTCACTTAAATAGTCGTATATGCACTTGGAAAGCCTCGTTAATGGTCAAATATGCAGGCGAGGGAGCGCAAAGTTTATTAAGAGCCGATTTTGAGTGGTGCTGATGGTGGTGTGTAGTGTAGTGGTGGTGATAGTGGTGGTAGCGTAGTGGTGGTAGTGTAGTGGTGGTGGTGGTGGTGGTAGTGTAGTGGTGGTGATAGTGGTGGTGATAGAGTGGTAGCGCAGTGGTGGAGTGTAGGATGGTGGTGGAGCGAGTGGTGGAGTGAGTGGGGTGGTGGTGGCAGTGCAGGGTGGAGGCAGTGGTGGTGGTGGTGGCAGTGCAGGGGGGCAGTGGTGGCAGTGCAGGGTGGAGTGGTGGCAGTGCAGGGGGGCAGTGGTGGCAGTGCAGGGGGCAGTGGTGGCAGTGCAGGGGGCAGTGGGGCAGTGCAGGGGGGCAGTGGGGCAGTGCAGGGCGGGAGTGGTGGCAGTGCAGGGGGGCAGTGGGGCAGTGCAGGGGTGGCAGTGGTGGAGTGCAGGGGGCAGTGGTGGAGTGAGGGGCGGAGTGGTGGTAGTGCAGGGGTGGCAGTGGTAGTGCAGGTGAGTGGTGGCAGTGAGGGGTGGAGTGGCGGTAGTGAGGGGTGGTAGTGGTGGTAGGTGCAGGGGGGAGTGGTGGTAGTGCAGGGGGGTCAGTGGTGGCAGGGTGGTAGTGGTGGCAGGGTGGAGTGAGGGTGGAGTGGTGGTGGTGGTAGGCAGGGGTGGAGGGTGGTGGAGTGGTGGTGGTGGCAGTGAGGGTGGTGGTTTAGTGGGAGTGGTAGTGTGGTGGTGGAGTGGTAGATAGATGGTGGTGGCAGTGTGGTGGTGGCAGTGGTAGCATAGTGGTGGTGGAGTGTGGTGGTGGCAGTGGGGGTGGCAGTGAGTGGTGGACGCAGTGGTGGTGGTGGCAGAGCAATGGTGGTGGTAGGAGTGGTGTGTAGTGCAGGGAGTGTGGTGGTGGTAAGGTGGTGGTGGTAGGCAGTGGTGGTGGAGTGCAGGGGTGGAGTGCAGTGGTGGTGGTAGTGCAGCAGGTGGTGGTAGTGCAGTGGTGGTGGTAGTGCAGTGGTGGTGGTAGTGCAGTGGTGGTGGTAGTGCAGTGGTGGTGGTAGTGCAGTGGTGGTGGTAGCAGTGGTGGTGGTAGCAGTGGTGGTGGTAGGCAGTGGTGGTGGAGTGCAGTGGTGTGAGTAGGGTGTAGTAAGGTGGGGCAGTATAGTGGTGGGGTAGATAGGTGGGTGGCAGGAGAGTGGGGTAGTGAGTGGTGAGGTATGTGAGGGTGGAAGTAGAGATGGTGGAGAGTAATGTGGGGCAGTGAATGTGGAGGAGGTAGAGTGGGGCAGTGTCAGAGGTGGATGGTAGTGTAGGTGGAGTAGTAGTGGTAGGTGATGTAGTGAGAGGTGGAGGTAGAGTGGGAGTGAGGCAGTGTAGGGTGAGTGGAGTGCAGGGTGGTGGAGTGAGAGGTGGTGGTAGTGCAGGGTGGTGGCAGTGCAGAGGGGGGCAGTGGTGGTGGCAGCTGAGTGGTGGTGGTACGTAGTGGTGGGGTAGTGTAGAGGTGGTGGAGTGTAGGGCAGAGCAGTGGCGGTGAGAGTAGTGGATTGCAGTAGTGTAGTGGCAAGGGTGGAGTAGTGAGTGGTGGAGGTAGTGTAGGGTGGAGGAGAGTAGTGGTGTGGCAGTGAAGCTGGTGATGTGGGTGGCAGTGAGTGGGGTAGTGAGTGGTGGAAGAGAGCAGTGGTGGGGTAGTGAGAGTAGGGAGTGTAGCAGTGGTGTGGCAGGTAGTGGTGAGAGAGAGTGGTGGAGGAGAGAGTGGTGGAGGTAGTGGTAGTGTAGTGGTGGTAGTGTAGTGGTCGAGGTAGAGTGGTGGTGATGGTAGTGTGGTGGTGGTGGTAGTGGTAGTGTGGTGGTGGTGTAGTGGTGGTGGTAGAATAATGGTGGTGGTTGTGTAGTGGAGGCAGAGTAGTGGTGGGGAGAGAGTGGTGGAGGTAGAGTAGTGGTGGTGGTAGAGTAGTGGTGGTGGTAGAGTAGTGGTGGTGGTAGAGTAGTGGTGGTGGTGGTAGTGGTGGTGGTAGTGGTGGTGGTAGTGTAGTGGTAGTGTAGGGGTGGTGGTAGTGTAGTGGTGGTGATATTAGGTGTAGTGAGTGGGTGGCAGTGCAGCGGTGGCAGTGCAGGCGGCGGCAGTGCAGCGGTGGCAGTGCAGCGGTGGGCAGTGGTAGTGGCGGCAGTGTAGTGGTGGCTAGTGTAGGGTGGTAGTGTAGTGGTGGTAGTGTAGTGGTGGTAGTGTAGTGGTGGTAATGTAGTGATAACGGTGGTGAGTGGTGGTGGAAGTGCAGTGGTGTTGGAGATGATGGCGGCATTGATGGTGCTTGTGATTGTGATTGGCAGCGGTGGTGATAGTGCTTCTGGTTGTTACAATGATGGTGGTGGTTTCAATGGCGGTCATGGTGATAGCTGCTACACTGGTGCTAACACCTATGAAGGTGGCGGCTCTGGTCGTGGTGTGACTACTGAAGGTTTTAACCAAGGCACTGCCAGTGTCAAGTGGCAGTGTCAAGTGTGGCAGCGGCTGTCCAGTACGTGTAGTGGTAGCAGCACTGGTATTGGTAGCACTACCACTGAAGCAACACACACACGTACACACACTGACTTAAGAGTCTTGCGTGGAGATAATAACTCGAGCGAGAAATGTTGGGGATAGTCTAAAAATTAGTAGCCATCAGCCGCGGTACCTCAAGGCTCCTGGAAAGAATAATTAGAGCGGAGGATTTCAGAATATTAGGCAATTATAACTTAATGAGCGGCGAAGTCGAGTGAGTGCGTAAGGGAAGAGGAAGGAGGAGAGAGTGGAGGAAGAGATGGAGGAGGAAAAGGAAAAGGAGGAGACGGAGCAACAGGAGGAGGATAAACTGCTAAAGAATTACGAAAACTGTCAAGGTTAAAAGAAGAAACAAAGAGAGGGTGATACACGCTGACAGTGAGAAAAAGGTAGGAGAGGGAAAGAAGACAACGGAAACAACTAGGAGGAAAAACACAAGGAAGGTAGGAAGAAGGAAGAGAGATTAAAACGAGGAGAAAGAAGAGCACTGAAGTGGTGATAAGAAATTCAAAAATTTCTGCAGTCAGAGATATTAAAATTAACTTTGAAGAAATTCTTGACATTTTGCATAAATAATAATAATAGTTTATTATTATTATTTTTATCGCCGGAGGGGCTAAACGCATTTTAGGAAGGGAAAGGAAAGGGAGGACAAGTACCTTTCCAGAGATCAAGAGCCCTTTCCAGCATCTGGAAGACTTCAATACTTCTGAAATCCCTTGTGCACACAACGTTTCTTCCAAGTCTTAGTCCTAGAATTTCTTCATACGGGTGAGAGGCTCTGGATTATATACAGTAAATATTACATATATATATATATATATATATATATATATATATATATATATATATATATATACACACACATACACACACACACACACACACACACACACACACACACGTTGCCTGCCTTTGCAGACATTATGATGTTACACACTGATCCACTAAGTCTTGTTCAGTAGGATCAGTAAGATTTAGCATTTCATTAAGTAGTATAATACTAAAAATAATTCTTTACAGTAGATGGTATGAATGGCAAGAGTCTGTTTGATAAGAGATCGGGGCGACAGAACAGACGTGGGATGGAGCCATCAGAACGCCGTGTGCTTCGTGTTGTGAGCGGTGATGTAAGTTAACAATAGCTGGAGTATACTGGCCGAACTGCCCCCCAAAAAATTGAACTTTTCTAAACTTTTCTGTTATTGACTGATATATATATTTTCACTGAAAATGGTGTTAAAATAATGCTGTTAACTCTATTAATGAACAGCTGATGGTGGCATTATGCTCATTCAGAGTGTTAACAACAGCTGATGGTGACGTATGTTCAAGCTGGGAGTTAACAACAGCCATTTCTCCTTCACGATGGATCATCAATATTTTTTTCACCTTCAAATTTCGGATAATTTTTTCTACGTAGAGAAGGAAGGGTTATTAATCAGGCTCGACTAGAATTATGTATACGGCTTGGGGAACACTGAGGAGTTGCCCCTTAACTTCCTTAAGGGGTGAGCTGGTAATATGTAGCTAGTGGGTGAGTAGTGGGTGCTACTTAGGAAGGATTATTATTGCTATTATATTCATGGGGAAGCGCTAAACCCCTTACAATATAGCGGCAGGAAAATGGAAAATTTTAAAGGGTTGACTCGAGGAAAGGGAGGGCAGGTAAAATTCCATATATAACGACCCCTTTTGCTAGCATATAGGTACGCCCCTTAGATCAAGAATACCCTAGGGTACTAAGAGGCAGTCATTGAAACGTGATTAGTTTTTGCAAATGAGAAACTCGCAAAAAAAATCGCAGTTAGGAGAGAAGCCTCATGAGGAAGATAGAAGCTGGCACTAGAGTGGTTTATCTTTCCATTTTAAATAAAATAAATGCCCCTAGACTAGGCAGGTCGTTTACCCTTTAAGAGGCAGGACTTTTATTAATGTTACGCAGTCAAAAAGCGTAACAACGACGTTTCGCTTCCTACTGGACCACTGTGACTTGATAAAGGGCCAGGATGGAACAGAATGTCCTTATAAGGTTCCTCTCTGAAATTAGGTTTTTCGATAAACTGTTCCAGCTACGACTGACTTTTTATTCTTTAAGGAGTAACTTAAGTGTAATGTCGGAAACTTTTTTTTTTTGGGGGGAGAGGGAGAGGGACGAGGAAACGAAGAAAAAACCAACTGGAGACATAATATATAAATAAATAAATAATTAAGTAAATTTATTTATTTATATAAATAAGTAAATATAGAGGGGGCTGTGCTGTTCGATCTCTGAGGTCCTCCTCTTCCGGTTTAATTAAAAAATATTATGTAGTTATTTGTGAAGCTCTAAACACGCGTGGGTCAGTCCTCCAAACTAGTGGTGGAAGCTCGATTCTCCGTCTGCTAAACGGACACCCAAAGACTCGTGCACCAGGCTTCCCTCTGAAGCAAATTATTAACGAAATACGTCAGTTTCATGAGAGAGCGAGAGCGAGAGAGAGAGAGAGAGAGAGAGAGAGAGAGAGAGAGAGAGAGAGAGAGAGAGAGAGAGAGAGAGAGACCAAAAAAAGAAAGAGGTCATTCTAATTCCCTTCAGCAATTTAGATGAAAGAAATCTTTCTCTGTCAGAGTCAGCATAACTTCAGATGATGTTTCGGTCCTTTCTCTACCATTATCTAGTTCACAACTGAGCGAGAAAATGGAAAGTATTATTATTCAAGACGCATTCAAGATCTCTCACATAATTCACTCTTGTCAAGACAAATTCATCCATCAAAACTAATACTTCTTCAATAATTTCAAACCACAACGCTATAAAACGAAAGTTCGTCTCTCTTTTTTTCCTGAAAGGAGAAAGCAAACAATGTAAAGGAAGATAAAGGAGGACAGGTCAGAAAACTTTTCTCGTTAAAGGTGTGTCAAGAGTAGAAGAAAAAACACTCCGGAGCACTCAATGTTTCCCAAAAATGTCTATTTATCACTCTTTCGCTAACTCTATCACTGTGTCTAGCGCTCTCTCTCTCTCTCTCTCTCTCTCTCTCTCTCTCCTTTCCTTTTTCACACCAGAAATGTCTGTAGTAATCAACAAGTTAAGTGCTACGTATACACTAATTGGTAGCGCCTCACAACAAAGGTGCTAAGTTTCATGTCAAGTTTTCACGATGTCATTAGATGTTATTTAACTACCGTTGTATCCACACTGTTTAATGTCTTACACAACAGTGATGTCATGTTACGACCACGGCAATTTTAGTCCCTCAGCGCTTATTCTTAATTAGTTTAAGAACTGTTTTAAAGAGAGAAATTCAAGAATTAATAATAATAATAATAATAATAATTATAATATTTTATTATTATTATTATTCTTAAGCGCTCACAACATTCGACTTATACCAGGGAACTCATTACCTCCTTATTGCTAGGCGAACAAGGAATAGCAGGTGCAAGCAGACTTGCCAATTCAACTCGTCCAGTCCATTAATTGATCCCCGGTACTTTCAGTTGTGAACCGAACACTCGAAGCACTGATCTGTTTGTCACCCCAACACTTTACGAGATGAAACGTAGAAGGAAAAGTTATTAAAAAACTGAGGTCACAGAATACACAACAGTACAATATTTCGTATCTCTTTAAATGTTTACACGAGCATCAGTGGTGCGCGCGCGCGCACACACGCACACACACACACAAGTTATGATATATTATATTACCGGTGTGCCATTTGACAAAGTTTTCGTGGCAAGGGCCCAAAGAAATAGCGTGCCCTGAGGTCCCCACAACACAAAATCGAGTCCAGAACATTAGTGGTCAATGGCGGTCCTGTAGTGGCGAGGGACTTCGTTTAGAACCCAACGGTAGTGAGACCAGGTGGAATTCTTGTCTTTATGAAGCCACAATAGCGGTGCTTGTGACGACACAGGCGGCAGTTGCCTCCAGCTCTGTGGGTCGCAGGACATTCAGTTGCCTCCAGCTCTGCGGGTCGCAGGACATTCAGTTGCCTCCAGCTCTGCGGGTCGCAGGACATTCAGTTGCCTCCAGCTCTGCGGGTCGCAGGACATTCAGTTGCCTCCAGCTCTGCGGGTCGCAGGACATTCAGTTGCCTCCAGCTCTGCGGGTCGCAGGACATTCAGTTGCCTCCAGCTCTGCGGGTCGCAGGACATTCAGTTGCCTCCAGCTCTGCGGGTCGCAGGACATTCAGTTGCCTCCAGCTCTGCGGGTCGCAGGACATTCAGTTGCCTCCAGCTCTGCGGGTCGCAGGACATTCAGTTGCCTCCAGCTCTGCGGGTCGCAGGACATTCAGTTGCCTCCAGCTCTGCGGGTCGCAGGACATTCAGTTGCCTCCAGCTCTGCGGGTCGCAGGACATTCAGTTGCCTCCAGCTCTGCGGGTCGCAGGACATTCAGTTGCCTCCAGCTCTGCGGGTCGCAGGACATTCAGTTGCCTCCAGCTCTGCGGGTCGCAGGACATTCAGTTGCCTCCAGCTCTGCGGGTCGCAGGACATTCAGTTGCCTCCAGCTCTGCGGGTCGCAGGACATTCAGTTGCCTCCAGCTCTGCGGGTCGCAGGACATTCAGTTGCCTCCAGCTCTGCGGGTCGCAGGACATTCAGTTGCCTCCAGCTCTGCGGGTCGCAGGACATTCAGTTGCCTCCAGCTCTGCGGGTCGCAGGACATTCAGTTGCCTCCAGCTCTGCGGGTCGCAGGACATTCAGTTGCCTCCAGCTCTGCGGGTCGCAGGACATTCAGTTGCCTCCAGCTCTGCGGGTCGCAGGACATTCAGTTGCCTCCAGCTCTGCGGGTCGCAGGACATTCAGTTGCCTCCAGCTCTGCGGGTCGCAGGACATTCAGTTGCCTCCAGCTCTGCGGGTCGCAGGACATTCAGTTGCCTCCAGCTCTGTGGGTCGCAGGACATTCAGTTGCCTCCAGCTCTGTGGGTCGCAGGACATTCAGTTGCCTCCAGCTCTGTGGGTCGAAGGACATTCAGTTGCCTCCAGCTCTGCGGGTCGCAGGATATTCAGTTGCCTCCAGCTCTGCGGGTCGCAGGACATTCAGTTGCCTCCAGCTCTGTGGGTCGAAGGACATTCAGTTGCCTCCAGCTCTGCGGGTCGCAGGACATTCAGCTGACCTCCAGAGAACTTGTCCAAGCGCACATATGCGAGACGTCCTGGAAATCTTGACAGAGCTTTGACATGGTTAATTCATTCATCTATGATAGACACGCATGAATAAGAGGAAGCCTTTAAAAAACAAATTCTCTCAAAAGCTTTATTTTGAGTGAAACGTTATGATAAAGGTTTCCAGCTATTTGTGTGTTTTTTATCATCTACTTGACTCTGCTCTTTTACCTAGCTGTATCTATAAAGTGCAATACCACCTATTTTGTAAGGTAACATTCATGGGGGGCTTTGAAATGACAGTAACTAAGCAGAGCCCACCGAAGGTCAGTACATCATCAGTTCTGACTTGATCAGTACATCATATTAGCACTAACAGAATGATTAGAGAGGGATAATCAACAAGTAACTGAATTTCCCCTTCATTGTAATTATTTCTCACGACATTTCCACCTTCCTCAGAGAGAGAGAGAGAGAGAGAGAGAGAGAGAGAGAGAGAGAGAGAGAGAGAGAGAGAAAGGACAAAAAAGAGAGCGCTTGTGATAACAGACAAAAGAGGAGCAATACAAGAATGCTCATAAGATAATAATGCCTCGGTAAAGAGAAATCCAAAACCTCTTCCTCTATTGAAAGGCCTTCCAATACCACTTGACAAGGGGCCGTCAGCCGCCGCTGCAGACACTACAAGAGCCGACTATAGACTCTTGAGCAGCTCGCGCGCGCGCACACAAAAAAATATCTAATTCCTTTCAAATCCTGCGACAAGGGATCGGATCAGATTCCTTTGATCTCGTAAAAAGATTTGGGTAGTCTTGACGGAGGTTGTTGTTTTTAGCTCAACCTGTTTGCTTATTGTGGGATATTTTAAGACAAAAGTATTTTCGGTCTTGGAGAAGCAAGATATGTTTATACAGCCCGAGGTTCTTTTCACGTTCAAGACCAGACAGTTTAGTGTCTGGTAAAAAAAAATGTACATTTTTTGTTTAAAAACTAATTTTGTTTTTCAATCTAAACAAATTTCTCAGCTAAAATGCTTATTTCAAGTTTATTTCTGTTTCCTACATATCCTTTTCCTAACATTTCCGCAACTAATTTTTTTTTTAGCTAACATTTATTTCTTCCCAAAAAAATCACTTTTTTTCCCTTGCTAAGTTCGTTTGATATTTTAACGTTAAACTTTCTCAAGTCTTCAGCTCAGTCTACTATTTTCCCCAATAGATATTTTCTTCCCAAGCTTATTTCCCTTCCCCTAACTTTGCATCAGCTAAAATGTTTCTTTCCATCGCGTTAAATTTCCCCTCAGCAAAATTTAACGAGAATAATAATGCAAGAAATTATTTACAATATTGCTGAATATGCCGGAAAACTAACTAGAAAGAGGCAAAAATAATGAAAAAAAAATAGAATAGAAAAGTTGAATAAGATGAAAAAAGAAAACAAGGTAAGAAAATATATTTGGAATCAGATTGAAGACAAAGACTGAGAGAGACTGAAAAACATTAAGTGCACGCAGCTCACATACTGAAAGCCCTTGATTCGATCCCTGGTTCATGTGGAAACGTTTGACATGTTTCCTTACATCTGCTGCCTCCGTTCACCTAGCAGTAAGTAGGTACCTGGGTATTAGTCGACTGTTGTTGGTCGCATCCCAGGGGGTGGTATATACCTTGGATAGACTGAGACTTTAAAACGAGAGGTAGGATAACAGCTTTTAGCACGAGCCGAGGTAGGATAACAGCTCTTAGCACGAGCCGAGGTAGGATAACAGCTCTTAGCACGAGCCGAGGTAGGATAACAGCTCTTAGCACGAGCCCGTGTATAAGAAGTAGCACGAGCGAGGTAGGATAACAGCTCTTAGCACGAGCCGAGGTAGGATAACAGCTCTTAGCACGAGCCGAGGTAGGATAACAGCTCTTAGCACGAGCCGAGGTAGGATAACAGCTCTTAGCACGAGCCGAGGTAGGATAACAGCTCTTAGCACGAGCCGAGGTAGGATAACAGCTCTTAGCCTGGGAAACTGATGTGTAAAATAATGTAGTAGGTGTAAGGGGAGAATAACCAAACATGTTATAGGTGATGTTTTGCTTGGTAAAACTAGCAGTGGTGAGCGTTTTAGGTGTTAAAACTAGAAGACGAGTGTTTTAGTTTGTAAAACTGGAAGAGATGAGAGTTTTAGTTAATGAAAGTGGCAGAATTAAGTCTGTTCTTTCCGTCAGTCCTTCCGTCCGTTCTTTTGTTTCATCCGTCCGTCCATTTGCGTAACCGTCCTGTGCCCACCCATTCTTCCGTCTATCCATCCATTCTTCCGTCCGCCTTCGTCCTTCAGCGTATCCACCCATCCGTCTGTCTAATCGTCCGTCTGTCTATCCGTCCTCCTCGAAATTTAAGTCTTCTGTACAAGTGTCACACATAAGAAAGAATGTGTGCAAGTTTCTTTATTAGTCGCCTTTGAGTTCCCGAGTTCAACTTCAAGTTTTGTGGCAGAATCTTTGCCGTTTTGGCGAGTGAAGGTGCAACAATGTACCACGAGTGAAGGTGCAACAATGTACCACGAGTGAAGGTGCAACAATGTACCACGAGTGAAGGTGCAACAATGTACCACGAGTGAAGGTGCAACAATGAACCACGAGTGAAATTCGTGTTGCTATCAGTGTTTTCTAATGGCACTCAACTACCTCCTTGGCAAACATATCGCCACTGCTTTTCTTTCATTTATTTATTCGTGGCTAAACATACGTTTTAACAGGTTCATGCTGATTAACCTAACCCAACCTAACTTTAAATAGATAAAATAAAATGCATAAGCTTAAAGAAACGGTAGGGAATTTCACGTTGCAAAGCAAGTAAGAAAATGAGCATTGATGAGGTTGAAGAGTGCGGTCACGTGTGTTGGTTTTGTTAGTGTTTTAATTAGGGAAACTTAAACACCGTGGCATTTGTAGTCTTCAGGCTTTTATTTTTTTATGTGAGGTCTGTTTTCCCGTGTTCTTTGTGGTCTTAGTGTTCCTGAGTTATTCGAGGTGGCATTTGAGGTCTTATCGCCCCCTACTGTCCTGGTATTTAGGGTTTTAATATTCCTGTTCGTTGTGGTATTTGTGATCCTGTTGCTCCTGTATATTATTTGTGGTCTGAATTCTCCTGTTCTTGTTAGTTGAGGTCTTGCTGTTCCTGTCCATATACGTTGTGAAAGTTGTGGTCTCAATATTTCTTCCGTCGTGGCATATGTGGTCTTTACTGTTCGTTGTGGTGGTGGTGTTTTGTTCGTCAGGAAACAAGACAATGTTTCCTGACACAGGTCTTAGCCATATAACCCGTCAACCAGTTTAGTCTCCGCTGTTTACATGATCCAGATTTTTTTCACTTCACTTAAAAGAACAACAAAAATGTCATTACAATTTAGAGCCCTAGGAAGGTCAGTAAGAGTATTTGACAAGTTCATGATGACCTTTGTCGTTTATGTTTCTATGTTTTGTTGACGCTACGTTGCTATTGCATGGGAATTAATTCTTGAGAGTGGAGAAAAACATGTTTAGAAAACGGGTTTTCTGAATCATTTACATCATATCAAGAGACATACAGCTGTTGTTTTGTTGCTAAATAGGGCATTGTAATTGTTTTATAAATTTGTTGTTGCTACTGCTGCCACTTTTATTGTTATGGCTGTTGTTGTTGTGTCGGCGGCTGGATGGCACTGGTACCTAAAATTGTCTTCGTTCTGAGTCATAACATGCTCACGATATAGGAAAATAGTATTGATCATTCCGGGTTACAGAAGCTGAAATAATTTGAAATCTTGCGATACGTGTTGAAAATAATTGACTTGTATAAATATCCAGGAAAAAAATGACAAAAATTATTAGAAAATGAGTACTAAAAAAATATCCGCGAATGACAAAAAATAAGAAGAAGCTCGATATTAATGTATAAAAGAAATTAAACACGTAATAAAAAAAATATATTTATTTTAAGAAAGCAATAACCTAAGGAGAAAGATTATATTATATAAAAAAAATTGACTCTTTTTGTTGTAACTGAAAACAGAAGGGATTAGTAGCCCTCTATTTCAAGCCTTTTTTTTCACACGCATGGCTTACAGGGGAAGAATTCTAGCCCACTATCCCTCTGAAGGAGAGGTAGAGACGTTGCTGCTGAAGAGTAATCTGAATTGTGATAGCAACGATGGCAGCATGTAAATAATGCAGATGTGTCAACGTTGGCTGTAAATACACAGGTGAAACTTACGGAGGAATGTAAATAAATTAGACACCTGTGCAACATGTGTCTAATTTACATGTGCATCAGTGAAGATAAAGTGTTGCACATGTGTCTAATTTACCAACTTGTAGGTTCTCTGAACCATTTATCTACAGGAAAGTAAGCGCAGAATCAGCATAGTTAAACTGGCAACGCTGATGTATGTAAACACTGTAGGAAAAACGTCAGTATTTGAAGAATTTTACCGACGTGCAAGAGACGTTTTTGGAAGGTAAACAATGCGGATGTGAAGGAAGAATGTAAACAATGCAAAAGGGGACAACGATGTAAACAAATCAGCAGCAGCAACGTTCGTTGTTCGTAAATAATTCAGAAATAGCAACGTTAGCTACGTGTAAATACATAGAACTGGGAACACTGGGTACAAGTGAGCAACGCACGAGTAGTAACGAAAACTATTAGGAACTGAATGGTTACCAATTAGTTTTGTGGAAACCCAGGACTAGTAATGTGATACCTAGTCAATTTGACACCAAGTCAATTTGACACCTAGTCACTGCTGCAGTCAATATAGCTTGAATGTGATAGTATTGCTTTTGTAAAGAGATCGACTCTCTCCGATTATATTTTTTTCTGATTTTTATCCTTTAATTCTATTTTTCCGATAGACGGTTCCCCGATCTATTAAATGGATAACATTGACAGATCTGAATTAAAATGTGTATATGGATGGTAGCTAACATAGTCTGGCAATTATTAAACCTTTATGTTCCACATATGTAGTGGATTGTGATGATTTTTACACAGGTAGTTAATCATAAGGCTCTATCACTTACACAGACTTCTCACGAACCTCACGAGAGGTATCAGTCATTCCCGCCGCTGCCACCAGTATCATAACAGCTTTTTTTTTTTCAACAAGTCGGCCGTCTCCCACCGAAGCAGGGTGACCCAAAAAGAAAGAAAATCCCCAAAAAGAAAATACTTTCATCATCATTCAGCACTTTCACCTCACTCATACATAATCACTGTCTTTGCAGAGGCGCTCAGATACTACAGTTTAGAATTAGTCCCTCCAAACTGTCACTATCCCAGACCCCTTCTTTAAAGTGCAGGCATTGTACTTCCCATTTCCAGGACTCAAGTCCGGCTAAATTAATAACAGGTTTCCCTGAATCCCTTCACAAAATATTACCCTGCTCACACTCCAACAGCTCGTCAGGTCCCAAAAACCATTCGTCTCCATTCACTCCTATCTAACACGCTCACACACGCTTGCTGGAAGTCCAAGCCCCTCGCCCACAAAACCTTTACCCTCTCCCTCCAACCTTTTCGAGGACGACCCCTATCCCTCCTTCCTTCCCCTACAGATTTATATGCTCTCCAAGTCATTCTACTTTGATCCATTCTCTCTAAATGACCAAACCACCTCAACAACCCCTCTTCAGTCCTCTGACTAACACTTTTAGTAACTCCACACCTCCTCCTAATTTCTACACTCCCAATTCTCTGCATAATATTTACACCACACATTGCCATAAGACAGGACATCTCCACTGCCTCCAGCCTCCTCCTCGCTGCAGCATTTACAACCCAAGCTTCACACCCATATAAGAATGTGGGTACCACTTTACTTTCATACATTCCCTTCTTTGTCTCCATAGATAACTTTTTTGTCTCCACAGATACCTTAACGCACCACTCACCTTTTTTCCTTCATCAATTCTATGGGTAACCTCATCCTTCATATACCCATCTGCTGACAAGTCAACTCCCAAATATCTGAAAACATTCACTTCTTCCATACTCTCTCTCTCCAATGTGATATCCAATTTTTCTTTATCTAAATCGTGTGATACCCTCATCACCTTACTCTTATCTTTGTTCACTGTCAACTTTCTACCTTTACACACCCTCCCAAACTCGTCCACTATCCTTTGCAACTTTTCTTTAGAATCTCCTATAAGCACAGTATCATCAGCAAAAAGTAACTGTGTCAACTCCCATTTTGAACTTGATTCCCCATAATTTAATCCCACTCCTCTCCCCAACACCCTAGCATTTACTTCTTTTACAACCCCATCTAAATTATATTAAACAACCTATGGTGACATTACACATCCCTGTCTAAGACCTACTTTTACCGGGAAGTAATCTCCCTCTCTCCTACACACCCTAACCTGAGCCTCACTATCCTCATAAAAACTCTTTACAGCATTCAGTAACTTGCTACCTATTCCATACACTTGCAACATCTGCCACATTGCTCCCCTATCCACTATCATATGCTTTTTCTAAATCCATAAATGCAATGAAAACTTCCGTAGCTTTATCTAAATACTGTTCACATATATGCTTCAATGTAAACACGATCTACACATCCCCTACCCACTCTAAAACCTCCTTGCTCATCTGCGATCCTACCCTCTGTCTTACCTCTAATTCTTTAAATAATAACCCTACCGTACACTTTACCTGGTATACTAAGTAAACTTATTCCCCTATAATTTTTACAATCTCTTTTGTCACCCTTCTCTTTATATAAATTAACTATACATACTCTCTGCCAATCCTTAGGTACCTTCCCCTCTTTCATACATTTATTAAACAAAAATACCAACCAATCCAACACAATATCTCCCCCTGCTTACTTAAGCTTTAATATTGATGATCAATACCACCGCAGCCACCAATACCAATACAACAGTTCGCACATTGTTTTTCGTTCCTACCACTGTTTTGAATACCAGGATTGCCGACATACATGGTAGTGGATACTATTTGCAGAGTAAACGTATATTAAATGATAACGTTTCGCCCACATAGGAGCTTTCATGAAGTCAATAACTAAGCTCCCTTCATAAAGTCCCAGTGTCGACAAAATGTTATCTTTGGATAAAAGTTTTCTCTGCAAATGTTGTCCTAACCCCACCACTGACACAAGCATCATTATAACAGTTCACACTGCTGCTACCAGAACCATTATATCAATGTTGACACTCTTCATCAGAATCAATGTAACCCCGATAGTTGAAACCTCCTTCAACATCACTTTCAACATTAATACCCCAACATCAACTCTGCCAAATTACTCTCACTACTACCAAGGTTAATACCACAATCAGCACTACTTATCACTAGTCACAATAACCATAATACACGTCACTGTGAATGCTTCCAACACCACTGCGATTGCCACTTTTAATAGTGTGTGAAATATTACTATCAGGCTACCTTCATACACCGTCTTGCCTTTTCATACCGACACTCCTTACCCTATTACAGCTACTAGCTACCATGTACCCCCCCCCTCTCCCCATTTCAAGTAGAATATGGGAGCAGCACAGTGCCGATGTATCAAATTTAGCTCAATAAAAATAAACCTTACCAACATTACCACCAGTAATGTGTATGTTATTGTCGTTTTTAACCAGAGCTTGCAAACTTAGCTTATAAAACAATTGTTTTCTTCAAGAAAGCAGAGTGCAATGCTAAGTGCGGCTGATAACTTTCGGTTTAAAAAATATTGACGAGTAAGTAAATATAAAAAAGCTCAAACGTCCTAGGTTAATTTTGTCCCAAAACATTTATTTACTAATCGAAATTTGAGCGAGAAACAAACTAAAAAAAATGGGACTAAGCAAGCTGATATAATATAGATAAATTTCCTCCTCTACAACCTTAGTAGCATTCACAAAACAACAGTTTGGCGTAATTCCACTGTGTAGACCATCCACCCTGTTCTGGTGGATGATCCACTCTGGAAGACCGCCCTTGATACTACTTGAAGACTGCGAGTTACACGAAGAAGCCTTTGCCACTTCAGGGGATAAACAGGTGGTAGGTGGCTACGTCACGCCAGTAGGTGGTACTGCACGCCAGTAGGTGGTACTGCACGCCAGTACCACCTCGCCTTCACTACCAGCATCACCAGTGCAGCTTACCACTGCCACCACCAGCATCACTAGTACAACATCTTACCTTCTCCACTACACACTAGTCGCTGGTTGGAAGAAGCTGAGGTCTGCAATACCAGGCAATGTACTAGCCAAGAAAAAATGCGACACATTTAAGCAAGAAAATGAGGATATTCTCGGCTGGAGTGTGTGGGATGAACGCTTAAGCAAGATGTGCTGGAGGTAGCTCGCGTGGGAATATGCCAAGGGATAACGCTTACACTGAATATATGCATTGGGTTCGCTTCTGAAATATGTTCCTATAAAGAAGATTTTTGCTGCACCAAGCGTTTGGGGACGCGCTCCCACAGGACACGGTTTTTGTATTTTTTTAGTCTATTCATTATATTTTATTTTCGGTTTTATCGCTGATTTTTAAACATTTAAGTATATTTTTTCCCCCGTTTTTCGTCAAATACTAGACTATTTGGTAGTTGTCTCTTATCAGATTTTGTTAAGAAACGAACCTATCGAATTTTAAAGGCGAAAAGTTGAATGTTTACAAGTTAAAATCATGCCTGGGGAAAACTATATTTAAATGATTTGATTTCAGGAGAATGTTGAGGTACAATTACGAAACTAAAGTTTCTTTACTACAAATTAATATTGTTTCTTTATTCCATTATGACTTTGTAGCAACAACATTCAGGACTCCCGGCAAGTTTTATTTATTATTACGGATCGTAGAGACCATATGTAAGACGCATGCAACTTTCGAAAGTTCTTGAAAACGCAAGGGTTAACAAATGAGCATCTGTATTACAGCTATACGCAAAGTAATTGCCATTATTGCCATGTACACACATGCTTGCTGGATAGGTATGGATGCGAGAGTAGTGTCAGTCTAGCGAATATTGGTCGGAGGAACGAGCCTGATCTACTTCCTGCTCCGAATGATATATATTCTGACGAGTATCTCTTGATGTGTGTGTATCGAGAGAAATAGAGCACGTACACGTAGTGTGGTATACATCTCAGTATACATACATTTTGTTTGTTTTAATCCCAATAATTTGATATTAAGATATTCCTAATTAGTGATGAACAGGTGACATACATCCTTTATGACCTTCGTGTGTCGATAATAATTAAGCCCAAGTAACCAAGTAACTTTTAAGTTTAGTGTTACGTGTGAATAAAATGCTTGTAGCCTGTAAGCAAGCAAAGCCTGAATAACCAGAGCCCTAAGGTTTCCTGAATGTTGTTGCTGCAAAGTCATATTAACGCAAGTTAATTCTAAACGCATCAGGAATTCTAAGTATTTAAAATAAGGTTTGAAAAAATTCGATGAAGGTTACATTTGACTGAATCAACAGTTTCAGGTGATAACGCTTTGCTTTCTAATGCGTTTTGTCCAAGAGCAAGCAAGCTTCCAGCTCTTTTATAATCAGTGTTTCCAGCGTTTAAATCTAAGCTTTTAGAACGATTAAAATGACCTTCGGCGAAGAGTTAACTAAATGAACTACCAACGAGAAAATATCAAAGGTTATGTATTTTATGATAACTCACTCGGATGAGTTTAAACCCCACGAGTGGTGTTTATTCCATTAGTTACTCAGCCAGGTGCATGTCACATGAGTAATTATTCAGGTGGCTGAACATGGCTAAACATGAGTTCTTACTCATTGTGACAAGCCTCTCATAATATCCATATGTGAGTGTACATCAAATTTTTTTTAATTATTTTTTCATTACCTTTGATCCAACAATGTAATCCTTTCAGCAAAACTCTTGTTTATAACACATCTCACATTTAAAAAGTCACACAATTTGCATAGCATTTTTTCCTCATAATGAAATCCATAACAACTAAAACATGTCGCTATTTTAAAAGCTTGGTGAGGAGAACAAGAAACTTACCCTTAGGTAAAGCCAAGCCAGGAATCGAATTCGGGATTCTTCAGTTGTGAGCCGAACACTGACTACCAAATATCAGTCACACACATTTTCATACATCGTAATGATTTATGAGTGGCTCGTAGCTGTGGGTTTGTGCCTTCGTCTCATAATAAAAGAACTCGGGTTCAGTAATTAAATGGACGAGTAGAACCTATGAGAAAATGTCTCGACTCCTGCTACCCCTGGCCACCTAGGAGTGAACATGTGCCTGGGTTTGAACCGACAGTTGTGGGTGGCAGCCTGGAGGACAGCAGTATACCATAGCTTAGAGAGAGCTGGGCTTACGAGAGGACGTAGACTAACAGCTCTAAACCTGCAAAAGGTCTTCAAAGAGCATGCATTGATGTAGAGTGAAGAGCTCTATATACCTCTGGATTAATCACATAATTGATGTGGGAAGGATTTACCATCCTCAGTGAGGAGGATTTACCATCTAAATCAAATAATTTTTTTTGAACCTCGCACTAGTGTCTGTAAATTCATTTATTTAAAAAAAATATATTAATAGAAAAAACTGTGCGCGATATTTCTTTGGCTAAGACACGTTAAATTTAATAGGCGGCGGTAAAAGTCATCATATATTACTAATTATAAATTTTAAGTTATACAATGGACAAAAACGATTAAGATTTTTTTCCAGGCACAATTAAATAAATAATTAGGGCGGTCTCGGCCGGACTTTGCGGCAGGGCGATGCAAATTATGCTCATATTTCTCGGAAATAAATTTTCATTACGGGAAATACGTCATGCAGGAACTGCATGCCCCCTGGCTTGCTGTGTAATATATGGTCAGTCCGGGTAATGTGTTGAGCTCTGACTCTGGAGGAAGGTTGAGTATCATGGCTCCCTTTCCCATCACCACGGCTGCCATGATGCCGTTGGCGTTTTTTGATCCACTGAATTGGAGCCACCTTTTCCTTCCTTGGATTAAACCTTAAAAGCTTCCAAAGACGCTATAGCACTAATTATCCAGCTCCTGTCCCGCTACTGCATATTGCTTGCAATTTTGTTATTCACATTTTTCATTTCGCTACGTTTTTTTCTCTTAATTTTCAAGCTTCCCACTTAATATTTTCTTCTTTTTGTTGTTATTTTTTCATAGTCTCATTCTTCATCTTTTCTGCCACTTCATTTTTAACCCGTCTTAGCAAAAAACATATGCAACGCTTAGGTATCTTTATTGCCGATTTATTTCGGCACTAAAGCTACCCACTTGTTGCATATTTATTTTACTCTTCAACTTGTTGACACTGTCTACCATCAGTATCATTGAGATAACTAATACTTTTACACTTTTCGTTTCTATTTCTTTCTCAATAGATCAACCACCTAGAGGTGAGCTGTGACGTCAGTCTCATTATCATTTACACCACCAGCAGCTGCGTCAAAATGACGCACTGCTGGCAATAGTAAAGATGCACGTTGCAGAACGAGCTTTTAATGGGACAATCTATTGGGGTGTGAATATTATATAAAAAAAATCATACTTTAGATATTAGATGTGGCGTTACTAAAAGTATTATTCAGAGTGCTGAGGAGGGATTGTTTGGACATTTAGAGAGGAGTGAAGGAAGGGTAGAGGTCGTCCTAGGAAAGTTGGAGGGAGTGAAGATGGTTTTGTGTGCTAGGGATTAAGTCATCCAACAGGCGTGTATGGGCGGGTTAGATAAGAGTGGAGGTAAGTGGTTTTTAGTCCTTGACGTGCTGTGTGAGCAAGGAAACATTTATGAAGGGATTCAGGGAAATCGGTCAGCCGGACTTGCGCTCTGTAGGTGGGAAATACAGTGGCAGGACGCTGAAGGACGGGTGGGGGAAGATTTCAGTTTGGAGGAGAATCCGAACTGTAGTGTTGGCACGCCTCTGGCAAGACTAAGACCATGATGGAATGAGTGATTTTCAGTCTTTCTTCTTTTTTTTTGGTCACCTACCTCGGTGGGAGATGGGCAGTAAGTTAAAAGAATTATTTTAAAATAATTTTTTTTTAAAGGAATACATGTTTATTTTTTGGTCGAATAGACAAGAAAAGCAAATTGTTGGGACCCTGAATAGACAGGAAGAGCAAATTGGTTCAGTATTCCCATATGTTTTCTTTCCCTAAAGTCTATAAGTAAAAATGGTAACATTTTATTGTTCTGGCTATTTGCATGAATTCAAAGTTATTAACATTTATTTCATAAAACATTTAATTCTGCACTTGCAACATGAAGCAAGGCTGGGTAATTACGTCAATTAATTTGCATGTAAAACGTTTATTCAACCGTGAAATTACTTATAATTATGATATTATGTTCATAATTTATCTGAATTAAGTAGATTTATATATTTTCCTAAGTAGCAAGTTGCTATAAATTAATGTAGTCAGTAAAACAGGCAAAATTGACCATCACACTGCCGTATTTTACATAAACACACACATATATGTCGTGCCGAATAGGTAAAATTGGTCAATTAGCAAGAACTCATTTAAAATTAAGTTCTTTCTAAAAATTTCTCTTATACGTTTAAAGATATATTTTGAAATTTACGTTAATGTAAAAATTAATAATTTTGTACCAAAAGAACCTTAGAAAACTTACCTAATATTATTATAACAAGCTCAATTTAATTTAGCCTATTCCAACTGAACATATTTTATACAACTTTATAATAAATTAATAATAAACAAACACAATGAAATATATTTTTTTCGTTAGGTTCAGAATGATTTTTGCGAAATTATTGCATACACAAATTTTCGCTTGCCTTATTCGGCAAGAAGAGCGTTGGTATTTAAGCCAAGATCTCAAGTTTTACCTATTCGACACTTTTCTTCAAAAAGCTCGTAGCATTTTACGAAAATCAGAACAAAGCAAAAAACTACTTAAATTTTTACCAGGTCAACCGAAACCAGCACGCCTGTATGGTCTTCCTAAGACACATAAGCCTGGCATCCCACTACGTCCCATCACTTCGGGCATAGGAAGTGCACCACACAGATTAGCTGGCCACCTTGCCAAATACCTTTCAGCACTTCTGGGCACCATCAGTCAAGCCCATCTCAAACACTCAGGTAACCTCGCTCGAATTTCCAACCTGAATGTTACAAGCAAAAGCATGGCTTCCTTCGATGACATAACCCTCTTTACCAATGTTCCTTTACCTCTTCTAGATTTCATCAGTCTAATGAATCTCTGTGTTAATTTCAACTTCAAGTATCAGGACAACTGTTACAATCATCTTTGGGATGGCAATGGGCAGCCCACTCAGTGCTATGCTTGCCAATCTCTTCATGGAAAACCTAGAGACAGAAATTCAGCACCCTCATTCCCAACACCGTTACCTAGCTAAGATACATTGATGATATATTGGTTTTCTATCCTAGACGTCTCAATATCCAGGTCCTCCTCAACAAGATCAGTGCAGCCGAACCATCAATAAAGTTTACACTTGAACTCGAAAAGAATGGCAAACTTCCTTTCCTCGACGTCCTCCTGTGCAGATCTCCCGACAGTAACAAACTTCTCTTCAAAGTGCATAGAAAACCTACCAACAAGGACGATCTTATACACTTCTATTCACACCAAGACACCCGCACTACTAAAAGAGGAGTCCTCATTGGCTTCTTCTTGAGAGCTCTTCGCATCTCCTGCCCTTGTTTTCTTGAAGAATATATTTACATAACAAGCTTTTACACGTCTTCAGTTTCCATCTTTCTTCATCCGAGATTGCAGACTCAAGGCACAAGCTATCCTCAACAAACCGCCCATGGAACAGTCCTTTAAGCAGTTCATAGTGCTTCCATGTGGTGATGTTGCCACGAATACCCCCCGGGCACTTGCTAAGAGCAACATCAACGTTTCCACCATGAACATATCATCTATCAAAGACCTCACTACTCCATCCACTGTGGATTCTGTCCCAAGAAATATGTAGGGAAAACAGGCAGAGATCTTGCGGTCCGCCTGAACGAGCATCGAAGTGCCAGTAATATAGACGATTTAAGGTACGCCTGCGTCATCCACGGATGAGGCACAGCTCGTTCTCACCGAATCAATCTTAGACGCCGACGATGTCTAGAAGCCTCGCTAATCGCCGTCACGGACACAATAGAACGTAACACTGGAAACCACAAAATTTCTAAAACATTAGCATACATGATACTCAACCAGGCAAAGCACCACCTACCCTGCAACACAGGATCTCATCGTCTACCCGTCCTCATCCCAACATGGCATTCTTCAGGTCACCATGCATCACTCACACCTCACTCTCAGACTATATATAATGTCTTTCAACCTCATCATGGGGAGCCACAGCAAGAAAGAAAGATGACCGACACCCTCTACCTAGGGGGCCAATGCCGGGTCACCATTTGGAGAAGACCCGGGCCGGATGTACCGGCGAACATACAACAACAACAATCTGTATGTTAGAAGTGAACAAGGTCCCAGGACCGAAACGTTTTCTAATAAATATATCCTAGTGTTTCCTTACGTGTTTTTCTAAACCAACTTGTCGGTATATATTACCAAGGTTTATACCATCCCACTGTTAGGCATTCGCCAGACTCTTTCTGTTGAGGTTTCACTTTTAAAACAAAATAATGAAGGCACTGATAAGCCCAGCTCGAATTCCTGAGGGAAACAAAATCTGTTCGTGCGCAAGGGATGGACATTATTTTTTTATTTCCCTTTTTTTTATTCCCTCTGTTCTGTAGTGGAATTTACCTTATTCCCGAAGCGGTTGTAAAGCATTGTGTTTACACGGAGAGCAGCCAGCCGCACTAACCTTGATATGGGAGGCAAAAATACACAGATATATACAAGTATTTTTAATTTCATGAACTTAAGCTCTTGTTTTTTCGAGTATTCTGTTGCAGCAGATTGAAAGGGAGGGGAGGGGGAGAGAGAGAGGGGGAGAGAGGGAGAGAGGGGAGAGAGAGAGGGAGAGAGAGAGAGAGAGGGGAGAGAGAGAGGGGGAGAGAGGAGAGAGAGGAGAGAGAGAGAGAGAGAGAGAGAGAGAGAGAGAGAGAGAGAGAGAGAAAGAAATATAAGTTAACAGACGGCCTTTTAGTCTAATCGAAGTTCTCTGGCGGAAGCTAAAACTACAGTGGCTTTAGAATCAACACATCCTCCCCGACCGTACAAAATTAGGAGAGAACTGTAGGCACTTCACGAGTCCCGGTACACACACCGCTGTGCAACACAAGGTATATTTCTGAACAGAAAAATGTACGGGGGTGAGATTATTCCTGAATGAAGTACAAAGGAAAGGGAACTGGAAGGAAAGACAGCTAATGAGACGATGGAAACAATCGGAAATTGCTGGAATGCTGAGAGCGCCATAACCACGAGAAAAAACGGAGAACGGTATGAAGAAAGCTAAACGTCAGCTTAAGATATAGACGAAAAATAAAAAAAAAGTACATAAAACAGAGAAGCTAACGACGTGCCATAAATTAATATGCAAGAGCAGGAGACGATGACGGTTAGAAATTTGAGAATGGCATATCAGCGAAAGCTAAATCTGAACCAAAACTGCCACACAGCCACATCAGAAGACAGACAATAGTAAAAGATAAGATAATATTCTCGGGAGAGGACGCGATTTCATGAGAAACAAAGAAGTATATGAGAGCTGAACAAACAATTTAAGGTGTCATCAGTGGAAACAGAGGCAACACTAAAGAGTCGAAGGGAAACATACCACAAGCCCCACAGGGATGAGATGAGGAGCTTGCTGAGTGAGCTAGACACATCCAAGGCGAAAATACCTGATAAGGTGCCACCATGGACTCGGCAAACAAATGCGGAGGCGACGTCCAAACTGCTAGCTAAAATCTACAAGAAATCAACGATTACAGAGCATTTGTTAGATATCTGAAGAAATGTAGTCCCTGTTCTTAAAAAAAATATCCGACAGAAAGCAATAAAATTGCAAGTTAGTTTGACAATAACCGGCACTGGTTTAATGCTAAATCCTGTCTCACAAACCTACTGGAGTTCTGTGAAAAGAAACAGAAGTGAAGCTGAAATGAGGGGTAAACAGCCCGCATATTCTTAGACTGAAAGAGGTCATTTGACACTGTACCTCACATAAGACTGGGACAAAATTTGAGGAACAAAGATATATAACAGGGAACACATTACAGTGGATCAAAGATTCCCTTATGTGAAGGAGACTGATTTTTCTGAGACGAGGTGTCAGACTGGGTAAATGGAGCAAGTGCGTTGCCACAAGGATCAGTGATGAGACCGGTAGGGTTTCTAGTGAGTTTGAATGATATACCAGAAGAGATAGTCAGATGAATCCCTGTTTGCGGCTGTAATATTTTTGAGAAAAAATATAAGTACAGGGAATGGCTACAAATGGACCTAGACAGACTGCAGGATTGGTCAGACAAGTGACTTTTGGAATTCAACACCAATAAAAGCAAGGTTATGAAAACAGGAGGGGAAAGAAGACCGGAAAATGAGACTAGGCTCTGGGACAAGAGGCTACAAACCTCACTCAAGGATAAATGCCTAGGAGTGATCATAGTGCTGAACATATCATTTGAGGCGCACAACAGAAAAACCTTGCTGCTTCGGCGAATCTAAGATTAGCTTTCAGGAATCTCAATAGATCCTTTATACGACATATGTGAGGCTCATCTTCGAGTATGCAGCACCAACATGGAATCCACGCCTAAAAAAAAATATAACGAAACTGGAGATAGAGCATATATTTACAGTGAGAACTAGCAGCAGACCCAAGGCGCATAAACTATGAAGAGAGAACAAAGGAAATGAACCTGATGACAGAAATTAAAAAAAAATAACTAGGGGGTACATAATAACGACATGAAAAATACAGTATTCGCAGGAGTTGATTGGTGAACAGGGATACACTATTCGAGAAGCGAGAAACGGGTACACAAGGGCACAGTTGGAAGTTGCAAGGCAGATGAGTCACAAGAATGTTACGAGGTATTTTCTTTTTTAGTTTCGTGTTATGAGGGAGTGGAATGACCTTGACGAAGTAGTGGAGGCAGGCTCACTACACAGTTTTAAGAATAGGTATGTCAGGACCCTGAAGCAATGAGAATTTAAATCCGCCAAATGACAAGTTAAGAAGCAGGACCATAAGCCGAGACTCGACTTCTGCAACCACAAACAGGTGAGTACAAAATGGCGAGTACCAACACACCAGAACGAAACAGGTGAGTACAAAATAGCGAGTACCAACACACCAGAACGATACAAACAGGTGAGTACAAAATGGCGAGTACCAATACACCAGAACGATACAAACAGCGTCCCATTGCATGGAACGTAACGCAAATTGTTAGTCGGAATGGCTGTGGAATTGCATTTTGTTGCCCATAAGCAGAATTTTGATGTTGTAATGAGCTCTATTAACAATGCAATAACAGGCAAATCGTCGTTGTCTTATTGAACGGGGCAACAATCTAAAAACAGGAATGAGGTTATTCGTTACCGCACTATAGAAACAAAATAATATCACACACACACACACACACACACGGCCAGGAGCTTCGGTTTGACCTCTGCAACCACGTATAGATGAGTACAGACACACACAAGTTTTACCTATTCGGCACGACATTTTATATATATATTATTAATTATTAACACATCGGCCGTTTCCCACCAAGGCAGGGTGGCCCGAAAAAGAAAAAATTTCATCATCATTCACTCCATCACTGTCTTGCCAGAGGCATCCTTACATATATAAAACTGCAACATTTAACATTATATATATATATATATATATATATATATATATATATATATATATATATATATATATATATATATATATATATATATATATATAAAATTATATATATGATAAAGTAGTTCAGGTGAGAGTGTTAGGTCAGGCATTGTGCCCAGGCATTGTTAGGAAGGCATTGTGTCCTGCTTTGAAAGCTGCGTTAAATATTTGCGTTTACAATGGTGTATAAAGCTAAAAGGGACGCCAGAAACAATGATAAGCTGAGCTTAATTCAAAGCTTGGCTTTCTCTCACACACATGTAAATGGTAATTATTATTGAACTAATGATCATGAAATATTTGGAAACCTGTGGGAAAAGTAATCATCTGAACAACGCTGATCAACTGTTGAGAAACTGTTGAAGAGTGATTAAGCTTAGTTCAGTGGTATTCAGTGGTTAGTTCGATGGTGTCTAGTGGTTAGTTCGGTAGTATCCAGTGGTTAGTCAATGGTATCTGGTGGTTACTCAGTGGTATCTGGCGGTTACTCAGTGGTATCTGGCGGTTAGTCAGGGGTATCTGGCGGTTAGTCAGGGGTATCCGGTGATTAGTTCAGTGGTATTCAGTGCTTAGTTCAGTGGTATTCAGTGCAGTGGTATCCAGAGTTCCTCTCAGAGGTATAAAAGCTAAGCTCACTGCTCATTATTTTTTCGTTTTCTGGCCCAAAAATCATATTCTCTTTTGCCCAAATTTTATGACACAGCCCACAATCATATCTTGGCCTCACTAAGCTGCACCGCTCAAAGTATTTCATTCCACGAGTGCTCTAAAATCCACACCCGGGGGACCAGAGGTAGGGAAGGGAAAGAGGTTTTCAATAACCATGTTACATTTTTTGGCCAACCTTTCCCCTCTCCCCCCAAAAAAATAACATATTCAGCAATAATGGGGACTTTAGAATGTTTTCTATATGTTTTTTTTTTAGTAGCTTTTAGACAACTCGTGCAAACTCTTCGAAATTTGTCTTCTATAGTCAGTGTTATGATGATGGTAAATCTCGATTCGAGAAATTCACAGTTGTGTTTCATTCCTTGTATGACCTTCACCGGTTTATATATATAACGCAAACTTTTCTTATACCTTATACTGTATTGTATATGAAGGTACAAAGTTTTTAAAATAAAAAAGTTACAGAAAGTCCAAGAATATGAAACCAGAGACAGAAATTGTGTGGTAAGGAAAACTTTGTTAAAACGTTTCGTTGAATGAAACGTCGTAATGCAGGTTGTCGTCCCTGAAACAAAGCGTCTTTCGCACCACCGTCGTTCATGAAACACCATCTTGGCGTATTTGAAGGAGGAATTTCGGAGCTGCTTGAGAATCCTGACATTTTCTTTTTTTCTTTGTCAGCAAATAACAGTTAGTAATTATTATTATCATTAATATTTTCATACCAGCTTTCCAGATAGTTAACTCATCCGAAGTTCATGAAGTATTAAACAAAGAAATATACAAGTCCATGGTTTTATTTTCCGCTTAACCTTTTTTTTTTTTTTTTTTGGTATAATTTTGAAGGTTCGTGTCCCTTCTTGTTTTCGTTCTGTCCACCGTTGGAAAAGTTCCTGTTGACTCCCACACGTAATTATTTTTACAACTACTTTTGTTAACAAGCTGTCGAAAACTTGTGTCTTCCCCGCCCCCTCCCCTTTCCATTCCGTCTGACTCCTCGTCCAGATAAGTAAAAACATATCACTTCTACTTACAAAAGTTAAAATAACAATTAGTTACAAAATATCACTGGTCAGCCATCTTTCCCTAGTGATGGTGATGACACGAGAATACTTGGAGGATAGTGAGGCGAACATGGTAAAACGAGGGCAGTGAAGCAAGGATAGTGAGAAACGAGGACAGAATGACGGGAAGAGAGAGGCAATAGAAGAATGAATTATCTTAAGCACAGAAAGAACACAATACCCTTAATTACACACAGAAAACTGCCTAATTCTCCTAACCTTGAAGATATTGGGTCCACCTCTACCCCACCACTCCATCTTTTAAATTCTTTTAGCAATATATACATATATGTCGTGCCGAATAGGTAAAATTTGCTATATATATATTTTTTTTTTTGTTAAATAGCAATGCTCTTCTTGCCGAGTAAGGCAAGCGAAAATTTGTGTATGCAATAATTTCGCGAAAATCATTCTGAGCCTAACGAAAAAATATATTTCATTGTGTTTATTATTAAATTATTGTAAACTTATCTAATATATATTTAGTTGGATTAGGCTAAATTAAATTGCGCTTGTTATAATAAGGTTAGGTAAGTTTTCTAAGGTTCTTTTGGTACAAAATTATTAATTTTTACATTAACATAAATGAAAAAAATATATCTTTAATCGTATAAGAGAATTTTAGAAAGGAGTTAATTTCAAATGAGTTCTTGCTAATTGACCAATTTTACCTATTCGGCATGAATATATATATATATATATATATATATATATATAGCATGTTGGGGGAGGGGGAAGGGTTAATTCGTCTCAGGTTAAGGGAGGTAACACCTTAACATCAGAGTGACTGTCTGTACATGCACACACACAAACACACGTATGTATTCGCGTGTGTGTGTGTGTGTGTGTGTGTGTGTGTGAGGCTTTGCAACCAGCAATGTCGAGGGTTCGATCCCGTGTCTGGAGACTTAGCAGAGCGAAACTTGATCTCTCTTCCATGACGGCTCTATTGTGATAAATGCAAAACAATTCCCTGGATAAATATCTCTCTGCTTAAAAACTCGGTGCCTGTGCTCCTTGGGAAACGGCAATTCCAGACTCGGTGTACTGGAGCAACCAATTATATTTTCATGTCTCGAGTTATCTAAAACTTTTCGGTGTGAACTTCTTATCTCTCTTTAGCCCCCTCCCCCCAAAAAAAAATCACAAACTATACAGGATCCTTACAGCTCATAAAGCATATGAAATGCGACTTCTATTAATATTTTACAGTATTATGGAATTCGTATTTCAGTGACTAGGTGAACATGGCAGATTCCGAGTGCTGGTTGTTTTCTGTAAAACTGACATACACACACACACACACAACAAGCGCGCACACACACGCACGCACACACGCACACGCGCGCACACGCACACACACACACACACACACACACACACACACGCTCGGTAATGTATTTCAGATTTTCCAATATAACTCAGGCCATGGCTCATCACCAATCACACAAAACCTATTCTATCCTCATACAAGATCCATTTCCTTCTTTAAAATAAGTTTTAACTAGCGAGGACAACTTTCTCCCAACTCCAGGCAGCTCCCCCGCCTGCTGCCTCTCAGCTCTGTCGAGTACCTCCGCTAGTCCGTCTAGATTGAAGACTTCTATTTCCTCTCCTCCCTCAGTTTACGGTCTTTGCAGCAGTTCGCCTCCACTTCTCTCTTGAGATCTCTTGCCATGGGTTCGAGATAAATTTTTAGTAATATTGGGCATTTTCTCAAGTCTATCATTTATTTTATACCAGTTTTGGATTTTTTTTTCAGGATTGATATGCAATAGATCCTTTTTTACGATTATGTTTGGGGGGGAGGGTATACGTTTAGCTGGCTTTCAGTTTTTAAGACGTGGGTTTGTTTGCAACTTTGAGTTGAAGATGGCAACAAGACTGACTGTAGAGGAAATAAAAAAAAAAATATATAAAGGAGAATTCATCTTATCTGGTTGTTTATTTTTTTTAAATCAGTAAAATAGACGTATTGAGTGTGTGTGTGTAAGGATAAACCCGTGTGGGTTATTCAGAAAGAAAAATGGAGGCTCGATCCTCAGTTTCCATTTAAAGTTATCTCCTTTTAGGCATGAGAAAGTAATTGGAAGGATGAATTAAAAAAATATACATTACATTAATATACACTCTGGAGTAAGATACACGATACCCAAGGAAGTAGAAAGTGATATTTAAACCAATTTCAGCCAGTGTTAAAGAGACTGATTTTGCTACGGGCCGCAATAACAGTTCGGATTATTAACCCAGAAAAAAAACCAGATAGCAAAGAACTAAGATTTATTGCCGTTGGTTTATTTTTGATCGTCCCCATCCTTACCTATCCTCAGGCTGCCACTCAGAACAGTTGACTAACACCCGGGTACCTAGTTACTGTTAGGTGAGGAGAGGTAACAAGTGTAAGGGCGCACGAAGCCAGACACACGAGTGCCAGAATTCTCTCAAAAACTGGTTTCTGCAGCGTGTGTCTTATGTCCTCATACTTGCAAATGCGCCTAAGTGTACGGAGAATTGTCCATTATTTTCGTTTCACCCGGGAATCCAACCCGGGTCCACCTCAGTTGTGAGTTGAACACTTGAGATCTGAGCTAGAGCTCTCATGCTCTCTCCGCGATTGGCTGGGAGACCAATGCAACTTTTTTTTTAATTGCTTTAAGACCTTCTCTTACAGCAGAGAAATACAAACATGTTCTCACAAATGTTTTCAATGAACTCTATTCAGGATTAATACAAGTGACGCAGAGCTTTATTACAAACCTTAATCAAGCTCTACATAGCGCGAAACGTCTTCGCTACAATAAAAGCTTGCTCAGTAGCTGGGCTTATCAGCAATTTTGCCCGAGTGTGAAACACTCAACAGGCTTCTATAAAGTACAAAAAGGCACAATGCCGTGACCGGAACAAGTGTAACTTGTAAATGGCCCATGACGAACCGAAACGTCGTCATAAGCTTTTCTCTATCTGCGGGTCATCTATGCATGAACAGGCATCTGTTTCATACTCCACTGATAAGGCGGCTCCCTGGATGGTTGCCCTATACTAAGCTACTACCAACATGGAAAGTGTGTTGGACGACGCACTTAGTAAGCCGAGACCCATTGCATTCGTGAATTCCATCAAGTCTGAATCCGAATATCGGTCAGCTTTGTCTTCCCTGAAGATAAACTGTTCTCATTATGATGCTCACAGCTATTTACATTTCTTTATTCTGAGTTGAAGGTATGTGTATAATAATTATGTATAAAGAGAGAGAGCGAGAGAGAGAGATAAAGACAAAAAGTTCAAGAAAAGTATGGAATAAGCAGGTAGCAAAATATTACTTTATTTTCGTGAAACGAGAAATTCGTCACTGACCTCTTGAAGAATGGGAGATAATCAGATCTGAGCCAAGCACGAGGGAGGTAGTCCCGATTCCTTGAATCAAGAGCCCTTCACCACCCTCTTTAACGGATCCTGCTTGGTGAGGGAAACCAAGAGAGACAAAGGGATCCACAGGGAAAAAAAATGGATCTCGTATTTCCGTATTGAAGTGAAGGTTGAGACTCCTTCAGATACATTGTGCTGCTCGTGGATTTACGTGCTAATAAAAAAATATATACCCGAGGTTTCCATTACCTTAATTAAGTTTGATAGCTCACAGAATCTTCGATATTTACTCCATTATTTACTCTCCATCTCTCTCTGTTATATTCTGCTTTATTAAGTGCAATGGGAAGTTTACCTATACTCTCTCTTTACTGTCACAACAATAACACAGAATATTATCTCCTAAAATACTGATTCATAAACGCATTAAAGAACTGAAAGATGTGAGAAAACACTTTGAAGAAGACACGAAAACGTTGAACTGAAAGACGTGATAGAACGCCTTCAAGAACTGATAGACGCGAGAGAACGCCTTCAAGAACTCCAAGGCATGCAAACCTCCACGATATTAGCTGAAGGTTAAATCAGACCTGAAGTTCGTGCAATCCCGTGAGGAGAACAAATTAGAGGAATGTTTAAAGGAGGTAGTGTCAATGTATATTTAATGGTTCTTTAAGCAGTGTCTATATGAACTCACGGCAAGACTCTTTGTGTAAACGCCCGTGTGTGTGTGTGTACAATCAAGAACGCAAGCAAAAGGATGGAAGAGAGAGCTCACACGAGCAGGAGAGAGAGAGAGAGAGAGAGAGAGAGAGAGAGAGAGAGAGAGAGAGAGAGAGAGAGAGAGAGAGAGAGAGGACATTACCTGGCTTCTAGGATTATCAGCATCACACACACACACACACACACACACACACACACACAGGAGAGACTTATAGATTACTGCTATAAATTACTTGAGATGTTAATATAATGTGACAGGTCTTACCTCTTAATATATATGTGGAAGTCCACCGGCTTTACCGCCACCGATATTGCTTCTGGCCCACACCTAACTCTCCCACCTCACTAAATGTTGCACCATCCTCCACATTTTATATTACATTATATATATATATATATATATATATATATATATATATATATATTATATGCAAAACAACCACGGGGGAGTAGAATGATAGCTCTAGGCTTTTCATGTTGCAATGAACACATCAGGAGCTTGCAAAATTGCAGAAAAGAGGATGATGTTCATGCAAATTCGTGTTGATTGCAACACGAAAGGCCTAGAGCTATCATTCTACTCCCCGCTTGATTACATTATATATATATATATATATATATATATATATATATATATATATATATATATATATATAAATATATATATATATATATATATATATATATATATATATATATATATATATATTGATGAGGGAAAAGGGTGAGTGGTGCTCTTCGGAGTCTGTGAAGACTAAGAACTTTGTCCATGGAAGTAAAAAGGGGAATGTATGAGAGTATAGTTATACCAACACTCTTATATGGGTGTGAAGCATAGGTGATGAATGTTGCAACGAGGAGAAGGCTGGAGGCAGTGGAGATGTCATGTCTGAGGTCAATGTGTGGTGTGAAAATAATGCAGAGAATTCGGAGTTTGGAAATTAGGAGGAGGTGCGGGATTACCAAAACTATTATCCAGAGAGCTGAGGAGGGGTTGTTGAGGTGGTTCGGACATGTAGAGAGAATGGAACGAGACAGAATGACTTCGAGAGTGTATAAATCTGTAGTGGAGGGACGGCGGGGTAGGGGTCGGCCTAGGAAAGGTTGGAGGGAGGGGGTAAAAGAGATTGTGTGTGCGAGGGGCTTGGACTTCCAGCAAGCATGCGTGAGCGTATTTGATAGGAGTGAATGGAGACAAATGATTTTTAATACTTGACGTGTTGTTGGAGTGTGAGCAAAGTAATATTTATGAAGGGATTCAGGGAAACCGGCAGGCTGAACTTGAGTCCTGGAGATGGGAAGTACAGTGTCTGCACTCTGAAGGAGGGGTGTTAATGTTGCAGTTTTATAACTGTAGTGTAAAGCACACCTCTGGCAAGACAGTGATGGAGTGAATGATGATGAAAGTTTTTCTTTTTCGGGCCACCCTGCCTTGGTGGGAATAGGCCGATGTGTTAATAAATAAATATATATATATATGTCGTGCCGATTAGGTAAAACTTGCGATTTTGGCTTAAAAAGCAACGCTCTTCTTGCCATATAAGACAAGCGAAAATTTGTGTATGCAATAATTTTGCCAAAATCATTCTGAACCTAACGAAAAAAGTATATTTCATTGTGTTTGTTTATTATTAAATTAATGTTAACGTATCTAAAATATATTTAGTTGGGTTAGGCTAAATTAAATTGCGCTTGTTGTAATAAGGTTAGGTAGGTTTTCAAAGTTTCTCTTGGTACAAAATTAAAAATTCTTACATTAACATAAATGAAAAAAATATATCTTTAAACGTATAAGAGAAAATTTTAGAAAGGACTTAATTTTAGATGAGTTCTTGCTAATTGACCAGTTTTACCTAATCGGCACGACATATATATATATATATATATATATATATATATATATATATATATATATATATATATATATATATATATATATATATATATATATATATATATATAAGTGAATGACCTGAAGAGAATGGATGAGAGAATAAGGGATCTTGATGCCCATGATGCCCTGTATCTCCTCACAAGATGTCTTACTCTGCCAAGACTCGCTTCTTGAGGTGCGCATCCTCTTTTGACAACACAACACTCGACGAATATGACTCTCTCCTGAGATCAATCATTAAGAAGGCACTGAATCTGTCACTGGAAGATCAGCAATGGGATCAGGCAACCCTCCCAGTGCGACTGGGAGGTAAAGGGGTGCGCAAGCAGGCAACGCAGGTAGCTTTACCTGCATTTCTGTCCTCGTGTCTGGCTTCCAGTGGACTAGTCAAAGAGATTGTCCCTGAACGCTTGAGAGGTGCGGTAGGAGCTCAAGACCCCAAGTTCATTATTATTTCCCATGGAAAAAATAAATAATAATAAATATTATAAATTTTCGCCCCTGAAGATATTTTTCACATGCAGTACATGTATTCAATACAAACTGCAGTTGTTCATTTCTCTGGTTAGTTGAGTTTTCTAACGTTGATGCAAACTAGAGAGAAATTGCAGAAAAGGTTTCTGAGCGGTTTTAAATTGAACTGGAATTGCTAGTAAATACTTCAACAGAAAGAGCATGAGAGTATGCAATATATATACTCGTAAAATGGTTAAGGTTTTTTTTTTGACCAGACTTTCAGAAATAGAATCGTGTGTGTGTGTGTGTGTGTGTGTGTGTGTGTGTGTGTGTGTATGTGTATGGGTAGGGGGATGATTGGTGGGAGGGGAATGTGAGGGAGGTTATGTGGTGGTCGCTCGTGTGCTCGAATGAGCTCTCGTAATTGCATGTTTTTCATTGCAAATATTGAATCTCAGCTCCTGGCTCTGCTTCATAAACTGGCTTTTACTGGGTTCACACACTTCCCTGGCTTCCAGAGCCCTATCGCACCTATTTTTTTTTTTTTAAAGCTGTAAATAAGTGCTGCCTCCATCACTTGTCAAGATCACTCCACTTTCTGGCCACTTTGAGGCTGAAGATCTGGCATCTCTGACTATTAATGTTGGTAGAATTACCTGCAATGTGTTAGGTAAAAGAACACAAGTGCAACTAATGTGACATTTTATGTGACAACGTTTCGCTCTCCAGGAGCTTTCTCGAGCCGTTACAAATCTCCTGGAGAGCGAAACGTTGCCACATAAAATGTTACATTATTTGCACTTGTGTCCGTTTTCCTAACATCCCTGTGACTCACCCAAAAGAGCTCTCGTGTAAATTATACACCTGTGCAACACCTGCGTATCTTTATTGACGACACTTTTAAATACGATGTTCCCTAGACACGGAGGAAGGAATGCAAGTTTGAGTTGTTTCAGTCTCTCAGCCTTGACAGTTGTTTCAGTCTCTCAGCCTTGACAGTTGTTTCAGTCTCTCAGCCTTGACAGTTGTTTCAGTCTCTCAGCCTTGACAGTTGTTTCAGTCGCTCAGCCTTGACAGTTGTTTCAGTCGCTCAGCCTTGACAGTTGTTTCAGTCGCTCAGCCTTGACAGTTGTTTCAGTCGCTCAGCCTTGACAGTTGTTTCAGTCGCTCAGCCTTGACAGTTGTTTCAGTCGCTCAGCCTTGACAGTTGTTTCAGTCGCTCAGCCTTGACAGTTGTTTCAGTCGCTCAGCCTTGACAGTTGTTTCAGTCGCTCAGCCTTGACAGTTGTTTCAGTCGCTCAGCCTTGACAGTTGTTTCAGTCGCTCAGCCTTGACAGTTGTTTCAGTCGCTCAGCCTTGCAGTTGTTTCAGTCGCTCAGCCTTGACAGTTGTTTCAGTCGCTCAGCCTTGACAGTTGTTTCAGTCGCTCAGCCTTGACAGTTGTTTCAGTCGCTCAGCCTTGCCAGTTGTTTCAGTCGCTCAGCCTTGACAGTTGTTTCAGTCGCTCAGCCTTGACAGTTGTTTCAGTCGCTCAGCCTTGCCAGTTGTTTCAGTCGCTCAGCCTTGACAGTTGTTTCAGTCCTCAGCCTTGACAGTTGTTTCAGTCCTCAGCCTTGACAGTTGTTTCAGTCCTCAGCCTTGACAGTTGTTTCAGTCGCTCAGCCTTGACAGTTGTTTCAGTCTCTCAGCCTTGACAGTTGTTTCAGTCCTCAGCCTTGACAGTTGTTTCAGTCGCTCAGCCTTGACAGTTGTTTCAGTCCTCAGCCTTGACAGTTGTTTCAGTCTCTCAGCCTTGACAGTTGTTTCAGTCGCTCAGCCTTGACAGTTGTTTCAGTCGCTCAGCCTTGACAGTTGTTTCAGTCCTCAGCCTTGACAGTTGTTTCAGTCTCTCAGCCTTGACAGTTGTTTCAGTCCTCAGCCTTGACAGTTGTTTCAGTCTCTCAGCCTTGACAGTTGTTTCAGTCTCTCAGCCTTGACAGTTGTTTCAGTCTCTCAGCCTTGACAGTTGTTTCAGTCTCTCAGCCTTGACAGTTGTTTCAGTCTCTCAGCCTTGACAGTTGTTTCAGTCTCTCAGCCTTGGTACGTGTTCAGACCCTTAGTCTTAATAAATAAAAAACAGGGGCATGAGGTTGCATAGGAGATGCAAATGTTGAAGACCTCGTCACAGGTGGGTATGACACATTTGTGGAAGTAGGTCAAGCCCAAGAGGTAGGCCAGAGGTCAGCAACAGAGTTGCAGAAGACATCCTCTGTACCAAGAGTCCACAGTATTACTGACAGACAGGTGCCATTACATTAGTGAAGGACATAGTATTCCGGTTCCTATTGTCGTTGGAGAAATGACTCCACAGTCAATATAGTCATCAACTTGTCGGTACTGTATACTACCAGTGTAATGAGCCCTTGTGCACCTGCTGCCAGCCTCTCCAGCTGCTTGTCCTTGTCCACCAGCTTCAGTTCCTTTCAGTATTTTGTCTATATATTCATGAGGAACGCTTAATTCGTGCAAGTCATTCAGCACAAGAAGCGGTGGAGGCTCCATCCTCTGTCCGATAATCGCGTGTGACGGATACCTTACTCTTGCAGACAAACACATTAAAAGAACAGCACTTTGTACTTCGTTATCATGGCTCCCCTGGTCCTTCTGTCTAATGATATCAGATTTACCTCTTGTAACACCTTGGGAAGGGTAGGTTATCAGTTTTGATCCAAGAAAATTAATAATAATAAAATATAAATAATATTTTACGTGATTGCGCAGTTCATTATCTGACCAGTTAATAATAAAAATAGATGGGTAGAGCACAATGGACTACCAATGCCATTTTAGTTCACGTCAGAGGCTTTAGTGACTTTGATATAGGATGTCAAAGCACGGTTGATTATATTTGCAGCTCTTCCAATATATTTGTGTCGTCTTTAATGTTTCAGCTTCTATTGACTGCAAACACACGTCAGTGTTCCCCCTGATGGCACACTAATGTATGAACGAACCTCTAAGGGACATGTCTATATGTTGAATCAAAGAGTTCTCTAATGTTACCGGCAATGTTTGTGATTGATTATATCTGTTTCGTGATACCGTGAGAAGTGTATTGCGTTTGTTTTGTGTGCTTGTAGTAGGTTGGTAGACATCAACCTCCCAGGAAGGTACGACCTTCCTGTTATGCGAGGGTGTAACGTACACACTGGTAGGTAGACAAGAACCTTCCAGGAAGGTACGACCTTCCTGTTATGCGAGGGTGTAACGTACACACTGGTAGGTAGACAAGAACCTTCCAGGAAGGTACGACCTTCCTGTTATGCGAGGGTGTAACGTACACACTGGTAGGTAGATAGCAACCTTCCAGGGAGGGAGGTTGCTGTCTACCTAACTCTTCTACATGTGAAACAGTTAGGTATCTTTATTCCGAAACATTTCGCCTACAGAGTAGGCTTCAGTCGAGTGCAGAAGGATTAGGAGAAGCAGTAGAGATGTGAAGACGATGTAATCAGTCCATCACCCTTGAAGACGTAGTTTTGAGGTGGTTAGTCCCTCAGCCTGGAGAAGAGTTTTGTTCCATAGTCTGGAACAATGTGGAGTAGGGAGATTTATATACTGTCAAAAGGTGAGGCGCAGTCCACTAGTAGAAGAGAAAAATGTAATCATTGAGAGGGCAGGTTGCTCTCACATCCATTCCTTCTCACTTGAAAATATTGTCGAAGGTGTTTTCTGTACCAAGATACAGTTGTGTTGCAGTGTCGGACACTGCAACACAATACCTGTCGGTATTGTATACCATTTTTTATATTCACTTTCCCAGGAAGGTACTGTATTGCAGTCCTGTTACACGTGTGTGAAACTTGAGCTAGTTCATCTATAATAGTATTGCTTGACCTTTCTGTCTCGTGAACATGTAACCTATGAACACAAAGACAAGTTGCAGAACAAGCTTTTATAACGACAACATTTCGCTCCATGTACAGCTTATGTACATTACATGCAAATTTATGAGTTTCTATAGGAGCTACTGCTTACTTACAATTTACATAGGAACTGCAGTTTTCTCGTATAAATTACAAAAAAGACAGGAAAATTGCAAATGATGTACTGTTTATACCAAATGAAAAAAATATATATTTAGAAGTTGAAAATAATAATAATATAAATATTCATGGGTAAGCTCCAAATTCATAAGGACCATACCTAGAGAATGTAAGAGGCGGGAGGATCATATTCCTTGCATCAAGAGCATCTCAACACCAAAAAATCCTCTTTACGACCGATATTATTATTCTCACGGGAAAGCTCTAAGCTCGTAGGGAGATAACATTGGCAAATTGTAAGCAATTAGATTTGGTCCGGGACTCTGGAGGACACTCAATTCTCTCGACAGGGTCCTTGAAGACCGACAGCTGAAAAGGAGAGAGAGTCTCCACAAGAAAGTCTTCGAGCACCACGCTCAACAACATTCCTCGATTCGGCAACACTAGTTGTAAATTGAAAAGGTTGGCAGATAAATCCTGAAGGGCAACTCTTCTTGAATCAGAGCCGCTTAAAAAAAATATATGAAGTGATCTTCAGCAAGGGTTCAAGAAAGTTGCTTGAAGGAGGAGTTCGCCAGTTAGATGGTAATCTCTATACACGTCACTTTGACTAGACCTTGACACCTTGATAAGAGAATCTTCATATAGCAGTAACATGGGAGAAGAGTTGTGCTGACAGATTAAAATAATATATATATTTGATAGAGGAATGGAAACGGGTAAAAAATCTGAAGATTTCGGCAGCATTCAGATATCCTCTTCTGTAGATAAGCGTACAAATTACAGCAGGACGTATACGGTAAATATCTAAGCTTACATGTCAATTAGCTAACGGTGGAAGGGTGAGAATGGAGAGAAGTTCAGAAAACTAAGTCCATTCGAGTACCTTCCTATACATTTCACTTGTTCGTTAAACTCTATCCATTCTCGAATTTCTCAATTCATCTTACATTAAACAACCCATTCCTTGCTTCTCATCAAGGGGCTGAAGAGGTACGGGAAAGACAAAGCAAATGGAACGCCTCTCCGCCTCTCTATAATCCTCTCTCTCTCTCTCTACCTGGAATCACCAACAGCCTGACTAACGCGACTCGCAAACGAAGGATCCGCCCTTCATCGCTCAGTTAGCCACACGGGTTTAGAGTTTCACGAAATACAATAAAAAAATTCTTTCCCTGGTATTTTCCCCGGTGTTCCTAAGATCTGTTATTTTCACACTGAGCTGTAAATGAGATTTTCGACGTTTCATGAGAAAAGTCAGTTCTTTTCGTCTAAATTTTTTTTCAGTCGTGTAAATGATGTAAATTTTAAGCAACCTATTGGCATATTTTTACATTACAAAATAAAACATTATGCAAATTTATATTTTAATGAAAATTAGGAACATTTGAAAGCGATTTTTACTTCTGAAACATTTGAAAGCATTTAAAAGGAAATTAAAGCAAGCAGTAAAAATATGCTTGCTTGTGTACACACACACACACACACACACACACACACACACACACACACACACACACCTTCGATAACGATTGAAAATGAAAAAGAACATAAAACAGAGACTAAATGAGGAGGGACATAACTAGCACATATTAAGACCAATAGAAAGAGAGTACAAATAAAAGGGAACAATAGGGAGACGTAAGACTCAGCACAAAGAGAAGAGACAGAAGAAGCAGCGGTAATGTAGGGGAGATACCCGTTTATTCTTCACGGGTCATTTGTCTGTCTCTTCTCCCCCTACATCCTCGCCTCTCACAGTAAGGGATATATATGTATATATATGCAGAGGGTGGAGGAGGCCGCCCCTAACAACCAAGGTTGGGGAAAGGGGGTGTGGTGATGTGTTGGTGAGTTGTTTTTATTAACTAGCCTGGATGCACCCACAATGGGATTTGGAGGTGTGACAGTGTTGAGGGGAATAAAGGGGTTGGAGGCAAAGGGGTTGGATGAGGTGTGGTTGGGTATGGCGAGGTGTGGTGCGGTATGGCGAGATGTGGTGGGGTATGGCGAGGTGTGGTGGGGTATGGCGAGGTGTGATGGGGTATGGCGAGGTGTGGTGGGGTATGGCGAGGTGTGGTGGGGTATGGCGAGGTGTGGTGGGGTATGGCGAGGTGTGGTGGGGTATGGCGAGGTGTGGTGTGGTATGGCGAGGTGTGGTGGGGTATGGCGAGGTGTGGTGTGGTATGGCGAGGTGTGGTGGGGTATGGGCTTTTAAATGGGAATGATATACAGCGGAGTGGAATGAGGTGGTGTGAGATATGGTGGGATATGAAGAAACAGGAATGTGGGAAAGAAGAGAGGTGAGGCTTGGTATGGTGGTGTGGGGTGGGGGTCAGCTGGCTATCTAACTGGGTAGGGAGTGTACGGAGAGGCGTGGATGGATTAATATTTATATTACGATAAGTATTATGCTTAAAAAAAAACCGATTTAACTACAGCATATTTAATTCAGTACCAGATCTGCATATAAAATGTTTTTTGGCGATTTGTTCCAGTCAACAGAATTACATATAATCTCATAGTTGAATAGAGTGCACTGGAATGCTGACTTGTTTCCATGAAAAATGTTCACTTTTATTATTATTCCAGGGTTGTTTTACCAATTTTAACATTTATGCTGAACTTCTCTGCAAAATAACAAAACGCGTAAGAGGATTTTTGCAAGCAATGACTTTTTACTAAGAATTAATTTTTTTTCCTATATCACAAGCAAAAATTTTAATATACTTTGTTCATCTGAGGGATTTTTAGCATTGGACAATGCAGTGAATCGATAGTTTTTTTTTTATATATATAAATCTAGTGTTGAAAGGAATAACAGTGGCCTAGGTTGCATATAACAGCAATGACAACTGTTATTGTACAAAGTAAGATATATTAATAAAATATGTGAGGCAGAATGATACATTGATTTGATATGTCTATTTATCACTCTTGTGATATACACATATATCATCCACCGCTCGAATGAATATATTTGACCTCAGTGCCGCTGAATCCCTCGATGAAGCATTAGTACAGGAAAATGCTCAGCAATATTTTCTTTCTACCCGAGCTGCAGTTTCTTCATAACTGATTCATGTGATATACAGAGGTGAAACAATTCAGGAGCACAGCCTCGAACACAACCTGCATCCACAAGCAAAATAAGGAGGGGAAAAAAATTCTCGCTCCTAAGATGTGAGTGTTATTGGAGGGATCGACTTTACGAACATTGCTCTAGGGGGTTCAATTCTGTGTTTTCTGCCTCATTGAGATCCAATACGTGTGCAGTGTTGCTCGGACCCTGGAAGCATTGGTTCGTTCCTCTCATACCTGAGCATGGAACGTGCCTTCTCTGGCTCCCTTGATTCTCTTATTCTTTTGTACACTCTTCATTATTCTCTAAGCAAATTTGGCTCTTGCTACACTATAAGAACAACACACACACACACATATATAGTATATATATATATATATATATATATATATATATATATATATATATATATATATATATATATATATATATATATATATATATATATATATAATGTCGTGCCGATTAGGTAAAACTTGCAATTTTGGCTTAAATAGCAACGCTCATCTTGCCATATAAGACGAGCGAAAATTTGTGTATGCAATAATTTCGCAAAAATCATTCTGAACCTAACGATAAAAATATATTTCATTGTGTTTGTTTATTATTAAATTAATGTTAACGTATCTAAAATATATTTAGTTGGGTTAGGCTAAATTAAATTGCGCTTGTTGTAATAAGGTTAGGTAGGTTTTCAAAGTTTCTCTTGGTACAAAATTACAAATTCTTACATTAACATAAATGAAAAAAATATATCTCTAAACGTATAAGAGAAATTTTTAGAAAGGACTTAATTTTAAATGAGTTCTTGCTAATTGACCAGTTTTACCTAATCTGCACGACATATATATTCTGTGTGTCTGTTTCTCTCTCTCTCTCTCTCTCTCTCTCTCTACACACACACACACACACACACACACACACACACACACACACACACACACACACACACACACACACACACACACACACACACGATGGCATGGTGGCTAGCGCTCTTGCTTCATGCACGGAGGGCCCGGGTTCAATTCCCGGCGGGGCCGAAACATTTCGAAGTGTTTCGTTACACACACACACACACACATACATACAACAGGCCTAGTGTATAATCGACATGTGCCTAGGACAAAATGGTAACTAACTAACACACATAACTAGAGATAGGAGGGGGCATGATAACGACATGTAAAATACTGAGAGGAATCGACAAGGTGGACAGAGACGGGATGTTCCAGAGATGGGACACAGCAACAAGGGGTCACAGTTGAAGACTCGTATGACTCACAGGGATGTTAGGAAGTATTTCTTCAGTCACAGAATTGTCGGAAAGTGGAATAGTCTGGGAAGTGATGTAGTGGAGGCAGGATCCATACACAGTTTTAAGAAGAGGTATGATAAAGCTCATGGAGCAGGAAGAGTGACCTAGTAGCGGCCAGTGAAGAGGCGGGGCCACGAGCTGTGAATCGACCCCTGCAACCACAACTAGGTGAGTACACACAGACAGACAGAGACAGACACGCGCACACACACACACACACACACACACACCTACACACACACACACACACACCTACACACACACACACACACACACACACACACCTACACACACACCTGACGACACTAGAGGACATGGAGTGGGAGCATGATAACGACATATAAATCACGCGAGGAATAGATAAGGGGACGGACAAGATGTTCCAGAGGGACACAGACAAGGGGTCACAATTGGAAGTTGAAGACTCTATAGTCAAGGATGTTAGGAAGTTTTCTTCAGTCATAGAGTTTCACAAGTGACAGCACAAGCACATAGTGGAGCAGACAGCCTAGTGTTAAGACATTTTTAAACCTAGGACAAAAGGTACCTAGACAACATACACCCGCACTAACCAGTCTGAAAAATTTGATAAATAATACAATTTGCTAAGCTTTTTCATTGAGGGCGGCAAATCAGACGGGAATAGGGACATTTTGAGGTCTCAATACACACACACCCCACACACACACCCATACATCAACACCTCAGTGTCAATCACATGTCCCTAGGACAATGCCCTCCACACTCCCAGCTGAAAAGACCTCAAACTTCCAGGTAGACGGCAAATCGACAATAGGCACAGCCCTCCACACTCCCAGCACAGCCCTCCACACTCCCAGCACAGCCCTCCACACTCCCAGCACAGCCCTCCACACTCCCAGCACAGCCCTCCACACTCCCAGCACAGCCCTCCACACTCCCAGCACAGCCCTCCACACTCCCAGCACAGCCCTCCACACTCCCAGCACAGCCCTCCACACTCCCAGCACAGCCCTCCACACTCCCAGCACAGCCCTCCACACTCCCAGCACAGCCCTCCACACTCCCAGCACAGCCTCCACCTCCCAGCACAGCCTCCACACTCCCAGCACAGCCCTCCACACTCCCAGCACAGCCCTCCACACTCCCAGCACAGCCCTCCACACTCCCAGCACAGCCCTCCACACTCCCAGCACAGCCCTCCACACTTCCAGCACAGCCCTCCACACTCCCAGCACAGCCGTTGCAACCTAATAATGATGTCTCAAGCCAATTACCTAATGTAAGTCTGGTAAAATTAACATGGCCGTCAGCTGAGTAAATTGTATTTTTTTTATATAGAGAACTCGTCCCACTACAATATCCAGTTCTCAGTCTCCTGTATCATCACCAGCATCCTGACTGGTCCGAGATGAGGGAGGAACATCGAGCCTCTGGATTCACTGCATAAAGTATAATACATTTCTGTATCATCAGCAAAGAGAAACTGCGACAGTTCCTCCCTTTTACATCAGCCTTTTTTTTTTATATCTACAAAGCCAGTAACTCAAGTATCCTTTTCTTTCAGGTGAGCGTCTACGAACACCAACAACAACGATGACTTTACATTCATTCTCTAACCGCAGCTTTAGTATCCTCATAAAACCTATTTAAAACTCCTATTCTAAACATTTATATCAATAATTATATTGCTTCCCAGTCCACTATCATGTATTTTTGTTTTTCTTAAATAAACTCAATAAATATTAAAATAAATGTCGAAATGCCATGGATGGAAAAATTCACAGCTAACCAACAATTTTGAAAGGGCACCTTAGACTATGTTTCTCTCCCATCTGGAGAGACCGAAATGTCCAGGAGGGGTCGAAACGTCTTTTAGTTGTACAGGTGTGCGTGAGAGTGTTAGATAGGAGCGAGTGGAGACAAATGGTCTTTATGACTTGACGTGCTGTTGGAGTGTGAGCAAGGTAACATTTATGAAGGGATTCAGGGAAACCGGTTGGCCAGACTTGAGTCCTGGAGGTGGGAAGTACAGTGCCTGTGCTCCGAGGGAGGGGTGTTGATATGTTGCAGTTTTTTAACTGTAGTACAAGCGCGTCTGGCAAGACAATGATTGGAGTGAATGATGATGAAAGCGTTTCTTCTTTTTCGGGTCACCCTACCTTGGTGTGATAAAAATAGATTTTTTTTTTAAATCATTAAATTCCCCAGCGTTCAAAAACAAAATTTGCAATTTTTATTTCCCTCAGTGTTAAACGTTGCCACTGGTTGTGGCCGCCACTGGGAACACTGTAGCGAGGGTCAGCGTGCCAGTGTTGGTAACAACTCGTGTGTGTAAACACAGCCGATGAAAAAAATGTCGGAAAGTTTCTAAATAGTGCCGAGGGGTGCAGATCCAACATTTTCATTTAGGAATTACAAACACCACAAAAATGTGCTAAATAAGTTTTCACACACACACACACACACACACACACACACACACACACACACACACACACAAGCTATATCTTACTTAGAAAAACGTCTGGATTCATTTCCATCTGTGAAGAAACGAACTTTCAATTCTTATTGAAGAAACTGGCAAAAATGAGACACTGGTTTTCATTCAATAATTTGTGAAATCCAATCCGATCACAGTTTTAAACCTTCAGTGCCGCTAACACACACACCCGGTGAACGATCCATTACTAAAACCTTTTCTTTTTTCAATATTTTTTTTTTCAGGGCCCCAGAACGTCGGCAACCGATGTCAAGTCAGAAGGGTGGAAAGGAACGTGTGTGTGGGGGCAGTACTGACCATAGTTTACCACGAGGTTCGCCTCCCTCCCTCTCCACTCACCAGATTCCCGGTGTTAAGTGATTCGGAAACCAGCCTGAATAGCTGTCAAATCGGGCTTGTCCCCCGAGAGAAACATTGGTTAAACCGTAAATGGTCAAGGTCGGTTGGTCGGGAAGCCCCAAAGCTTTTGAGCAAGGCTCTTACAAGCAAGTATTTTGAAAAGAAAAACTCATAAGAGCCATACGAAGGGGATTATTATAATCATTGGGAAGAGTTAGACTTGTAGGAGCTATACAATGCCTGGCCAAGGTAAGGGGGCGGTAACTCCCAATTCCTTGAATTATAAGCCGAGAAGATCAAGTTTCGTAGTCGCTTTTTCCTGTGACTTGTGGAGGTTCATTGGGATGGTTATATCAAGTGTACATGAAAAAAAAATGTTTCATTCCTTCCTGTTGACAACCTGGTCAGCGAGGTGGTTGATGCTCGCTGGACGCAGACCAACGTAAACACTACGTCCCAATTAACCAAGAACTTGTAAAAGTTCCGTGTTGTGGCCACCCTCTCAACCCTCTTGTTTGCTTTGTTACTTGGGTCATCCTGAAAGATGGCGATTCCTACTCATTAGTAATTCCAGCACTACTTATGACGAAAACTTTAAAGCTCCCGTAGGTACTGAGCCCTTAGTTGAATGCTTAACGATGTCCACATTGCTTTCCTAAAGTCTCCCGTCTCAAGTTAAGAAGCTTTATTACTTTATGTATGAACCCCAGCGCATGTGATGTAAGGTGAGAGGGAACCATTTAACTGAACAAAAGCTAGTTATCATACACAATGTGGATACTCCTGCGGGTGTTCCCAAATCGCAACTGTCATATAGAATATACAGCGTATATCAAAGAGATTAACCTAATTTCAAAGCATACTGCTTTGAAATTGGGTCCATCTCTTTGAATCACCCTGTACACGTAGTAGCTGCACACAGAGTGAGAAGCATCACCTTGCAGATGTACCATCTTGGTTTAATAAAAAAAATGCAATCTCTCTTGATCCTCCCTTCAAACTTCCTCGCTGCTTCCTTCTTCCTCTCACTTTCTACTTAAATGTTCAAATAGCATTTTCAGTTTCTTATAAATTAGTAACGAGAGAAATATGACACATTCGTGACTTTATTTAAAAGGTATAAAAAGGCAGTTTAAGGCTATCGTACGTAATATTCACTTTTACTGAGCAGAGCAAAATGAGCTGATAACAATGGAGTGCTAAATCAATTTCACTGAGAGAGCAGAATTAGATAATGTTGTCAAAGCCACTCCTAAAAGATACCTCACGGAATATAGAGCCATCGTAACCCAGCGAGGAGACCAAGCTGAGTTAGGAGTGGGAAGCGTCGTGTACCGCCAGATAAGTAAAACTAAGACAGGTTTACTGCTGAGTAAATTGGAGATTCTTACATTAAGAAGAGGAAGATGGCTTTTGGAAGTCGCTCGGGGGACTATATCTCACAGTATGAACCTCACAAGAGACGCGAAGCTCGATGAAACACTTACAGAAAAAAATATGTATGGAAGAATAAAGGTTGAAGGCAGGACCCCACTAGCTTGGCTTTGCTTCTGTTGCTACTAGCAGGTTATTGCTACTAGCAGGCTATTTAAAACATGTGCAGCAACAGACGCCCAGTAAATGCACAATAGGGGCGTTTAATTGAGAGGAATTTATGAGACAATATGACCACCGGAAGTGACGAATGAAGATCTTTGTTTACAATTAAGGATTCGAAAGACTAGGACGACCATTCAGCGATATCATGGCCATTTAATTACAGTATTTCTTCATTTAGTTTCTGGTTGTTCTTTGGTACTTGACGGTATCTTCAACGTCTCTTCAGAGAAGAGAGTCAAGCTCGACCAAAAGGGATTTGTCGTTCAGCCGGTAGGATCTCTTCTCGCATTCCTGGGTACCAATACCTGGTCAATAGGATCATAGACTCGGGCCTCATACAAAGTTTTGACCGAAGCGGTGGCTACATATTTTCCCCTCCACGTGTGTCTGGGCATCCCATTCACCTCCCCACAATGTTGCTGTTTGTATAGGATAACACTCGGAGGACATCCTTTCATACTGTGATTTCAGTCTCACCTCTCGGCTTCCGTATTAATTCGATACCTGAATAGGCTGGTGGAAAATCCGAGTTGCCAATGATATATTCCCTTTGGAATTCTCCTGTGCAGAGAATTAGATCTTTTCTTTAAAAGCTCCCAACTCAGGCCTCTGTTCCTTTCTCGTTTTCTTCCTGCTCCCTACAGTCCAATTGGCCACCTTGGGTAGTCATGCGTGAACCAGTGAAAAGATAAAATGAGATAAGAATGTTCCATTTTAAGTCGCTCATGGGGCAAAATTCACCCTTCCAAGACCACGAAGCCGGAGGCAGCTCGTTTGTGTGCATTATGACGCCTTGCTGAAGTGAAGCCTTCCTGCCACTGCTTTCTTTCTCTCTCTGTTTTGGACAGAATAATTCAACCTCACTGTTTGTTAGAGATCGCACTTTTTCCTGAAATCTTACGGCATTTGTTGGGGTTCATACAGGGTATGCATATCAACTTGTGTATATCTTTCAGTGTATATACACAAAGTTTAATCCTTAAACTAGAAGTAATGGCTGGTCACAGACCGGGGCGCGGGGGCGTTGACCCCCGAAAACCTCTCCAGGTATAAGCAAATAAAGTGTATTTATGTAACAGTTTTTGTCCAATAGATAAGTGAATCTGCTATTGGTTTTATTAAGGTTGACTATTATATATTAATAAAGTGGTTGCAATAAATATATGAAAATAATAAGGATACAATGGTAACAATCAATGTAGATTTAACGGAAAGAAAAAAACTAGACCGCAAGCTTTCTCTGTGTGAACGTTTTCACTATTATTCCCCCCCAGAAAATCTTTCTTTATACCTGTCTTTTCTTCGATACTGTTGAACCCATTGAAGCCACTGGCTGGCCTAACGTTTCCAGAATTAAGATACCCAAATGTTGCACAGGTGTCATTTATCAGATTGTCGGTTTTCTGAAACCATTTATTCAAAATCAATACTGTTGCCTTTACGTTTCTGAATTCTGAAAAAAAGGTCAGTGTGTGACTTATTTCCATTCGAGTTCTCAAAGTGGAGTTGATAGCCGAGTTCACTCAGTATTCCAGCAGCAGCCTCCGAGCTCTCCCTGGACGCTCGTTTAAAAAACCTTAAATATGTCAAAAACCGGGGAAAGTACAAACATTTCACATGTAGTGGTGAGTGCGGGAGACACCCGGGGCTTGCGTGCCTAGGAGGCCGTCTCAGACAGGGCAGTAATAGCCTCGTGAATTCTTATCTAGGTTCGTTGCTGCAAGCCACCAGGGTTGGTTGGGGGTTAAGCACTGATTAGTGAGAACCCTGGTAAGAATGTGGTTTTTAAGACATACTGAGAGTGAGAACGCGATTTCTAGAATATCCTAATGTGAAAATGAAGGTTTCTAGGACACCCTGAGGGTAAGGTAGCAGCTTGCAGAGCATTTGAGTGTAAACGAATTTTCAGGGGTTAAAAAATGGGGTTTCATTACATAATAAGAACATGCTTCTCAGACCATCTCTAGGGCGGGAACAGAATTTTAAGTAATACTAGAATGAAAATTAGATTTAGTTTCAAAGACATCCTGAGGATGCAGTGTATTTTTTTTTAGATACTTTGAGGGAAAAAAAAGGGAATTTTCTTGTCAAGTGGCAGCAACTTACAGTAGGCCCAACGCAGTGATTCCCACAATCTCAACCATTACCTTATAATGACAAGGCACATAAGGACAGGCTAAAATGACAAGTCACATTATCTAAGAAGGTTGTCACTATGAGATGTGACCTTCACACCCCTTCAAGACCCCGAAAAGTGTTGGCCATTAGAAGATATACAGGACCTCGATCACCCAAGAAGCACCGCCTCTGCTTACTTACCTGTACATACACTTGTTCGCTCTCCTCAATCCTTCGTATTCTACTGAAGAGAATTTCAGCTGGAGGTCGACATATACAGACTACCATTCTTCCTCTATTCTGTCTCCTATTGGATTCAATCCCCTCTCCCTCTTTCTCTCTATCTCACACACACTATATATATATATATATATATATATATATATATATATATATATATATATATATATATATATATATATATATATATATATATATATAATTTGTGCACTAGTTATCCATATTTTTGTCTCAGTCCATGTCTGGGTGTCACAGGTGGATCAGAATGTTTTTGCATGATTGCAAGAGAGGATCAGATTTCACAACGATATTTTTTTTATAGTAGTGAGAAAAGTTTCATTACTTTTCAACGTTTTTCCTTAAACCTTCTTAATTAGGTTAATCACCCTATTTTTTTTTACAATCCTAGTTAAATAATACAGTTAAATGTAAAGGGATGCTAGAATAAAACACCCTCGAAACCAGTCACGTGTATGAAGTGGAGGTAAGCATTTATCCAGGGTTGGGGAAGGGATGCTCCAGTTCCACCAATCAAGAGTCCTTCCCACTCCAAAGGCTGTAATATGTGTGAATGTGTGTTGTTTGTCAAGGTAATTATTGGCAAAAGGTGCCTTGATGTTAACGAAGGGCTCTTGATCCTAGGAATTATAGCTACCTGTCAGTTCCTTGAATCAAACCTGATTATCTCCCATTTCCCCAAGTACTGTATGATTCGTACGGATTAGTGCTAACCAACGATCATGATAATACTAAAAATAAAAATAATAATGTCATACAACAATAATAATAATAATAACAATCTTTGAAACTCAAGTTACTTTGTTCGTATATATCCAGTTGACGAGGCGTCCGTATCATTTTTGGAGGATTGTGGCCCCGGCTTAGGTTTCCCCCTGCCGTAATCTTCACAATTCTAACTGACGACGTAATATTTTATAATATTCTCGCCACAAATTTTAATATAGTCTTCTGAATCAATGTTTAAACGTTCTCAACACGGATGTTAAAATACTCTCCACACAAATGATGAAATATTCTCCGGGCAAATGTCAAAATAGTTTCTAAACGAATCTTAAAAATATTCTCTCCAAACGAACGGCAAAATATTCTGCAGGCAAATATATTCCTCCTGCCATGTTTGGGAACGCAGGCTCTCTGCATTTCACCTATCAGCAAGAGTCGTATCTTAAAAAGTTGATAATCGCAAGCCATGAATACCGATTCGGAGAATGTATTAAGTACTTGATCTATATGCAGCGGAGCGGCACCAGTCTGAGACTTGAACAGTCAGTGCTCAGTGCTGCTGGAATCCTTCATCCAGGAAAAGTCAGAGAAATTTATATACCAGCGGTATTTAAAACGTAGATGAATGGTATTTAAAACCCTTGAACTAGATAACGAAACAGTAATTACCTCATTGCGTTGATTATAAAAAATCAGAAGTTAAAAACAACACACACAATATATATATATATATATATATATATATATATATATATATATATATATATCTCAGATTATAATAACAATAAAAATAAAAATAATAAATATTACGATCGCAGGACCCTAGGATCTCGCTGGGATGATCCATTGAGGTAACCGGATTAGCAAAAGGATGTCAGTAACCAAGTGTTTGATGCTTTATCCAGTGAAACCCTATTCATCTTTCGTCTCACTTCGTATCAACTTAACCCAGTCTGACGCTCTTTGAGGCTGTTTATTCGGCCGTAGAGGGAAGGGAAGGGTAGAGAGAGAGAGAGAGAGAGAGAGAGAGAGAGAGAGAGAGAGAGAGAGAGAGAGAGAGAGAGAGAGAGAGAGAGAGAGAGAAGAGAGAGAAAGAAAGAAAGAGAGAGAGAAAGAAAGAAAGAGAGAGAGAAAGAGAGAAAGAGAGAGAGAGAAAGAGAGAAAGAGAGAGAGAAAGAAAGAGAAGAGAGAAGAGAGAAAGAGAGAGAGAGAGAGAGAAGAGAGAGAGAGAGAAAGAGAGAAAGAGAGAAAGAGAGAGAGAAAGATATATAGATAGTTAGATAGATAGATAGAGATAGATAGAGATAGATAGAGATAGATAGAGATAGATAGATTACATGCTTTTGTTTCTTCTCCTTTCTTGGGGGTTTCTCTTGCCATCTCTCTGGAATTTCAGCCACAGAACATGTGCAAGTTATCATTTTGTTGATTTCCCCTTATTCACTACAGATTTTGTTTATGCTGCTTTGTGAGCATACGCACTGCCGTCCATGTACGCCAAGATACGTAAAGAATTCAGACCAATTAGTGTAGAAATGAGTATGTAAAGGCATCGGTGAATATATTAAAAAACACACGAATGCATAAGTAGACTGAGGCACGATATTAGTTAAAGAGGCGGGACCAAGAGCTAAACCTCAATCCTTGTAATGAAAACTAGAGAAGTGCCTATATAGTTACTAACTTCATATACTCTTCTTAGACTGAAGAGTCTGATAGGCGAACCGGCAGACGCTGTTGTCGAGAACCCTTATACTGCCAATGAGCGTGGTGGTTGTGTAGCTGGAGGCCGTTCTTGGAGGGTCAAAGCCCCCGCTGCCCAATCCTTGACCAGGCCTCCCGGTGGATCTGGGCCTGATCAACTAGGCTGTTACTGATGGCCGCACGCAATCCAAGGTACGAATCACAGTCCGGCCGATCGGGTACTGAATTTAGATATCTATTGAGTTCCCTTTTTTGAAGGCAGCCACGGGTCTATTGGTAATTTCCCTTATGCGTGATGGGAGGCTTTTGAACGGTCTTGGGCCCCGGACACTTATTGTATTTTCTCGTTATTATCGTATGTTGTCGCCAGGAAACAGGAAAGTGTCTCCTGACGTAGATCTTTTTTCAGATCATGACCCGCTGCAGAGATCAGTCAACTGCTTCCCGGTGCTGGGTGTCTGTAAACACCTTGATGAATAAGACACAAGCGGATATCTTTATTAGCTGAAGCATTTCGCACTGTCGTATATGGTAAATACAATTAAGCAATTGTTGTCATACTGGTACCTGGGTATCAATGATTTAAGCAACCCATGGCTAACCGGAGCCAAGTTTTCCACTCCATATAAAAAATGAACCACATTATAGTGGCCTGGCGTTTCAACATATGTTCTTTAGACACATGGTCTGGCGGCGCCACTGCCATAAAGCCAGCAACAGCACCACTGAACAGGTCATCTCATGACCAAGACCCGTTGTTGGACATAACGACGACAGGTATAGGGAAAACACAAGAATGAAGAAGCATCAGAGCTTTATCAAGGTAAGGAATGCGGCACCATTTTGTTAATTTCTCTGAAGTTGTGTAGAGCGACACACGAAATAACTCAGGCTTTCAAATCTATTTCCTCTGTTATTATTTAAGCTTTTATATTAGTATTATTTTCAAGGGAAAGAGCAAAACCCCATAGGGATCACACACAGCCTGCTAAATGGGAGGAAATTGGATTTCATCCAAGAAATAGGTTTGACAACTCAAATTTCGTAGACAAAATAAAAAAGTAAAAAAAATGGTCCGGGCCTTTCCCATTTCAATGCGTATCCTTCAACAGTCAATAACGAACAATTCCTTGCGCCCTCGGAGAGAAATAGTGAAAATTTTAGCTGTGGAATTGGGAGCAGGACGCCCCATTTCCCAGCGGTGGGTTGTACAGGCAGCTATTATTCTAGCCGAGCCAGGCGCCTGCCTGCACACCAACCCACCACACCTTACTCCAGCACAAATTTATATTTCGCTACAGTTTTCACTGGTATTTTTATGCCCTGCTAACAGTGGCCGTGGGACTATATGCATATTCCTCTCTGTCTTTTAGAATTTGAGAATCAAACAGCTTCAGTTTTAGTTCAAGCGTATTTTAGCGAGTGTGGGTTAATTTGAGCAACTATTGGTCAATTGCAGCAAGTGTGGGTTGATTATAGCAAGTATGGGCCAGTTACACCAAGTATGAGTCAATTATTCGCAAACTTAATGTAATTTTTATTGTGATATCCGTACTAAGAGTGAGAGTGATATATATATATATATATATATATATATATATATATATATATATATATATATATATATATATATATATATATATATATATATATATATATATGAGAGAGAGAGAGAGAGAGAGAGGGAAATCCATTTCGAAGCCAATATTGTGTGAACAGACGAAATATTTATCTTCCCTCTCCACAGAGTGCGGGGTCGGTCTTCCCTCTCCACAGAGTGCGGGTCGTCTCCTCCACAGAGTGCGGGGTCGGTCTTCCTCTCCACAGAGTGCGGGTCGGTCTTCCCTCTCCACAGAGTGCGGGTCGGTCTTCCCTCTCCACAGAGTGCGGGGTCGGTCTTCCCCCTCCACAGAGTGCGGGGTCGGTCTTCCCTCTCCACAGAGTGCGGGGTCGGTCTTCCCTCTCCACAGAGTGCGGGGTCGGTCTTCCCTCTCCACAGAGTGCGGGGTCGGTCTTCCCTCTCCACAGAGTGCGGGGTCGGTCTTCCCTCTCCACAGAGTGCGGGGTCGGTCTTCCCTCTCCACAGAGTGCGGGGTCGGTCTTCCCTCTCCACAGAGTGCGGGGTCGGTCTTCCCTCTCCACAGAGTGCGGGGTCGGTCTTCCCTCTCCACAGAGTGCGGGGTCGGTCTTCCCTCTCCACAGAGTGCGGGGTCGGTCTTCCCTCTCCACAGAGTGCGGGGTCGGTCTTCCTCTCCACAGAGTGCGGGGTCGGTCTTCCCTCTCCACAGAGTGCGGCCTCTAGGTCGGTCTTCCCTCTCCACAGAGTGCGGGTCGGTCTTCCCTCTCCACAGAGTGCGGGGTCGGTCTTCCCTCTCCACAGAGTGCGGGGTCGGTCTTCCCTCTCCACAGAGTGCGGGGTCGGTCTTCCCTCTCCACAGAGTGCGGGTCGGTCTTCCCTCTCCACAGAGTGCGGGGTCGGTCTTCCCTCTCCACAGAGTGCGGGGTCGGTCTTCCCTCTCCACAGAGTGCGGGGTCGGTCTTCCCTCTCCACAGAGTGGGAATCGGTCGTCCCTCTCCACAGAGTGGGAATCGGTCGTCCCTCTCCACAGAGTGGGAATCGGTCGTCCCTCTCCACAGAGTGGGAATCGGTCGTCCCTCTCCACAGAGTGGGAATCGGTCGTCCCTCTCCACAGAGTGGGAATCGGTCGTCCTCTCCACAGAGTGGGAATCGGTCGTCCTCTCCACAGAGTGGGAATCGGTCGTCCCTCTCCACAGAGTGGGAATCGGTCGTCCTCTCCACAGAGTGGGAATCGGTCGTCCCTCTCCACAGAGTGGGAATCGGTCGTCCCTCTCCACAGAGTGGGAATCGGTCGTCCCTCTCCACAGAGTGGGAATCGGTCGTCCCTCTCCACAGAGTGGGAATCGGTCGTCCCTCTCCCGAAAACAAAAGGCCTGAAATTTTATGCAGCTTATCTACATAATAAGCCTAGACAAATACAAATATTTTGTGTATATAATATGGTACAAAGATGATATATATATATATATATATATATATATATATATATATATATATATATATATATATATATATATATATATATATATATACAAACTTTATTTCAAGACAAAATACAAAATACAATGGGGAGTAAAACAACATAGATAACAACTCAGAGCTACATGTCAAATACTTCGTCCAACTCCCCGGCAGTGGGCCGCGTGCCCAGAATACTGCAGGCATTTCCCCTCTGGATCGCAACACTGAGTTTCTGAAAGAGGAAGCTGGTCGCCCTGTGGTCCTTGGTTTCTATGATGAGTTTTCCACCCAGCTCCTTGAGAAACTTTAGAGCACACTTGCCCCATGCTCCATGGGTCTCCGACCCTATTGGGATGAAGTTATAGCAAGAGGGAAGGTCTTCATATTTGCGGTCTTCTGGGTCTCCCTGTGGCTGGCAGCTCCACCCCTTCGGCTAAGGAGTGTGGCAGGTAGGTGTCTGCCAATGTGGCAGCACAGGTGTAGTCCCAAGCAATCTGCTTACCATCCTTCCAGGGTAGCATGGTGGCTCCATCAGGACGCTTTTGACTTCCATCAGACCTCTGCACTTGGGGTTCCCGTTGAGCTGGGCAACGGGCTGTGGCGAGGCTTCTCTTTATGATGTCATTGACCTCCTCATGTCTAGCATACTTCCCTTCTGATGTGTGACACACTAGACCATGAAGTCCGAATTGGTCAGCCGTCGCCCTGCCGCAAATACACCTATGTTCGGTGAGTATGGGGGCGGCTAGGCGAAGAGCAACACCAATCCGAATGGCCTGTGGGTCGAGTCGAGTCCCCAGAGAGGAATTGGAAACAGCAAGAAGGAAATCTCCTGAGTGTGGTGCCTTCACCGCTAGGAGACGAGCTTTGTCCTTTCCTGAAGCGTTGGTGAGCATTGTGTTGGAAATTTTTTCCATGATCGGTTTGTCCCAGTGGGACTGTTTGTGCTCTTTGGGAGGAGCTGGTCTACTGGAGGAGTCTGCCAGGATGTCCCACTGCACTGCTGCTTCAATGAACTTGGGGTCTTGAGCTCCCACCACACCATATATATATATATATATAAATATTATATGAAAGGAATGTTATTTATCCGTAGATTTTATAAATAAATGTTATTCATTTTCGCCTGGATTTTTTTTATATCTGTTACGCAGCTCTATTTCTAGCTAAAGGAGTAACAGGAGTCGCGATGTCTACGGAACTGGAGTCTACCTGGAGTGCGTTTCCTGGGTCAGCACCCTCACAGCCTGGTCTCAGACCAGACCTCCCGGCTGACCCGGAACTAGCATGAGAAACTTGTTCAGTTCTCTCTTGAAGACAGTCAGGTATGTTAGTAATTCCCCTTATGTATAAAGGGTGGGCATTGAAAGGTCATGGTCCCTTCATACCTAGAGTTTTTTCTTTAGTGTACTCATGGCACATCTGCTTTTGAGTGAAGGTATTTGGCACAGTCTACCAAGCCTCATGTTTCCATAAGAAAGGATTTGTATGTGCAGATTTGGAAGCAGACCTTTTAGAATTTTCCAGGTGTACTTCATGTTCCTTTCTCGCATATGTTCCAAGGAGTACAAATGGGAGAACCTCAAGCGTTTCAAGTATCATCATCAGTGTTTTAGCAAAGCCAAGAACACTGATACGTCAGGTGAAGGGAAAAATAAGCATCGTGGCGATTTCGATGATTCTGATAAGTTTAGGGAACTAAAATGCTTCGTGGTCACCAAGTTGGGTGAATTACTCTTCTTGATCACAAAGAACAAAACGTTTACTAAACTAAACCTCATCATTATCACAGTTGCTGAAATCATAAGGGAACTAAACGCCAATTTTATTACAAAGATCCGGAAGTGTTTACGGACTTAAAATCCACGGTGATGGTCTCAAATAACTTGAAATGATTTGCAAACTAAAACTCTCTTCTTGATGTCAAAGATCGTGAAAGGTTGAAAGGTTTACTAACCTATTACTGTACGTATAAAAACACTAAATTGGTGATGGTCATTCAGCGCAAGAAGTGGTGTAGGCTCAGTCCTCCGTCTCCTAATCACGAGACAGACACGCTACGTAAGTTCTTCATCATTTTAAGCAGCTAAAAAAAACCTTTTAAAGCGAAAACAGTCTTTGACGTAGTCTGGTCTTAAAGAAGATGCTGGTCCAATCCCCGGAAAGAGGATCAAGTCTACACTCTTACAACTTCGTAATACACAAAGTTCTAAATATTTTTCATATAAAAACATAAGGATGTAAATTTCATACAAGTATTTACTCAGACAAGAGCACAGGCATGATTAGTTGAACGTGAGTGGATCGTAAATCGCCTTGACATTGGTTACACAACACCTTAGGAACGGGAGGGAAATAGTTTGTATCCGAGAAAGAGGAGAGTAACTACAATTCCTTTGATCGAGAGCCCTTTACCAGCATCATAGCACTCCGTCTTGAAGTTTTCCGCTAGAGTAGAATACAAGAGACTATAGGTATTGCATACTGGTTGGTTGGTTAATGGGGTTTGAAATCTATCGACTACACGAGGGTCATTATGGCTACAAGCACCATTCAAGAATACTTTAATCTCAAAAACGGGATTAAATTAAATTCTCAGCCTATATACGTATATATATATATATATATATATATATATATATATATATATATATATATATATATATATATATATATATATATATATATATATATACACAAGCGAGGGCCAAACACCTCTCTGCATATATGCTGTGTTGTACGCTGTTTTAAAGTCAGTATTTATATACACAACAGGTGGTATTAAGCGACGCTGGAGGGTAACGGAGTGTGGGGATGAAGTAGCAGTTGGCGTGTTCTTGTGAGGCCGCTGCTGTGTAATGTTCCATGATAATGCTGGCCTTGGGAATTAGTGCTATTACCTGGTGCATTTGTGCTTCTACTGCACCGGTCTTCTGTATTGATTGTCTGCTAACTGCCCGGGCAACTGATGGGGTTAAAATTATTATTTGCATTTCTTGAGGATGTCTTAGCATTGTTGCGCGTTGTTGATGGTAATGTTGATGTTGAGAGGATGTTGCTGTTGATAGATGTTGATATTGATAATCTTGATGTTCATAGGATGTTGATATTATTGATGTTGATGTCCCCATGTGCTGTAGGACTCCTACAGCACCTGGGGACATCAACATCAATAACATGGGGACATCAACATCAATAACGCAAGCTATTCAGCTATGGTCAGAGTAAGGGGAAGCAGACTCCCAAATGCATGGGTCAAGAAGCCTTCACAGGCATTAAATCAACAACCTGAAGAAAGTAGAGAATAATACCGCTTTCCACTGTTAAAATGTTTATGTTATGGACACTAAGCTTACATAAAAGCCGGCCAGTCTTAGGAAAAAAAAAAAACTTGGATTGATTTTAGCTTGTGTAGATTGCATTTTTTCGGAAGAAATTGGAAAAAAATGCAATACTGTTTTGCATGTGGTAATTTCTGAGCTTCGCATCTGATTAGTTTCAAAGTTAATGTACTTATGTATTGAATATTGGTCTCTTTGGTCCCTCTTAAAGACCTGAATTGGATTTGGTCTGTGTATGTCCTAACTTACCATTTTTATTGAAGAAATTTGGATATTAGTTTCCATATAATGACTTGTGAATATCTCTCCTGATTCCCTTCAAAACTTCAACGCTAATATATAACTGCATTGTAAATTTAGGCCGCACTCTGCACTATTCCAATCCCGTGCAATGAGGCACAGGGGACTGGGGTTATCGAATACACGGATACCTTTCTAGGTATATCTTACCTTTAATATACATCTACTTTGTACACCCATCAAGGGGAGTGTTTCGATGTTTGTTAAGAGCTCTTAATCCAAGGAATTCAAGGTATCCTCTCCTTCCATGGATTTAACCTGATTACCTCCCACTCTCTGAGTGCCGTCTGGCCCCTACAGGTTCAGCAGCTCATGAATATGGTAATAATAATTTAGGTTATCACAACAGATTGTCGTATAATTTAGTTACCAGGTTTCCAGTAGCAGCATAATTGATAATTCCATCTGGCTATGCATCGATAAATGGAACATTTGGAATAACGAAAAAGCTTCCGTCTTCAATATTTTAAATTTGTTTGTGGCCATAATTTTTCAACAAATGTCACTGGCGTATTGTTCATGAACACATCCCACCGTGTGGAACTCAAATTGAATTTGTAGTTTCCTGGGCAGCAGACACCTTTAATGAGTGTTTTAACACTTTACTGGATCAGTACCACACAGTTTTCATTTTTTAAAGCATTTATTCTTGGTACACAAAACTGTTTGCTAAATACATTTATACGTTGATTGAATATGTAAAAAAATACACGTAACTATACAGTTGCTTTGACGTGGCATTTGTCGTTTATCCTTTTTTCGTCATGAGCCCAGCCACACACACAAAAATGATGTTTAACCAATCCTTTGTATTTAAATTCTCTTATGCATAGGGATCCGCTTAAAAAAAATAGATCATGGTGTGTGAATACATGATCGCTAACACTATTACTCCCTCTGAAAACAAAAGTATCATTTCCTATTGATCTTCCCCATTCATTTCCTTTAGCTGTTCTTTTGTATCTCACCGTTCCCTACTTATCGAACCCGTATTAAACGTTGCCTTTTTTCAGCTTTATGGAAGCTTTAATTGCTTTTTCGTTATTTAATTGTTTTTTCGTTGTTTATTCTTCAGCATCGTCATCATGGCAGTTTATCCTAGTTGTGATATTTGTGACAAATATGCACTATTAAATCAGAATTATTATTACATTTATAGCAAAGTAGAAGCCATATAGCGAGCCCCTTGGAAATGAGAGGTGAGTAGGTATGATGCACCTGGGAAATGAGAGGCGAGTAGGTATGATGCACCTGGGAAATGAGAGGTGAGTAGGTATGATGCACCTGGGAAATGAGAGACGAGTAGGTATGATGCACCTGGGAAATGAGAGGTGAGTAGGTATGATGCACCTGGGAAATGAGAGGTGAGTAGGTATGATGCACCTGGGAAATGAGAGGTGAGTAGGTATGATGCACCTGGGAAATGAGAGGTGAGTAGGTATGATGCACCTGGGAAATGAGAGGCGAGTAGGTATGATGCACCTGGGAAATGAGAGGCGAGTAGGTATGATGCACCTGGGAAATGAGAGGCGAGTAGGTATGATGCACCTGGGAAATGAGAGGCGAGTAGGTATGATGCACCTGGGAAATGAGAGGTGAGTAGGTATGATGCACTTGGGAAATGAGAGGTGAGTAGGTATGATGCACCTGGGAAATGAGAGACGAGTAGGTATGATGCACCTGAGAAATGAGAGGAGTAGGTATGATGCACCTGGGAAATGAGAGGTGAGTAGGTATGATGCACCTGGGAAATGAGAGGGAGTAGGTATGATGCACTTGGGAAATGAGAGGTGAGTAGGTATGATGCACCTGGGAAATGAGAGGTGAGTAGGTATGATGCACCTGGGAAATGAGAGGTGAGTAGGTATGATGCACCTGGGAAATGAGAGGTGAGTAGGTATGATGCACCTGGGAAATGAGAGGCTGAGTAGGTATGATGCACCTGGGAAATGAGAGGCGAGTAGGTATGATGCACCTGGGAAATGAGAGGGAGTAGGTATGATGCACCTGGGAAATGAGAGGTGAGTAGGTATGATGCACCTGGGAAATGAGAGGTGAGTAGGTATGATGCACCTGGGAAATGAGAGGTGAGTAGGTATGATGCACCTGGGAAATGAGAGGCGAGTAGGTATGATGCACCTGGGAAATGAGAGGTGAGTAGGTATGATGCACCTGGGAAATGAGAGGTGAGTAGGTATGATGCACCTGGGAAATGAGAGGTGAGTAGGTATGATGCAAACAAAAAACACAAATTCCCTAGATCAAGAGGCGTTTACCAGTATCAAGACATCCATCTCGAAAGGCCAACGATAATAATGATCAGGCAAACAGAGTGAATAAACACTGACTGAAGACTTATTAGCATAGATAATAAGAGAAATTAGCATGAAGAGAAATTAGCATAGCTCACACAGGATGACTGAAATATTTAAGGAACTTGAAAAATCAATTTCAAGAAGAATTCACGACTGTAAAAGGACAGTTATCTGAAACTAAGAGAGGCTGCTTAAAAGGTCAGACTACACATTCCTAAATAGCCAAGGTGTCACGCGAGGAAAGGTAAAGAAAAACAAAAAAGTACCTTGAGATGCTGATCATGTGAAAAGCAATAAAATCAGGCAAAAACAAATCACCATAGATACCAAAGGAGACGGCAGAGATATTATGGAAGCCGCTATAGATTGTATATAATAAATGAATAAACGGTAGTCATGTCAGTAAAGTAGGAAACTGCAGATTTAATAGGTATAAAAATCAAGCTTTTTTATACGACGTTTCGTTCAAAATTGAACTTTAATGGTTAAATAGAAGAGAACAGAGAAGAGGTGCTAAACTCAGATCACTAATAGATATGGAAACAGATAAGAAAGTGAAGCTAATAAATCATCTGAAAAATACAAATTTGATCATAAAACAGAATCAGATAAGAATAAATCTTGCCTCACTAACCTAACTAAATTATTTGGAGAGACGAAGATCAGACAAGCAAGAGAAGGATAGGCGAGCTACATATTTCTAGAATGTCAAAAGACTCTTGATACGGCCCTTCATAGGGGGTTTAATAGGACATCAGAGTGAAGAGAATGGGAGAGCACTCCAGTGTATGAGAGAATACCTTGCACACAGATGACAGTCAATGTGAAAGAGGATGTCATGATAGAGAATAGTAAAAAGGAGAAGCACTTCTAATTTTAATTCTTGGACTTAAATTATACACACTGCATTATATATATATATATATATATATATATATATATATATATATATATATATATATATATATATATATATATATAAACTGTGTGTGTGAGTGTCTAAAAGTGGTGACTCCTACATGCAGTGTTTGTAGATGGGGAGAGGGACAGAAGAAACATGTAACTTGCTACAGGAATACTTGAAAATGCTACAGGGAGATATGAACACGCTACAAGATTTCAAGAAACTACAGGAACTGTCCAACATGAAGCTACTAGAATGCAACCTTAGAAAATTCAAGGTTGTGAGACTGGATCAGGAGCTAGGAGGCAAGAGGATGAGTATCACCTCAGATGGAAGCAGCTCTTAAAACTTGAAAAGAAAAAAAATGACTTAAGAGTGGACAGTACACCAAACCTTTCACAGGACGGATATAAATTGAACATTGGTGACATATACAAAGCTGACAAACCTATGAAGAGCCTTCAGGAATCTGAACAAGGAGGCATTTAGATCATTATAAACAACATACAGAAGCAGACAAGTACAGGAGTATGCAGCGCCTGCACGGAACCATTCTAATGTCATCAAACAAAAAAATATATAAATTACGGATCTTCAAAACTTTTCTACACATTGGTTCAAGAAACTACGAAAATTTGGACAAAGACTGGATAAATAAAAGGTGAAATAATCACAACGTATAAGATGCGAGAGACATGGATAATATTGATAGTCGTAGATTATTGGCAAGAGGAGGGAACATCGAGGAGCGGCAAGTGGAAAATTATAGTTGAAATTAACCAAAGGGAAACAAAAATAGAATTCTTTTAGTGAGGAAGGAATAAATGGGAGACCTACTCAATACAAGGATTCAAAAACCATATAACAAAACCCAAACACGACAGCGCAAGCCACGCCTCTTAAAATGCAAAGGCGCGGGCCCAAGAACTGGAATTCAACTTCACACAGGAAGAATACACACCAACAGTAAAGCATAACATATCCATAACTCTTCAGAAAAGTTTAATGAGAGAATATTTTTTTAAGTAGTTATGGAATTACAAAGAATTGTAAACTCTGGTAAGGAAAATTATGTGTGAGTAAACACTGCGCTCCATTACCAGTGAGTTATAGCGGTATTACTATATAATACTTACAAATTATACATTATGTATTGGTTAAAATTATTGTATTTTCAGCCAGGCACGAAAAAATAATTTACAGAATGTAAGTAATGTGCTCGTAAGAAGACAGAGAGAGTCTAATGTTTTGAAAGTATAATTCGAGGAAACACCTTTTGCAAATATACCGGTATATCTTTGGGTATTTTAAGTTAAACAGGAAAAATTATCAAATGAGAAAAGTGCATAAAACAACTGCTGGTGTACAAGGGCTGGGTATCAGAGATAAAACAACTGCTGATGTACAAGAGCTGGGTATCAGTGATAAAACAACTGCTGGTGCACAAGGGCTGGGTATCAGCGATGGAACCGATGACATTCAAGGGCTGAATACCACTGATTAACCAACCGCTGTGTTACTGATGCTGGTTGTCAGTAATTAAACATCCGCAGTTTTACCAGGGATAGGTTTGCCACCCAATAAAAAAAAATAACATTTTCGATTTCAGCAAGTGAAACAAACACCAAAGTGAAACTCTGAAGGTACAAATTATCCACAATACTGCAATTCTTTATAGCTCGTTTTCAAACTTTGCGAAACTATACAGGTTTTTATTCCTCATTCACCATCTGGAAAAAAAAATCCTTAACCCCACTGCTGCTTTTTGAGTTCTCTTGTTAAGTGCTAAAATGATGAATACGACCATCACCACTACTAATACTATGACCAACACTACAGTCTACCTGGAGGGCATTTCGGGGAACAACGCCCCCGCGGCCTGGTCCATGACCAGGTCTCCGGGTGGATCAGGGCCTGATTAACGAGGCTGTTACTGCTAGTCCCACATTGTCCAACGTACGAACCACAGCCCGGCTGATCTGGCACTGACTTTAGGTATCTGTTCAGCTTCCTCTTGAAGACCACCAGGGGTCTATTGGTAATTCCCCTTATGGCTGGTGGAGGCTGTTGAACAGTCTTGGGCCCCGGACACTTATGGTGTTTTCTCTTAGTGTACCAATGGCGCCTTACTTTTCACTGGGGGTCTGTTGCATCGCCTGCCAAGTCTTTTGCTTTCGTAGGGAGTAATTTCTGTGTACACAGTGGTTAAACAGTCACTATCACAATGGAAATGTGTCACTTTGACTTTTTTGGGTTATCCAAAATAATTTACATATATGCTATTATACCTGGAGGGTGTTTCGGGGGTCAACGCCCCCGCAGCCCTGTCCATGACACCTGTGTAACTGTATTTATGTGTACCTGTACTTAAATAAACCAACTTATTTGCATCTACTACCATTACCATAACTCGTTTGCTCCCATCACGACTGCCCAGCTTCCTTTCCTGCCTCTTGCGAGTTGCCAGACGATCTCTGGAGATTTTCTCGTTTTGTTTAGTCTCGTTCCCCAAGTAATCCTATCAGGGTCACTAAGCCTTCCTTTGTTTCTGCCGACAACCTTGGGTCCGCTGGAAGGCATTCTCAGGCTCCCACACTATAACATATACAATCCCCCCCCCCTCTTTTTTACTGGACGTTATACTATGACTACTTTTCAATAATTAATTATATTAATTTTTACTTCTTTTGGAAAATAATAATTTTCTAAGCAGTTCTTAGCTACTGAGGGTGAAGAACTTCATGAAATACATTCATATTATATATATATATATATATATATATATATATATATATATATATAATCAATATGTTCAGCTTTCATGCTATTGCGTTAATTATATTTTCAAACCTACGTTATATTTTTGGAATATACATTACAGGCAAAATTTCATTAACAATTATTTATGAGATGTGAATTTCTACGCAAGAGTCGCACTGTATATTAATTAAATTTTCAAAGTTTTTTTTGTTATTCGTTTTATAAAAAAATCGTTAACATTGAGTGTATACTGATGTATGCATGGTTATTATACATTCCGTTTTAATATTTTTATACATGGCATGCAAATTGTAATGTTTTTTCAGTGGAAACTGAATCCTTATATTAGTTTGCATATATTTAAGATAAACATACACGTACGGACTGCGTATAAATGATAATAATCATAATAATTTTAAAAATAGTAATAACATTAGTAATAATTTAAAAATAGTAATAAACTTACTAATTTAAAAATAGTAATAACAGTAGTAATTTAATAATAATTGTTAATAATAATAATAATAATGATGCAACAGACCATCTTCTAACATACCAAGACTGGGTTAGCATCTCCTACGTTCTATTCAATTAGTGAGGACAACGGTGACGGATAGGGGACACTAATCTTATTGTATTGAGGCCACTATCTGAACCGGAGATCAACGCCGCCGAAGCCGGTGGCCAGTTACCGTTCATTATCCTGGTTAGGCCAGGAATTTGAGGTGGAAGGGGAGGGGCAAATGTCCTTTGCTCACTGTGGTGTACTTGGGCCCAAATACGAGCCGTATTCCCAACACACAGAGAGATTAGAGAACATGCATTTATCCTGTACACTGGGGGCTTGAGAACAAACACGCTCACATCTGAGCTTAGTGAGCAAACACGCACTACACATTGAGAGGCTATGGAACACACACACATACATGCAATAAAATCACAGTAAACAGGTGATATCACAATATGCAGAACAACCACTGTGAAAAAAATAGTGAAATTCCAAGCGATTTTGTGACTTCTCACATTATCATAGTTCCTTGATAATGTGAGAAGTGACGGAAGCGCTTGGAATTTCCCTATTTTTTCACAGTGGTTGTTCTGCACGCGCGCGCGCGCACGCACGCACACACATTGGGAGGTGTGCATCTACTAAAGTGCAGCAAGTTTTATGTTTTGTATTCCTATACAAGTTTTTCTAGTGGTCTTGAGGGCAAGCACATTTTATAAGCTAATAAGGTAAGTTAGGTAGACTTAAGCGATGTTAACCCAATAAAGTCAAACATCGAGACTTCTATCAACTGGTTTATGGATTATCAGGTTAATTAAGTCCACAATCGTCCTTGTTTACAATCTTCAAATGCAATTTAATCCCTTGAATTAAACTTTCGTACACCTAATTAAATAAATACACTGAATAAATGTTATTTTAATGTTTTTGAATATGAAGTTAATATTAATACAGAACCCCAAGCTATCAAGATTTGATCCAAGAGGATGGTAGTTCCAATTCCTTAAGATTAAATGGTTCTTCGGCATCATGGCATTCCCCTTAAATACAGCTGAGAGAATCATAATTTATATGTAAACTGTTTATCCATTTTCGGGAATACACACATACGGGATCTCTGTAAACATAGGCAACAGGACTACACACAAGGAACCTTAATTAGATACAACAGGACTACACACAGGGGAGCTCTCTTAGTCGAGACAACAGGAATACACTCAACAGGGAAACACACACACACACACACACACAGGAACTCTGTTAGTTACATGAACACTGAAGAAAACACACTGGTTCAAAGCAAGCTTCTGCAACGCCATTTCACTATGTAGAACTTTATTAAGTTAATTGACTTGATAAATCCTTACCCGGAGCAAAACACAGTCACGATATAAGCTTATTCTGCACATGTCTCTTTTATTCATTACTGCCGTCAGCACGTTGCTGTATCCGCATGACTAAGGGCCTCAATAAAACTCAGAGCTTTTTATTACGTCTTTATTGCTCCATCCTACCTTGGCATCAACTAGTCAGATTAGAACGCAGTTTTAACAAATATGAACGCTGAGAACTTGCAATTGTAAGTTCGGTCCCCAGTACTCTTTTCACAGTTTTGTTCCTTTCACTAAGTAAAGGGATCCTGTTTGCTCAGCAATTCTATTATGACGATATCTGTGTGTCATGATTAGGTTATTTTTGAGGGAAGTTTAAAGCCTCTTGACTTCACAAAGGGTCACTTAGGCATCATGTAACTTGTACACAACAGGTCAAGAATCGTTAATATAGGGATTAAAGTGAACTCACAGGTGTTGCTCTCAGTGCATACACATGAAGAGTGGTATACTCATCAGAATCTTCAAGATTGCTCAGTTGGAACCTCATAAATTCATCACCTGAAGCTCAAACTGATGAATTAGTAAAGCTCAAAAAAGGCGAAACGTCGTCAAAATGAAGGTTTCCTCTGCAGGCTGTGTCTACCATATTTGCCAGTCAAAACCATGATGCGACTTTTGAAAATCATAATACATGGGGAATGCACTTTACATGACTTCTTTATAAATGCTCGCATTTGAGGAGAGGATAAGTTACTGGAGATTACGAGGGCATTTACTTTAATATACAGTCTAGATAAATAAAACGTAAGCCATAACTGTTCTTACTTTAATTGTGTAGGCAGAAGGCATTGCTGCAGTTCCACTCAGATTTATTATAATCATAATTCTGGTCTGACAGCCTGTTGCACAGACTCTGTACAGAATTATCCAAATGTGTGCTGTGTATGATACATAAGTTGCCTTCAGAGGTACTTACAAACATTTCTAGCTCTAGAAATTATATATATATATATATATATATATATATATATATATATATATATATATATATATATATATATATATATATATATATATATATTGTATAAAATGTCGAGCAGAATAGGTAAAACTTGATATTTTGGATTAAATAGCAACGCTCTTCTTGCCGAATAAGGCAAGCGAGAATTTGTGTATGCAATAATTTCGCAAAAATTATTCTGAACTTAACAAAAACAATATATTTCATTGTGTTTATTATTAAATTATTGTAAACTTATCTAAATATATTTAGTTGGATTAGGCTAAATTAAATTGCGCTTGTTCTAAGGTTATTTTGTTACAAAATTATTAATTTTTACATTAACATAAATTAAAAAAATATATATCTTTAAACGTATAAGAGAAAATTTTAGAAAGGACTTAATTTTAAATGAGTTCTTGCTAATTGACCAGTTTTACCTATTTTGCACGACATATAATCACACACACACACACACACACACACAATAGGGAAGAGCTAAGCCGTTACGTCACAGGAAATGGAAGGTAATTAGGTTCGATTCACGGAAGGAGAGTTCCAATTCCTTGGATCAATAACCATTCACCGTCATCAAAGTATCCTCCAGGGTACAGTTACAGAGACAAGTGAAGTTTCCACTGCGTTCGCCAGTCTATTGTGTAATGTCAAGGAAAATAAGATTAGCACAGCTCTGCGTAACTTATTTAAGGTTGTGTTGTGTACTGGACTCGTATTGCAGGAAAATGCATTCATGCTCTGAAACTTACATTATGAGCCTTTTATAAAGTGCAGAAAAGACACTTTGAAGAGCAAAGTTCAATCGAGGCAACGTTTCGTTCTCTGTACAGTTTTATGTCATACAAGAAACGTTGTCACAACAATAGCTTGTTCTGCAACACGAGTCTCCTCTTCACTGTGTCAGCTCTCAGTTTGTAAATAAAGATAGAAACTGTTAACCTAGCCCACCTTGAAAACCCTCGACAGTAAAAGAAAAAGTTGCAAATCAGGTGAGAGGTAAATACTAGCGCTTGATACAGTTTCCTTGTGGACGCTGAATCCTCCCTTCATTTCCGTATTACCATTTCACTTTGGCAGTGGATGATGGATTGATGAACAAGCTCTCTCTGTCAGGAAATGAAGATTTTCTCTTATTACGGTCACGGGTGATGAAGGCAAAGGTGAGGTGGCAGCCGAGCAATCATGGTAAGAGATGACGTGTTTGAGCAGTGATAATATCACTGGTAAGGGTGTCGATGAATGAAGGCTAACACGCAATGTGACGTCCCTTTTACCCCGAGTGAATATTAATGGTCTTCTTTTATGATTTAGTTATTTTCTAGGGGAGGGGGAGTTTTAAGGCTAATGCTATCTGTCTAAAATTGAATGTTATTTAAAAATGATTCATTGTACACATTATCATCAGTGTTTGTGCATGTTTTATTTTGTCGTGTGTGTATTTATGAGTGGGTCTCTGTGTTCTTTTAAGAGGCTGTATGCCTGTATTTGTTTCCTGTACTAACCTAGTTGTGGTTGCAGGGGTCGACTCACAGCTCCTGGCCCTGCCTCTTCACTGGCCGCCACTGGGTCAGTCTCCCTGCGCCATGAGCTTTATCATACCTCTTCTTGAAGCTATGAATGGATCCTGCCTCCACTACATCACTTCCCAAACGATTCCACTTCCTAACCACTCTGTGACTGAAGAAATACTTCCTAACATCCCTGTGATTCATGTGTGTCTTCAACTTCCAACTGTGACCCCTTGTTGCTGTGTCCCATCTCTGGAACATTCTGTCTCTGTCCACCTTGTCAATTCCTCTCAGTATTTTATATGCCGTTATCATGTCCTCCCTATCTCTCCTGTCCTCCAGTGTCGTCAGGTCGATTTCCCTTAACCTCTCCTGTGTGTGTTTGTGTGTGTGTGTGTGTAAGAGCCTCAGTTTCTATTTATGCGGCTATGTGCACGCATTTATGTATGTGCCTGTAAGCATCCATGTGTGTATACTTACATTATGTTTCGAGATGGGCAGTGAAGGGACAAGAGCTAAGTTTTCTGAAAAGGACCTCAGTTGGAGGCGAAAATACAGACAATATCTGCTTTTGTGTTGTCTTCGTGTACATGAGAGTTCACTATAGATTGTACTAAACATTAACAAATGTTTAGTACAATCTTTAATAAACATCATATAACATTCAGGTTACCTTTTCATACCCGGGTCAGAAATACCATAATCTCTCTATGGGTAAAGTTTGAACCTGAAACACTCGCTATACCTCACTAAAAAAAAAAATACAAATGTTGTTTGTGTTTGCCATGGTGTGTAACCTATTAACTTGCAAACAATGCGAAACATGTTCAAAAATAAATATCCGCAGGACCAGCGGGGAACACAACCAAGGCTTCCTTGCCAACGATCCACCAAGAACCCCTACCAACGCTCAACCAAGACCCCCACCCAGATGATGGTGGGTGATCACAGAACATAAGTTTTAACAGCTGTCCTTAGAAAGAAAACAATCTTTGGTACCTCATACAAAAAATAGAACTTCATAGTCTAGGGCTACTGAACTACTTTGAGCAAAGGTCCACTTGGACAATTACCAATGTATGCAAAGGTCCGGATACATTTTTTACACAGTCATGAAAAGCAACAAATCCGAGTATAGGTCAGTGTACTCATCATTTTCTATGAACTTCAGTTTGAGTCCTCTTATAAAATTTACAAAATATGAAGATAAATAGTGGGAAAAAGTAACTTTTACATTGTATCGAACAGCTGATTGATTTTTTCTTTCTCTCTTCAGTTCCTGGCTTATACATCTTTTCAAATCCACTGTGTTTAGTTTCATAATAACGATTCATATTACTGTTCTTCACTAAGGCAATTCTTTGACTACATATGAGGGATTCGTGGAACCCTGTTAGCCAGACTAGTTCTTGGGGGTGAGAAGTACAGTGTTTACATTTTAAAGGAGGGATTTGGGATATTTGCTCTTTGGAGTGACACCTGAACTGTTTATCTGCGCGCCTCTGCAAAGACAGTAATTATGCGTGAATGATGGTGAAAGTGTTTCTTTTTTGGGTCACTGCCTCGGTGGGAGACGGCCAGTGTTGAATACAAAATTATATATATATATATATATATATATATACTATAAGGAGAATAATCTTGACATCTATCACATAATTAACGAAGAACATATTTCAGTTTTCATTTATTCCCTCGGTCCCATGAAAACATTTAGAAAATAGACACTAGCTACAAGACTGATATGAAAATTAAGTAACGTGAGAGCGTGTGGTTACATGCAACCATTTCAGGTTATTAATATACTAAAAATATAAGGCATAATCCCGTATGGGCCATACACTGACACATTTGCAGAACACATCAACGAGTATCTTCCGTTAAGTAGAATCACCCCTGTGCTAAACGATAGCGAACATAGTCGGCTTTCCGTTCCACCACTGGCCTTTCGGTAAGTTACAAGACCTCTAAGCAAACGAGACACATTGTCAATCACCGGAGCAGAAACATCTCCAAACAAAGGTGGTTGTGGATGGAGGAAGCCAGGTAGCAGCGAGCCAGAGGTGGTATGGCAAGATTAATGGTGTTGGCTCACTCGGGGTGGTGGTGGTCGTCGTAGAAGAGCTGGTAGAGGCAGGGGAGGTGAAGTGGTAATAATGGTGGTGGTGGGGGTGATAATGAGCTAGTAGTGGCAAGATTGATGGTGGTATGGATAGAAAAGGTGGCAGTAGCAGGATAAGTTTTGGTAATAATGATGGTGACAGTAAAGAAGGTGATGATGGCAGGTGAAATGAAAGTAGTAAGGCAGGTGAAATGAAAGTAGTAAGGTATGTGTGGAAAAGTAGGTTACGTTGTAGTACAATAAATTACGTGATAGCACAGTAAGTTCCGTTGTAGTACAGCAAGTTACGTGGTAGTGAGAGAAGCAGTGGTAGAAATGGAGATTATAGAAGTAAATTATGTCTGTCTTCTCTAGAGCAACGTGTGTCATGCTTAAAAGCTACACAATAATAAATGAAATGTTACAAAATCATTTTTGTATACGTTGCAACTCACGAAACATAAAAATGTGGACTGGATTACGAGGGACGGTGAGAGACTCTGGCCAGCTGAGTGAAGAGTAGGACACAAACGTGAACGACATTGTAAATAGAAACAATGAATGGATGAACCACTCGCTGTTTTGTATAGACAGTGCAATGGGAATAGTATACAAAATTAGTGGTATTAATTCTCCACTCAAAATGCGGAGGAACGGGAGAGCAGTAAATGACACAGGAAAACCACAGCACTTCTCTAATTTAGAAGTCCCACTAAATGCTAACAATTACAGCTCACTTAAAGATCTTCGGCATAATTGCTAAACATTAGTGGTCGCTTTCAAACTGCCAGGTGAGCAGAAAGAACAGATATGGTTGGTTTGTTAGGTTTAAAGCCACTTGACACTCACGAGGATCATTAAGGTTACATGACACCTGAACACCACCAGTCAAGAAAACTTTAGTCCCCAAACCAGGGTCTAAAGTAAATTCTGTGTGTATACACTGCAAGAGGCACACGCAGACGGAGTACAGTCTAGGGAGCGTCTCTCTCTCTTTCTAGTTTACATCTTTCTTTCTTTTTCTTAATGGAATGTGTCTTGAGCAGATCTCAAGAACCACCCTTAAGAGGATTAGGGTAAGGGTTTTGATAAGCACAAAATTAAACCGTCACAGAATGCAGATAACTTAAAACTACAGGGCAACAGGGACGTGAAGACATTTTAATAAATGGAGCTTTAAATTTTGAGCATATTAATAATAAAAAACTTAAAAACAATCGGAGACAAATGATACCAAATTGCATTCATTAGTGTATTCCCATAAAATGATAAACCCACAAGTGTTATTCAGTGAAAAACAAATTACATATAGCATGTATATTTACATAAAAATGAATAACCAGTTAAAAGGTGTAGATTATTATAATTATTATATTTCTGGGGAACCATTAAATCGATAAGGAATATACAGGGCCTATTAAATTAAGTGTATGAATTCGGCAAGACTGAAGCATCATTCTACCTTAGCCATATCCAACTTTACCTCCTATAGAAATGACCTGTACAGACCAAAGTGTGGAATGGCTATGGGATCACCACTCAATACTGTCCTGGCTAACATTGATCTGACACCCCTGGGGTAGACAGCATACCCCGACATCACGTGAGTTAGATATGCAGATATCTTGCCCGTTGCACCAGCCACAACAAATTCAACGATAAACTTAACATTGTCAAACCTTTCAGCAATGAAGAAAAGGACGATTCCTTACCTTTCATTGATGAAGTGAAGATTTACAGGAAACCTACTCGTAAGAATGAGTGTTTATGCTCAATGACTTTGAAGCAAGAGACGTAATTATAGGTAATTATGGGTGAAAGCTTTAAAATAAAAGTTTTTTTTTTCGTGCTTAAATTCTCTACAGTCCTGCACGCCAGTGGTTGTTTCCTGCAACACCCAACACAATAGGGCCAACACCTACCACAGTGCATGTGTTAGTAGACACCGTCATCTGTTATATTTAGCACCTCAAGCCGATGGTTATTTCTTGCCTGGCCTCGGCCAGCATCAATGAATTGACCATCACAGGGCAAAGACTCATGTCAGGCGATTTTTCCCTGACAAATGATGCAATAGCCGAGCTCTCCCTTCCTACGTTGCATCGTCAAAAAAAAAAAACTAAATAATGGTGAAGGGACATCCGTGTGTCTCACCCAAGCTGGAGGCAGTAACGTGACCCGGATCGTAATCATCTCATCCGACCCTTAAGAGAGATAAGAGACCTGGTGGTGTTTTATACTTCAAGTCTTTAGAGTGCTATTATCACGCCTGCTACTCCGCTGTGACAGGTTGCTAAGTCATACTTCCCAAGTGCTGGTGGTTTCGTAATATAAGGCGAGAGGAAGCAGGAGACCAACATGATGTTTCTCACTAATGTAATTACCGTATTTCGCAGCTTATTAGACGCATTTTTTTCCCATAAAATGTCTCCAAAAACCAGCCTGCGTCCTATAAACTGAAGGTCAGTGAGGGGAGGTATAAGTTTGGGGTGTGGGGTGGGCTGTAGCTCTCCTAGTTACGTCTGATGCCGAGCCATTGAAACTAAAACAAGTCTTATAAGCCGCAAAATACGGTATCTGTACCTACAGAGGACAGCAAAGATAGCAAGTAGAGGGATTTAATTTGTTTAATAATCAGCATCTGGAGGGAAGTGCAGAGAGAATTGCCGTACAGTCTATGAAGAATAATTCCAGTGGTTTATAGACCCCTGGCTGCCTTCAAGAGGGAGCTAGAGATACCCTAAGTCAGTACCCGATCAGCCGGGCTGTGGTTCGTACGTTGGACTACGTGAGGCCAACAGTAACAGCCTAGTTGATCAGGCCCCGATCCACCGAGAGGCCTGGTCAAGGACTGGGCCGCGGGGGGGCGTTGACCCCCCGGAACACCCTCCAGGGTTACTGTGGAGACTCCAGGTAGACTATGTGGTTTTTAACAACAAATCCGCTGTTCAACTCACTGACATCACGTTCGTCTTTATTCACTGCTATTCTGGGGATGGAGAAGATTGATTTATTGAGAAGGGAAGATACATTTTTGCACTGACATTCAAGTTTGGCTGTTTTTACCCTTACTGTGCTCTCCTTGTCAGTATTTAATGACTGTTTTCTCCTCCTTTCATTCTGCTTTTATTATTATTATTATTATAGGCATGGTCGAGCGCTAAATCCGTAAGGGTCGTGAAGCGCCTGTGTGTGTGGGGGGGGGGGAAGGATGGGAAGCATTCAGGTTCCGTAAAAGGACGCAAGTGCAACTAATGTGACATTTTATTGTGGCAACGTTTCGCTCATTTCGGTAATTCTACCAACATTAATACATTCAGGTTCCGATCCAAGAGAGGAGAATGCCTCCCCAATCCCTTGGATCAAGTGCCCTTCACCGGCGTCAAGGCATCCCTCCCTCACCATCCTCGCCTTTTAAAGGTGCCTTTCACCGATGAGTACCACGATAGGACCTTAGTGCATCCCAGACTAGTAACAAGGTGTGACCTTTTTTTTTGTATGTTTAAGACGTACAAAAAAAAGGTCACACCTTGTTAGTAGTCACATCTCTTCCGTTCGTAAAGAATTGTGACCTTCGTGCTACCAGACTATTAACATTTTGTGTATCCAGGCGAGTTGTAACCTGTGTGTGTCTCAGTTATTATAATCATAACTAAGCGCGCTAACTCCGTAAGGGTCATAAAGTGCTGTGTATGTCTCAAGTGAGATGTGACCTCTATGTCTCAAACGAATCTACAATACCCCAAGTACACAATATATCATACACACTAATTTATGGTAAATGTTGCCCGGAGAGAGAGAGAGAGAGAGAGGGGGAATATGAAGGATGCTATCCATCTCCAGACTTGGCCTATACCAATATTTTAGCTCATCCTTTCCATCTTTCTCTAATACATCTTCAATCAGCTTTTCCTTTCTTCCTTCTTCCCCTAATTCTCCCCTTGTATGCCCATTCATACTTTAATCTAAATCATCTCATTTTTCTACTCATTCCCCAATATTCCCGTTTATTTCCCCTCTCCCTCAAATGCCCTCCGAACAGGTTCTAAGATAACCATTTCATTCCCTATTTTCTTATTTTTCCTTTATCTTCCCTTTTTTTTCTTTCTTCTGCCTTATGGTGTCCTGTCCTTCATTCCTCCCCCCCCTCCTGCGTTTTTTGGCCATACCCCTTGTGGATCCATTAGCTCTCCTGCAGGGCTCCTCTTTCTTCTATTTTGACTGACCCCCACTCCCACTATTACTCCCTTTGCTACTACTTTTGCCACTACTATTATCTCTCCACCCTATCTTGTCCCACACATACCACTCTCCCTACTTTATACTACTACTATCTTCATTTCCAGCCTTACCTCTATCACTACTACCTCTCTTAGTCCCGTCCTTGCCTGCTCGCCTATATATACTGGCTCCCTCTTTTTTTCGTGTTAGTTTCTCTTTGTAAATGGTCAAAGACAGACCGAAACATTGTCGTAGCTTCTCTCTTCTATGTGCGAGTTATTTGTGTATTGTGCCAGTCACGATACTGTGCCTTTTTGTTCTTCATTTCCCTATGTAACCCATATAGACCAGGGCAGCAGCACAATGCTGTAGTATCCAATTTTGCTAAAAACAAAAGAAAAAATCTCCTTCCCCCAATATGTCCAGTTACCTTCCTTTCTCCCCAGTACCTCTAAGTAATCTTAAAATATTAGTTTTCCCCGTCGCAGATAACCAATCACCGAAGTCTTACCGAATTCACGAGGAGAGGAAACGAAGGTTTTTAGTTTGTTACTGCTAGGGCAAGAATAAAATTTATGAAACTTTTCCGAGCAGGGGAAAACAGATCATGTGGGCGGACACGTTTAAGGTCAGAGGCAAGGACCCAAGCGAGAGTTTTTACGGGAGCTTGAGGTTCCATCGCTGGAAACGGGAAAGGTTGCTCTGTTGGTATCCAATAGGAGCTCTGACCACACTCAGCTTTCTTATAGGTTTGTGTGTGTGTGAGAGAGAGAGGGGAGGGGGAGAGAAAGAGAGAGAGCGATGATGTAGGTAACAGCTCTTAGCTTGTCAATGAAGTTAGGAATCCTTAACTTGTAAATAGCTTGTCAATAAAAGTAGGGATCCTTAAACAACCTTGTCAAATCCTGTGTAGAGAGAGAGAGAGAGAGAGACAGACAGACAGACAGACAGAGAGAGAGAGAGAGAGAGAGAGAGAGAGAGAGAGAGACAGAGACAGAGACAGAGAGGTGAAAGTAAAACTTTATTACTCTGCCTACAGCAATATAAATGTGAGCTGACGACGTTAGTGGTGGTCCAGTTCCCCACTCACCCATCAACCCACCACCCTCCATTCCGCCCACCCATCCTCCCTCGGACCCACCCACCCACCAATATCATTTGCACTTCGCACTGAAGAGACGCCGGAAGAGTCGTAATGCGAAAGTCCAGTTTTACCTTGCTTTCACCTCCTGCCCCCGTCACCTCTCCACAGATCACTCCTTATACAATCCTAACTCGCAAACTCATTTAAGAATACCAAATTATGTTAAACTTTCAGGGAGGGGGAGAAAATAAGCCTGGTAACTTTGCGAGCGGCCGTGGGGGGTAAAACAGCAGTGTGAAAAGTTATGGTTCGTTTGGGGTGTCGACATTTTGTTTTCGGCAAATAATAGCGCAGGTTTCAGAGTCCTGTGGGAAATATCCATCGTGGAACATAAAAGAGCAGCGTTTTGTGTGTGTGTGTGTGTGTGTGTGTGTGTGTGTGTGTGTGTGTGTGTGTGTGTGTGTGTGTGTGTGTGTGTGTAGACACCTCAGTCTTGAGCAACAACTTGAACTTATTACAAATTTGCTCGACTTGGTGTTAGTGCACTGTTGTGTTTGGGATGACCGACAGATGGTCGAGGAGGAGGAAGAGGAAGAGGAAGAGAAAGAGGAGGAGCAGAAGCAGCAGCAACAGCAGCAGCAGCAGAAGAAAAACAGATGATAATCCCTAAGGTTATTAGTCGAGGATAATCCAGTGAAGCCAAGTAGTTTCGCTAGTGTCTTCTGGAGTCTTTCCTTGGGAAGCGAGCCACAACAGTAAACTAATTTCTAGCTACCTAGTAATTGTCAGGTTAACAGCGGCAGGAGGTGTGAGAACACTAGCCAATACGTCCTGGTTCACTCGAGAATAGAAGCCAGATCCTTCAGGTTGTGAGCGAAACGCTTTATCCATCAGCTACAGGTCACGAGAGTGCAACGGACAAAAGTGTAGTAGTAGTAGCAGCAGCAGCAGCAGCAACTCAGACACACACACACGGAGCAAGAGGCATTCTTGAGCTTCCCCAGCGCTCGGGCTTAATGCCCAAAGCTGGGGTGTGACTCCAAAAGGTTCTTGTAGTGCTTGTTGCCTTTGCACCTCCTGACATCGTCTGCTGCTATGCAGCTGTCACTCCCTTCAAGCCCAGTGTGGGTGAGGTTTGTGGCAGCCCAAGGTGCCTAGCTTCTACCACCGAGCCCAATGAGAGCGGGGAATGGGGCTAGGTATAGGGACAGCTGGTCCCAGAAGACGAAGAGGTACTTGTACCTCCTCCCATGGCAGACATTGGTCTGAGACACTCGACAGGGAGCCAAGGCCGGGCCACCTCTTGGAAAAGGCCCGGGCCGGGCGATTATACCGGCGAATCTTTAATAGAACAGCTACAGGTCATTTCACACTATAATACAGATCATGTCATAAAAGACGTTTAAATGTGATAAGTAAATTACACAAAAAAATCGAACACAGACAAAATAAAAATTACAAGTAAAAACTTTAAGTGAGAGCATGAAGCAAATCGTGGAACCCCCTTTCCCCCATAAAATAGTTTTTTGAATATACTACAGACAGGAGAAGATGAACTAGTCTGACAGGAACACAAGTACGTCATAAAGTGAGCAGTTTACAAAAATATTGAGCAGTAAAAACAAAAGTATTACTACTATTGCAAGCTAACATATTGCAAAAACAAAAGTACTACTACTATTGCAAGCTAACAAATTGCAAAAACAAAAGTACTACTACTATTGCAAGCTAACAAATTGCAAAGACAAAAGTACTACTACTATTGCAAGCTAACAAATTGCAAAAAAAAAAAAAAGTACTACTACTATTGCAAGCTAACAAATTGCATAATGAGCATTTTCACACAATAAAGAAGCCACTAACTTTGTTCGCACTGAAAGTGAAGGGCATGCAGAAACACTGGTAAAGTATCACTTGTACAAGGTTACTTGCAGGGTAAATACTTCTGTAGAATGGCGGCTGTTAAAATAGCCTGTTTTGCAACTGTGAGAAATAGGAATACAAAGCATACCAGTGAAAGGTGTAGTTAGAATTAGGTTGTCATCTACATTTCATGTAAACCTTCGTTGCTTTTCCTACTGGGTCACCCATGCCACTGCTTGGTCACTTCTAAATGCAGCTAGTTCAATCTCCCCTTAGTGAAGGAACAAAGAACACCTGTTTACATATGTCGTGCCAAATAGGTAAAACTGGTCAATTAGCAAGAACTCATTTAAAATTAAATCCTTTCTAAAAAAATTCTTGTACGTTTAAAAATATATATTTTTCATTTATGTTAATGTAAAAATTAAAAATTTTGTGCCAAAAGAACCTTAGAAAACTTACCTAACCTTATTATAACAATCGCAATTTAATTTAGCGTTATCCAACTAAATATATTTCAGATAAGTTTACAATAATTTAATAATAAACGAACACAATGAAATACATATTTTTTTCGTTAGGTTCAGAATGATTTTTGCGAAATTATTGCATACACAAATTTTCGCTTGCCTTATTCGGTAAAATCGCAAGTTTTACCTATTCGGACAACGACACACACATCTACATTAATTATAATTTATAATTTATATTATATATTATATATAGTATTATATATATATATATATAATGTATATATAGTGTGTATATATACACACACATACTCTTTCCCTTCGTCTCGTTTGGTTGACCAATCTCAGCGCGTCACACTGTCGTTCAGATCACCGTCCTCAGTGATTGGCTGGAAACATAATCAGCTTTGGGTAAGGAAAATGTTTGGGTAAAAAATTGCCGTGAGCGAAATCTATTGGGATTTTAGTTTGTGTGTGTAAACAGTGGCTCTATGGTCTTCGTGACTTGGTAAGCAACGAAAATTCATTTTATTTTTCATTTACAACGCTACATTTCCAGAATTCATCGCACTGTCCATAAAAAAAATAGTATAGAATTTTGAGAACAATTTTCAGATTTTTCCCTGAAGTTCTATTAAAAAGTTTTAAACAATTGTTTCGTGTTTCAAAAATTATTATCTAAACATTATTATATAATGTGAAAAATGGCAGAGGAAAGAAGGCCTTAATGAATTATTGTTATTATTATTATCCAGGTATTACACTTATCTTTTAACCATGTGAGAGACAGGTCATACCGGTAATACCACATCCCTGACAATTAGCAATACCACATCCCTGACACAATTAGCAATACCACATCCCTGACACAATTAGCAATACCACATCCCTGACACAACCAGCAATACCACATCCCTGACAACCAGCAATACCACATCCCTGACAACTAGCAATACCACATCCCTGACACAACCAGCAATACCACATCCCTGACACACCGGTGTGATCATACTAACAGTAAACAATCTAGTGTAATCCTCCAACAATCACAACCCCCAGACAATGGTTATATACAATCACCCCTCAAGCGAGGTGCCTCGATGTCCGTGAGAGGGGGAGGGGGGCTCTTGATCCACGGAACTGAAGCTACCCATACCCTTCCTTGGATCGATCCTGTTTCTCTTCCATTTACCCCTTCCATCCCAGGAAGGGGATAATGGGTCATACAACTCTTTGGAATCAGGGGGGGGGGGGGTAAATGACAGGTACTCAAAAGTCGATTCAAGAGAAAGATACGCCCAATCCCTTGGATCAAGAGCGTATGACTGCCTATAAGGGATAGGCAGACAAGCAAACAAGCGATGCAAGATGAAAAACAACCAAGGGGTAAGTTGGAAGATAGCTCTAGGGCTTTCGTGTTGTAATCAACACATCAGAAGCTTGCAATGTTGCAGAAAAGAGGATGAAATCCGAGCAAACACTTTCAGAGTGAACGTTTTTGCTATAATGAGGGAAGAGGGAGGCAGTAGAGGATAAGTGCCCAGGTGTACCAACCAGTACCCAGTGCCGGATGCCTGAAAGGTTGAATATTTTTTACGGTCTAGAGCTATTTTTCAACTCCCCTCCCCCCTCCCGTGGTTATTTTGCATATATTGCTAAAGATCTAAATAGATCGAAACGTTGACCAAGTAAAAGCTTGTTCGGCATTGTATTTCTTTTCTGTTATCGGGTGACTAACTAAAGTGATTGTTCTCCAGACAATTGTTATAATTAGATCTATCATTAAGGAAAGAAAGACAAAAAAAAAGATTTAGATAATCAAAAGATTCCATCGAAGACTCAAAGAAATGAAGCTCCATTCGTGTCAATTATTATTATTATTATAATCAAAAGAAGCGCTAAACCACAAGGGTTATACAGCCCATTCGTGTCAAGCCTTGGGAGACAGCGCACTGAAGTACCACAGAAAACGATGTTTCTCCCACTGTATACCAATAATAATCGTTAGATACATAACTTTGCTAATTAACCACAAAACTTGTATTGACGAGCTCAGAGTTTCCAAAAGTTACATTAACTTTTTCGATGCGTGGGGAAGGTTTTAGCGGGAACTTTACGGAATTTACTTTTTTGTACAACTATAATTGTTCATCGTTTCTATTAATTATTATTATTATTATTATTATTATTATATGGTATTTTAAGAAAATAAACAACTCCGAGGAGAAAACTTTAGATTTTTCCTGAAAGAGGTTTATTCTTTTTGTCGTAGATGAGAATCCTCAATTAGCACTCAATTATTATCCTCATTATAGACAATAAAGTAGTGAAAATGTTAGTGAACTGGTTAATTGCCTTGCAATCTCACTTGAATATAATTTTAAGATATTGTGTCATGTCGTGTATATGTCATGTCTGCTTCAACTTTCAACTTCTATCGCTCTCTCCTGCCAGCCTCGCTTCTGCTTGATCTAACTTTTTCCTAACTTTGCAAATTGCTCTACATATCTCGGAAGCCTTTGGCAAAGTTCAACATCACGACTTTCCTGTCAATCTTCATTTTTTTTATTTCTTTCCCGTCTCGTATCAACTTTATTAAGGTTCCGTTGTGGCTCCAGCCTCCCTAGATTAAATTTCTTTTTTTTTGAGGGTTTGTCGTAGTAGCAGACGTCCTAGTAACAGGAGCATTATAGTTGCAGATACGCCGTCTGTCAACAGAACCCGTGACGAGGAGCATAAATTGTTTAAGAAGTTGGTTCTATACTGGTGCCACGAACCTGAACATTGATCTCACGTATGTGGTGTATATTATCCTGAGAAAATTCACTGTTGCGAGTCCTGACAGACGTTCATATAATGGTTAACGTTATCGAGACAGTTGATACCATCCTTCTTACATAAGCTTTTGGAATTGAGTCGATTTTAGGTCCGCTCCCAGTTCCTCTTTCCTCTCTGGTTTTTAATGTACATGTATTCTTATACGGATTTCCTTCTGCCTAACTACAAATTCAGGTACAAATTTTAAAAGCCGAGAAAAGTTATATATAATAAAAAAAGCGCTAAACCTACATGGCTCATACAGGAAGGATATAGGAAAGCATTGGTTTGGTAATAGAGTTGTCGATGAGTGGAACAAACTCCCGATTACAGTTATAGAGGCTAAAACGTTGTGTAGTTTTAAAAATAGGCTAGATAAATATATGAGTGGGTGCGGGTGGGTGTGAGTTGGTCCTGACTAGCTTGTGCTACTAGGTCAGATGCCGTGCTCCTTCCTTAAGTGAATGTAACCTGACCTGGCTGGGTCGGGGCATTGGCTTAAGCCGGTGGGAGACTTGGACCTGCCTCGCATGGGCCAGTAGGCCTGCTGCAGTGTTCCTTCTTTCTTATGTTCTTATATATATATATATATATATATATATAATGTCGTGCCGAATAGGTAAACTTGCTATTTTGGCTTAAATAGCAACTCTCTTCTTGCCGAATAAGGCAAGCGAAAATTTGTGTATGCAATAATTTAGCAAAAAATCATTTTGAGCCTAACGAAAAAAATATATTTCATTGTGGCTGTTTATTAAATTATTGTAAACTTATCTAAAATATATTTAGTTGGATTAGGCTAAATTAAATTGCGCTTGTTATAATAAGGTTAGGTAAGTTTTGTAAGGTTCTTTTGGTACAAAATTATTAATTTTTACGTTAACATAAATGAAAAAAAATATATCTTTGAACGTATAAGAGAAAATTTTAGAAAGGACTTAATTTTAAACGAGTTCTTGCTAATTGACCAGTTTTACCTATTAGGCACGACATATATATAATAATGACTCGCATTCAACGCTGTAGAAATAATAAGAATATTTTCTGTCTAACTTGAGAGGTCTCAGGTGATACTAAACTATATGAAGGAAGCCTTTGCATATTCAAACAAGTCAGTTACAAGCGAAAGAACAACACAAAAGTAGGCCTACCATCAATAGAACAAAAAAAGTAGGCCTATCAATAGAACAAAAAATTTGACAACCATTTGCAGTAGGCATGCGAGTATCCGTCAGTGTTCTCGAACATCTCTATCTGCATTGCTTAGCAAGAATTTTTCTATATTTTTCAGAAGTTCGAGGTCGTCGTAATGTAATGCTAGGCCTCCTGCGCCTCATGAATTTGATGAATTTAAGCTAGATCAATTCGATGATGAAAAATATGTTTGTTCCCTTTCGTAAAAAATTACGTTACACTGTTTTTCATTAGTATGACGACATCTCTCGTCCCTAATGTGATTATGCGCATCTTCAGAAAACTCATCCACAAAATTTTAAACGATTGAGATTGTGTGTAAACAGCAACGTCAGCATTTTAAATTAACTGTTGGATTCCCGACTGTTTGATAATTACCAGAATATTCTAAGTACTTCTTTTTTTTGCGCTTTGCTACGTTAAGTTAGGGTAACTTACGTTAGACCAAGTTAATTAAACTTGTCTAGTTCAGCCTAGGTTTCTTTAAGTTCAGTTTTGGTTAGGTTACCGTTTCAAAGAGTTGGGCCCAATTTCAAAGGAGACTGCTTTGAAATTAGGTCCATCGTTTTGAAACACCGTGTACAACAATGCGTAGCGTAATTAGCAAAGTTACTGGGAACATCGCGGTATTTTCGCTGTATATAACATTGCGTAACGGGGAAAAAGTTTCCATCTTAATTTACCTCTTGAGTAACTTTGTGTTTAGGTGAAGGAAAAGTTAACTGCTTTCTCAGTCTGGATGAAAAGTGACTCCTGCTTAGCCTGCCAAGCAGATACGTAGCCCCATGCCTTGTCTTCCACTTAGCCTGCCAAGCAGATACGTAGCCCCATGCCTTGTCTTCCACTTAGCCTGCCAGATAGATACCCAGCCCCATGCCTTGTCTTCCACTTAGCCTGCCAGATAGATACCCAGCCCCATGCCTTGTCTTCCACTTAGCCTGCCAGGTAGATACCCAGCCCCATGCCTTGTTTTCCACATAGCCTGTCAGGCAGATACCCAGTCTCATGAATAAAAAAAATAGTCAGAATACCCTGTCTGGAATAATACAGTGACTGGAACAATGCCGTGGCTGGAAAAATTCACCAGAAATCCACACCTACAAGAGGAACCTCAGGACGACGTTTCGCATCATCCTAGACTCCTATCAAGTTACAACTGACTAGTAACTTGACAGTCGTTCAAGACAGACCGAAACGTCATAAGGTTCTTCACTCCTAAATGCAGGTTTTAGGTGGAAAATCCAGCTTCATACCCAGTCACTCTCACCCATTCTTACTAAACCTCTTTAATCCTGTAAAGGCTTTTCCAACGTCTGTGTCAGAACTTACAATTATTTTTTACAAATTAAAACATGTTAGATTAGAGCAGGTTACAAGAATTTGTAAAACGTCTGTTTTGTCAATAATAATAATAATAATAATAGTAATAATAATGCAGGAAGAACAATTACAAGAAAAAAATAATAGCAGCAGCAGCAGAAACAGCAACAGTAGCACAAACAGTAACAGGAAAAAACAGTAGCAGTAGCACAAGCAGCAGCAGTACCAGCACAAGTATCAGCAGCAGCTCAACCAGGAACAGAAACAGCAGCAGCAGCACTTGCAGTAAATACCATCATGCTAAAAACTGTTACACTCGCACTTAATCCATAAGAAAAGTACAATGAAAAAAACTATAAACTGGAAAGCAGATTCGAGATTTGATTTGTTTATGGATAAACTCTGTGTATTATCATCCTCGTTTTTATGTTTGGCTAAATATTTACTAAGGAAACAGTGATTGCAAATACTGTAATGACGCAAGCACGATCTCAATGACTTCGTGAATGAATGCCCAGGAAAACGCTTAACAAAACAAGGGAAATTATTCTGCTAGTCATATTTGCTAATGTTTGATGCGCTGAAATTCGTAATGAGAGGCGAGGCGGCGTTCATTCTGAGATTACCTCTTAAGTCTGCTTGCTAATGTGTTTTCTGATTACCTGATTAGGTATTTGCAGCTGCATTTCGGAAGGAAAAAATGCAACACTACAGAACACTCTTTCGTTGGGACAACGTTTCGCTATGTTTAGATGTTTGTCTTTACCTATATAGATCAAGAATGTTTCTGTGTGCAAAATAACCATAGGGGAAATTGATAGATAACGTTTCCCTATGTTTAGATCTTTGTCTATCTAAACAGATCGACAACGTTTCTGTATGTTTAGACCCTTTTGTTTTTATCTAAACAGACCGAAACATACTCCTAATAAAAGCTTGTTCAATAAATAATTGATGACCTTCACCATTATAGGCCGTACGTCAGTATTGATGCACCTAAGATTCTGTACACCTGGTGTCCCGTATATACTGTTTAATAGGTTCGAATATCTTGCTACCTTTTCGTGGATCCCATTCCGATCTTCTATTACTATTTGCAAAGAAAAACTTTCCAGCATCCATTCCACACGTCTTCCTCTGTTTAGAATCGAAGCCTCGTTTTCTATCCACTGATGTGGCAGATAAATAATATTTAATCTATATTTTTACGATCTTGTTTGGTTGGTTTCTGTACACTGGTCAACGAAGTAGTTTTAAAATCGATTTTTCAGTCATAGTTTTTTATTTCTTAGCCTGGAAGGTGATCAGCAACAACAGCCTGGCCAGAGAACGAGCTGCGATTAATCGTTATGTGACATTAAATCCCCTCGTCCAACGGTCGCTCTTTTACCTCGATTTAAGCAAGTTTTCATGCGGGGATTTACAATGATTATTATTTTGCATAGGTTATTTTTTTTGCAAGAAGCGTGCAACTATGTAGCTGCACGCTTTCTGCACTGGTTCTAGATTTTTTTCTACTTTTCTATCAATGGCTCTCCGGAACTTTTTCGACCATTCTGTATTGTTCAGTTTTTTTCCTTTTGCTGAAATCAGCTGTTTAATTTTTTTCCTTCGTGGTGGACAGAGTTTCGTATAATTTTTTATGTCTCTTGTAGGATTTTATTAAGTTTCGCTTCTCTCAGGCACCAAGGTGACTACTTACTGTTAGGTGAAGTGGTGGGTAGCAAAAGGTGTAGGATACTTGCCCATGAGTTTCACTCTGCTCGGGAACTGTACACGGGTCCATTCGGTTCGACGCCGAGCGCACTACTACTATTGAGCTACTAGTGAGGTACCAGTCATTACTACCACTGAGCTACTAGTGAGGTACTAGTCATTACCACCACTGAACTACTAGTGAGGTACTAGTCATTACTACCACTGAACTACTAGTGAGGTACTAGTCATTACTACCACTGAACTACTAGTGAGGTACTAGTCATTACTACCACTGAGCTACTAGTGAGGTACTAGTCATTACCACCACTGAGGTACTAGTCATTACCACCACTGAGGTACTAGTCATTACCACCACTGAGCTACTAGTGAGGTACTAGTCATTACTACCACTGAGCTACTAGTGAGGTACTTGTCATTACCACCACTGAGCTACTAGTGAGGTACTAGTCATTCTACCACTGAACTACTAGTGAGGTACTAATCATTACTACCACTGAGCTACTAGTGAGGTACTAGTCATTACCACCACTGAACTACTAGTGAGGTACTAGTCATTACTACCACTGAACTACTAGTGAGGTACTAGTCATTACCACCACTGAACTACTAGTGAGGTACTAGTCATTACTACCACTGAACTACTAGTGAGGTACTAGTCATTACTACCACTGAGCTACTAGTGAGGTACTAGTCATTACTACCACTGAGCTACTAGTGAGGTACTAGTCATTACTACCACTGAGCTACTAGTGAGGTACTAGTCATTACTACCACTGAGCTACTAGTGAGGTACTTGTCATTACCACCACTGAGCTACTAGTGAGGTACTAGTCATTGCTACCACTGAACTACTAGTGAGGTACTAATCATTACTACCACTGAGCTACTAGTGAGGTACTAGTCATTACCACCACTGAACTACTAGTGAGGTACTAGTCAATACTACCACTGAGCTACTAGTGAGGTATTTGTCATTACCACCACTGAGCTACTAGTGAGGTACTAGTCATTACCACCACTGAGCTACTAGTGAGGTACTAGTCATTACCACCACTGAGCTACTAGTGAGGTACTAGTCATTACCACCACTGAGCTACTAGTGAGGTACTAGTCATTATACCACTGACACTGTGAGTATCTTACTCCACTAGCTACTAGTGAGGTACTTAGTCATTACTACCACTGAGCTACTAGTGAGGTACTAGTCATTACTACCACTGAACTACTAGTGAGGTACTAATCATTACTACCACTGAGCTACTAGTGAGGTACTAGTCATTACTACCACGGAACTACTAGTGAGGTACTAATCATTACTACCACTGAGCTACTAGTGAGGTACTAGTCATTACTACCACGAACTACTAGTGAGGTACTAATCATTCACCACTGAGCTACTAGTGAGGTACTAGTCATTACTACCACGGAACTACTAGTGGGATCTACTAACTGAACACAAGAATAATTTTTTTTTCCGAAAACAATATTTTTATGAATATGTGATGACACACTAGTCAGATATTACATAAAAGTTTTTTTTTTAAAAGTGAGGCGGAGGATGAGAATGGAAAGCCGAGTGTCTGTGGAGAAAAAAGGATTGATTGAGAATTAACCAGAGCGACAGTGATGGAATATTTTATGAACAGGGGTCATGCAGTGCCTGGGGGAATGGAGCATAAATAGGTTTGATCCAAGGACGAAGGTGTCTTCATCTTGTATCAAGAGGCCTTCACCAGCATCAAGGCATTTGCAAAAAAATAATGAAAGTTAAAAATGATGAAGCCATATTCATTGTGCAAACCCCGAGAGCCAGTACGTATGTCTGGAGATGTGCTCAGGGAACATTGAACAGTCAGCATAGAGACTCTCCTTATGGACTTTCCTTACAGCTGATGGAAGGCTGACGCCGGGAAATAAACACACAGGGGAAATGGTCTTTCCGTGCCTCTTCTGCTGCGGACCCTATCCGTAGGATCTCCATCCTCTGCCTCCTTCACCCTTCAGGATACAAACTCTGAGGGTCGTAAGGACGTTATGTATCGATGAGACTTCAGGTTCGTTGGATTCGCTGAAGCTTGCGAGGCTGATGGCGTTCCCTCTAGCGGGGTCTAGAGAAGAAAAGAATGTTCACAAGGTCAAAATATATGGGTCGTGTATTGCGAATTTGTAGTCTTCGTATTTTTGTCCTCTGAAGCATAGAATTTTTTTTTTTGGGGTGGGGAGGAACGGTTCTATATTCTGTTTTATATCTTAAGATTTGTTTTCTTGGATTTTTTTTTTACAGAACTACACGTGTGAGGTGCGGGTAGTGTAAACGAGGTTTGAAGAGACATGACTGGAAGACTGCTGTGTGTGTGACATCCAGGGCAGTAGAATGTGAGATGCTTACTGATCTATATTCAATTAAGATTCTTTAGTGCTCCACTTAAGTCAGGTATCTGATAACTGTGTACTAACTCTTTTCCTAAGACGCCTAAATTAGTCATGTAATCCGGAAAATGTTTTTAAATTTGATTTGATAATTTACACCGAAACATGTCCAGCTGTGATGTTAAATTTATCCTTTAACTGTGATGTTAAATTTATCCTTTACCTTGAGGTAGTAATAAAGTTATCTCGTACGTCAATTTATTAACGCTTCCAGGTTTGCATTCAATTTTTTTTTAAAGTTAAGTTAGTTACGTTAGGTTAAATTACGTTGGGTTGGGCTAGGTTACACTAGCCTTTAAAAACATATCTAATGACAAACAAAATTAAAAACAAGGCTGTAATGCGTGTGGCAACGACGTTGCCAAAAAAAAAAGGAAGTCAACGTTATGATGTGAACGTTTTGTATTGGTGTTAGAACTGGCGCCCTCAGGAGGTAATAATAATAATCACTTGTTTAATCTTCATTCCAAGACTCGACTAATTAACGCAGAGGTTTAGAATTGATCTCCTCAAAAAGATGCAGATATTTTCTCATTAGTTCCCTCACTCTCTTCTTATTATCGCAGTCCATTTCCTCCCTCCTTTACTCTCCCCCTCCCTCCCGCGTCGTTATCAACATACCCTTGAAGTTCCAGTAGCTGGTGAACCTTTAATGGAATACATGACTATATCCTCACTGCCTTACTGAAGCCCCTCACCTCAGGCTGACAAACGTCAACAAACAGTAATCCTGTGTGACTGTATATGACAGGGAAATATAGCTAGCTTTTGTTTCTACTCTGCAATTGCCATATACAACAGTCACCACACTGCTAAAGTGTCCAGCTTTGTTAAAAATGAAATCGTTCCAGGTTTTCTCCCCCTCTTTCCCTTATCAAGTGTTTCTCCACACTCCCGGTTGCTAAGCCTCAGAGGATTATAGAAATGCTACTCTAATCAACAGCACTTGTAGTCTTAACACCACTATTAGCTCTGTGATGTTTCTTACTCTAAGTCTTTAATTGAAGAGCAACTGGTCGGTAGCGTGTGAACTTGTCTCTTTTTTTTTCGTCTTCATGGAGGGGAGGAGTGGCCGCCTTGATGCTTCTAAAGATCTCTTAATAAAAGGAACTGAAGGCACTCGACATTCTCATGGACCTGCGTAACCCCTTTGCTTATAGCGTTTCCCCATTAATAATAATAATAATAAATAAAATAAAATAATAGGATTAAATAATTAAAATAATAAGATTAAATAATAATAATAAACTCTCTTTTTTAACCATTATTTTCGATCGCTTATTAGAGTATTTTGGAAATATTAAACAAATGCAGCATAATGCCATTCTTTATTGACTACGTTTCGGTCAAGTCAGATCTGTTTGTGACTTGATAAAGCCCACTGTGTGGGCGAAACGTAGTCAATGAACGATCTCATTATACTGCATTTTTGCTTAATATTTCTATCGTGTCCTTATTTTATACCTCTTATCTTTATTAAAGTTTTTAAATATATTTTTTTAACGCTAGTAAAATATTCAGTAAAGTTTTTAATTAGTTTTTAATTAGACTCTACATGCTGGAGACTGATAGATAATTTACACTGAAGCACGACTGTGTCCAGGTTCTATTGTGACAACGAGAAACCAAGTCATGACACCGTGGCATCAGTGGCTGAAGTGTTGATAACGAGAAACCAAGTCATGACACCGAGGCATCAGTGGCCGAAGTATCTGCTTCCTGAAATGTGTGTTCAGGTCTGGTGATCCAGCCTACACAGAACTGATAAAATGAATACTTTCAGTATTTAGGGCTATATTCGGAGAGACGACAAACTCCCGTGTGGTAAACTCCGTGTGGGTCGCCTCACGAAAACAATCGGGCCTATATTTGAAGATATTCAACCCATTTCCCGGATGCGCTCGGGTCCAGTAACACGAAAGTTTGATCGTATCGCTGTTTTGAAGGCAACTCGGGTGTCCACTGCGAATATCCGTGTATATGAACCCGAATTCATGTGTGTAGAGGGGGAACTACCCCTGTATATAGGTCAGAACATTTATATAATAAAGGAAAAGTTTCGCCACGAGTGGCTTCAGCAGTCCTCATGAAGGACTGATATGGGTCACCATTGGGTCACCATACCATTGAAATATTTCTACATAACCAATACACTTAAGTGTACCAATAATTCTAAGTAAAATGTGTACCCCACACTACCAGCCCTCTAACAGGTGTACGGACAAACCAGGTAGTGTACCAGCATAACAGATGCATCTCCAAACAGATGCACTTGAAATCAGAATCAGGGGGATAGGTAAATGGACACAAATGCAACAAATGTGATATTTTATTGAGGTAACGTTTCGCTCTACAGGAACTTTATCAAGCCGTTGCCTTACGGCTTGACGAAGCTTCTGGAGGGTGTAACGTTGCCATAGTAAAATGTCACTCTGTTGAATTGCCTATTGACTACACATTGGTCATTAAATCTGCAAGTCACTAACATTACCACCACTTTAATCCTTGAAAACAGGTGTTAAAACTCTCAAATTCATGTAGACATGTACACCTCTTAGTGTGCATCAACAAGTATACACTTCTCAATGTATATATACAAAACTCTCAGTTTATGGATAAAAAGATAAACCTTCCTGTTTATATACAGTGAGAAATACATACATCCAGGGCTATAAAGTGTAGGCGTGTATATACTGTGTTAATGGGGGGCTACACTCGGCGTATACTAACACACTAGCCAGCTATAGCAACAAATGGTCGACTCTAATACTGTTTTTGCCAGATGATGCAAATTTCAGGAACATTTTTCAGGGGTAACTGTTAAAGTTTCTTGGTGAGGGAAAATTATGAATGTTTTGTGTTGGAGTAAGTGATGAAAGTTTGTCATTTAGGTATTGCTCTTTTTAGTATAGCGGGAGGGACAAGGAAGAGCATGGAAGAATTTTCAAATTATATTTATAAAGAAAATGCATCCATCAGCAGTGGGATTCTATAGTACCCCATATAATAGCTGCAGAAAATGGAGAAAAAACCTGTGTTTCCCGAGTCACATCCCATCACACAGGATGGGGCTCATGCAGGGCGTCGAAATCTGTCAGCCTAAGCTGGGAGACTTCAGCAATAAGGATATCGTCAAGTATTAGGGTGAAAAAAGAGGGAAGAGGACTAGAGGCCGGGAGGAGGGAGGAGAGAGAAAGAGAGGAGGATGGGGAGAGGAAGGGGAAGAGCAACAGTGGGAGGGTGGGTGAATGATGGTGGGAGGGAGAGTGACAGGAGGAGATGGAGAGGGAGTAGAAGATAAAGAGGAAGAAGAGTGGAAAGGGAAAAATGGAATGGGAAAGGGGGGAAGAGTAGGAATATATAAAGAAAAAAATACGATACAATGGGTAGTAAATAAAGTTGTGACAAGTACGCAGATTTCAACGTCTCTCTTCGTCTTTTAATTTGCTTATTAGTGGTTAAATATAAACTTTTTTTATATAGATTTAGGTAACATAACCTAAAATGCCAAAATAATCTGTAAACGGTGAGCGTTGAGACACTGACGATGGAGAACGTATAAGATAACAGAGTAAAATGAGAATTGATAGGGGAGCAAGATGTTGGGGAGAGTGAGGGGGGAGGGTAAATAAGGAGAAGAGAGGGGAAACAACTGGATGTGGGTAAACAGTTGGAAAGATGAGAGGAAAGGTACTCAGAGGGGAGGGACAATAAGAAAGAGAAGGGAAGACGAGAGGGTAAACAGAGGGGAGGAAAGATGAGGGGAAGTAAAAAGAGGGAAGGGAAGATGAGGGATTGGGAGATGAGAGATAAACATAGAGAAGGGGAGGTAAACAGAGAGGGAGATGAGAGGATGTAAACAGAGGGGAGGGGAGATGAGGGGAAAGGTAAACAGAGACGCAATGTTTTCAGTGCAACAACACATGCTTTGCTGCATTGATGTATTCACATATTCATATATACATTTATCACATATGCGGTTACGGATTATTTCTGTATATTTTTTTTTTTTTGGGGTGGGAGAGGATGGGTTAGAATGACCGTGAATGTTTTTCTGATGATACCCGCCGGTCGAAGCGAATTTTTTACACTCGCGATGATATACAATTGAACAAACGTAATGGTGGAAGATTTATGTGTTTGTGCACCAACAAGGGGGCTCTGCACGCGGCCCAGAACGAAAAAGGTCAGTGAATATTTGGCAGTGATCCACAGAGTTATCGCCACGCGAAGCGGGTCGATTATTCCGTTTTCTATTGACACTCAAACTGGGTCGATTTCGTTTCTATTGGCACACTAACTTGAGAGCCCTTAACTTAAATTCTTTTGTAAGATGTAGAAAGAGGGTAGACGTGAATGAAGTGTATAAGTAGTGGAAGATGGATATGAAAGTTCTGAGGATATCACTTCAAGAAAGAGCTCGAAATGATGGATTCAAATTGGATAAGTTTAGATTTAAAGGATGTAGGAAAGTACTGGTTTAGAAATAGAGTAGTCGATGAGTGGAACAGTGTCTAGTAGGGTAATTGAAGCTAAAACCTTGGGTAGCTTCAAATATAGGCTACATAAATATATGAGCGAGAGGGGTTGGAGATGTGAGTGGGACTTGCACATCATAAGTGACATTGAAAATGGGTTGGGCAAATATTTTTGTTAGAGGGTTTGGGTACGAGGACTAGCCTAGAATAGGCCAGTAGGTCTCCTGCAGTGTTCCTTCTTTCTTATTCTCTACTGCCCACAAACTAGGTCGATGTCGTTTCTATTGGCACAAACTTTAAATATCTATACGTTTTGCTCACCGGAAGCCTTGTTAGGACTGATTACCTCAAACACAACCTCATCTTCCACCATTTCTCTGCACTGGACAGAAGAAGCCACTGGCTGGCGCAACGTTTCCAGAATAAAGATTCCCAAGAATTGCACAAGTGTCTTATCATCACAGTGTATGTGCAACAGGGCAGAAACACGTACACGTAAAGGTTGCAGGCACTGTGTGACCCGTTCGGGAATAACAAATCCCTGGCTATAACGCGCCTGTTAACACCGTCGATGTCACCACTCTTTCTGACAGCACTCCTGCTGACACAGTGCCAAGTAAAACAGCGCCAGGTAACACCACAGATCCCCCTACTGAATGATACCACCTCTTTCCTCACACCGTTGTATGGAAGGCTGAAACCCCGGTCTGTGGTGGCCAGGGAGGTGTGGGCCAGAGAGGGAGCTACAATGGTCCTGGCGATTCCATTAGAAAAAGTTTGATTTCCTGCAAGGAAATGACTTAGGTCATGAAAATGGTTTCGATGCCCCCTGGCGACACCTCCCGTCATGCTCCACGATATGAAAATCCATATATTTTCTGTGCCAACTCAAGTGAATGGAATATTTGTTTTAAAAGCGTCAAATAAAAACAATGTAAAAATGTGCCGGGTTTCCATATAAATAATTCGAGAAAACATCAAATATGGTGAAAGAAAAATGTAAAACCGCACGAATCAGAGCGAAACTTTCAGTAGGTATTTTTTTTAAGACATTTCGACCTTCGTTGGTAAAGTCCTAATAGGGCGAAACGTCGTCTAATAGTTTCACTCCACTACTTGTGTTTCGCATTCCTAAGTAAACAGCGAACTATTGTATCAAAACAAGTAATTATATTAGGGTTAATAAATAAGTTTATTGTAAATAAACAGCCAGATAAACAATAAAAAACGAGCAGAAGGGTGATAATTTCTGGACTAACTAATAAAAACAAAAATAGCTGTAGCAGAATTCGCCTCACGACTAAGTGCGCCAAATTAATGGAGGAATTTATCACTGTGTAGCACCTGGTCGTAGCCGCGCTATGAAAGATTTATATTTCAATTTTGTCTCTTATGGGAGTCCGGCAACCTGGAGGGCAGACTGAGGCGTGACGCTGCGTAACTTCTTGTGACGCTGTGGGACGTTTCGTGACGCTGTGTAGAATTTTGTGACGTATTAAGACGTTAAACTGCATAGCACTAATTGCTTGTACGTCCCCCATGAGGCAGTTTCCTCGTCATACCACTGACCTGTGCTAACACCTGTGGACTGGTGAAGGATCTTAACAAGGTCAACTGTGATTAACACAGTTGACCTCGTTCCAGGGGTTTTTACCCAATTACTTTTATGATTTTATTTTACTAGAAATGTAGATTTCGAGCGTAGGAAGTGCAGAGTTTATGTCCGAGGAAAAGGGGCATAAAAATATTGTTTTTTATATGTCATAAGAATTGACGTACTGGCATTAGAAGCACATGGACCTCTGGGTTGGGGAGCATCGGATTCCGTCTATGAGCTACTCAGTTTCCACTGACTTCTTGAAGGTGTTTGGCAGCCGTTCAAGTGCTTCGGCTTCTTCTTTCAGAATCCATGGCGGCGCACTATCACGCCTTGCAAGGTATACAATTCGCTCCTAAGCTTAACTTCTTTTCCCTGTTGTGAGAAGGGAAACAGTCTGCTTTCGTCTATTTGTTTTCTTTTGGACACTAGTGCAATCTTCAACTCCTTAATCTTTATTATTTTTTCAGATCATCGTATAATTATATTGCATTTCTCATGAGCTTTCTTCCTTCCTTTCTTTCAGTATTATTACCTGGTCTATTTTTTTTACTATCGTATTCATCAATATGCGATTATATATCAAAGTGATTTTGCGCTGTCATTCTCAAATCGCTATTTCGCTTCTTTCTCCTTCCACAAAGCAAATAGTTATAATCATAACCATAATTTTTAAAGGGGGTTGCCATCTGATGGAGGCCTCTGTCACATGACCAAAAGCTCCAGCTGTGGGTCATCATAAGATTAAGACCCGCTTCAGGAAACACTGGTCCGGTTTCCTGACAAACCTTACCTAACCTAACCATCTTTTTCCGTCTTTCTATATACTGGTACACTATGAGTTCTATTTATCCCGCTGTTACTTCTCCTTCTGGATGTCTCGTATCGATGTGTCCAGTCCATCAGTCTTGAGAAAAGTCAAGCATATGCTCGAAGAAAAGGCTTATATACTGCAGCCACAAGCGTGTGGTACCGACTAGACCACACGCTTATTTTAATGGATATTTAATGAATCATTAAATGATGAGTGTTTATTCGTGGGAGAGTTTCTGATGAAGTTGAAATCAGAGAATTTTATTTTAATCGTTTATGCAGTAAGATTAAAAATTTTTTTTACTATAGTCGTTTAATGAAATACCGAACTTTAATGACGTTTATAAAAGATAATCTGAAAAAAATCTGAAACGTATGTGCATTTAATTTGTAAAAAAAAAAATGTGTATCAGTTGTAAAATTTGTTTGGTTGTATAAAATGAAAAATGGTTGTTTGTTTTTTGGACAACGTACGTACGTTGTGTGTGTGTGTGTGTGTGTGTGTGTGTGTGTGTAAAAACAAACGTGTTTATAATCTGCAAAACTTTGCTGTTATAGTCTGTACAAAACGTGTGGTTTTATAAACATTGTTTATCCGGAAAATATATTTCAGATCTTTCTTCAAAAAATTAATTACAAGAACACTGTCAAGGCTGGTGCAGCCCATCTGGGAATTTCTCACACCACCTGTTAGTTCCTGTGACCACCTGTGAACTTCAACCATCTGTGAGCTCCTTTGACCATTTGCGAACTGAGATCATCTGTGATTAGCAGATGAGTATATTTAAAACCAGTCAACAAAACGAGGCTCAATAAGGCTGTATGCCAACCCACAACACATCAAGAATACTTCAGTCATTAAAACAGAGAGTAAAGCAAACTATCTGTGAATATATCCTGGCAGATACACGCCTATCGGTGTATGTACGCCAACAAATGCACGCCTCTGTGTGTATATACGCGAAAAGTTGCACGCATCTGTGTATATACGCCGACAGATGCAAGCCTCTCGGTACACACTCTTCAGTCCTCTTTGAGCTCCTAACACTATTTGTGAGTTCTTAAAATCACCTGTCACCTTCCGAGACCAGAAAAAATGTTAGATATAAATCTCCTCGAGCTTGACAAACGTCCCCCAATTATTTTGCTACGAATTATTTAGACGAGGATCCAAATTGCATACTGCCAGCAACAGTGGAGAAGAAAGAGACGTCGCAGTACTAGCTTTCACTGGGGCAACGTTTCGCTCTGTGTAGAGCTTTATAACCTCACACGCAAGATGCACAATACAGCTCATCCACTTGGCCAGCTTCTTTAATTTTATGTATTAAGATTCGGTATAGTAATGTATAAAGGGTTGTCTTGAAATCAATATTTATTTTGCTCTCAGTTTTCTCTTTCCACTCATTGGTATCTACTTTTAGTCCCCTATGTGTGAGTTGCGTGTGTACATGTCTTGCCGAATAAGGCAAGCGAAAATTTGTGTGTGCAATAATTTCGCAAAAATCATTCTGAACCTTAGGAAAAAAATATATTTAATTGTATTTGTTTATTAAATTATTGTAAACTTATCTAAAATATATTCAGTTGGATTAGGCTAAATTAAACTGCGTTTGTTATAATAAGGTTAGGTAATTTTTCTAAGGTTCTTTTTAGTACAAAATTATTAATTTTTACATTAAGATAAATGAAAAAATATATATATTTAAACGTGTAAGAGAAAATTTTAGAAAGGACTTAACTTTAAATGAGTTCTTGCTAATTGACCAGTTTTATCTATTCGGCACGACATATATATATATATATATAAATATATATATATATATATATATATATATATATATATATATATAATAAGTTAAGAAAATTGTATGCGCATATGGACGACAGTTAATATTTCAATGCAAGAGGCAGGATTTGCTACCATTAAAATGATTTATTCAAGTTTAATGCTGAGTTCCCAGAGAGAGATGTCGTTATAACATCATTAATCTGGAACGATCCTACAGGTGAAATACTCAGCTGTGCGCGAGGCATCAACACAGACGACTTCCCTAATTGTAAAGTACCTTGTATTACAAGTACATATTTAATGGAATGAGAGGAGAGGAGAGAGAGGAGAGGAGAGAGAGAGAGAAGAGAGAGGAGAGGAGAGAGAGAGAGGAGAGAGAGAGAGAGAGAGAGGAGAGAGAGAAGAGAGAGAGGAGAGAGAGAGAGGAGAGAGAGAGAGGGGGAGAGAGAGAGAGAGGAGAGGAGAGAGAGAGAGAGAGAGAGAGAGAGAGAGAGAGAGAGAGAGAGAGAGAGAGAGAGAGAGAGAGAGAGGAGAGGAGAGAGAGAGAGAGAGAGAGAGAGAAGAGAGAGAGAGAGAGAGAGAGAGAGAGAGAGAGAGAGAGAATATTAGTAATTCCATGCAAAGAATAATATTCACACATGATTCCATCCACAATTCGATACTTGCCTACTGAGTCAAGTCGGCAAATTCTGGTTATAAAACACGACAGCCACATTGTCTGAATCTCTAAACATGCGCTAGAAGCTGTATAGGCCACACGGGCTTACCGCTTCCCCATGAAGATAATCTGAAAAAAATGTTTGTAAGGAGCTCTGCTTTGAGCATCATATTCATGAGAGGAGGAGAGCTCCAATTCCTTGAATGCAGAGGCCCGTCACCAGCATCGAGGGATGCTGTTGAAAGCAGACGACGTCGGCAGCAGGAAGGGAAACACAATTTCCATAATGGAAATTAATCTAATGGAGTAATTCCACTGGACAGCCTGGTGCCTCCCACTTCTTGTAATGTATTCATCGCGAACACATTATCATGCAGACGCTGCCTAATGGTCATACCGGAGTTATCGTAAACATATTATCATGCAGACGCTGCCTAATGGTCATACCGGAGTTATCGTAAACATATCATGCAGACGCTGCCTAATGGTCATCCCGGAGTTATCGTGAACACATTATCATGCAGACGCTGCCTCATGATGAACGGGAAGATATCAAATGGTATATTTAATAGAGGAATATACGAAGGGTCAGATATACAAAGGGCTACATACTACAATGACAGTTGCCTTTACACACACACATTATAAGCACACACACACGGGTGTAATTTATATTACACCCACCCACACATTATATATATGCTAGGAATTCGCAAGAGCAGGCGAAATATTCACAAACACTGATCTCTGGCCGACGGAGACTCGAACCTACGAACCTGCTTTCAGGCACGAAAGCTGTGACCACGAACGAATCGTATTGATCAATAACAACACTGCACTAGCCAGGGGTCGAATCCATGCTGCTTTGGCCCGCCTCATGGTGAGCGTCATGTGTTTTCGCTCACCATGAGGCGGGCCAAAGCAGCATGGGTTCGACCCTGGCTAGTGCATTGATTATATATATATATATATATATATATATATATATATATATATATATATATATATATATATATATATATATATATATATATATGTTCCAATTTCACAGTTACTTTTGAGTATTAGTAATACTGATCCAATGATATTACTGATTTCAGTGGGGCAATCAGTTAGTTAATTAGGTAATCTGTAATAAACAGATTACTCATGTGCAAGTGGCAATCAGATATCACTCACATATGTGATATTAAGGTATTACTCATACCTATGATAATCAAGTATTATTGATATTTTGTAATAAGCAGGTACTATTAATGAAATAATGGTGTAATTATACCATTACTAATAGAAACTAGCTTATAGAAATCGACTGGGAAATGGACAACAACAGCAATTAAGAAAGTGTAATTTGTCATGTATATATATATATATATATATATATATATATATATATATATATATATATATATATATATATATATATATATATGATCTTACACAGGTGATGACACAGGGACAGGAAATGGGTCTCATCCTGAATCCATCCAAATGTGAAATCATATCAGTCAATCAACAAGTGATAGATGCAGTGCTATCAAAACTACCAGGAGCAACAGTCATTGCCCCTACTAATAGTGTCTTGCTTGGAGCACCTCTGGGAAGAGATGCCATTGACACAATTCTCAGGAAGAAACTGGAAGAATTGAGGAGAATGGAACAACGAATAGGCAATCTTGACACCCATGATGCCTTGTACCTCCTCACAAAATGCTTGAGTCTGCCCAGGTTGACATATTTCCTAAGATGTGCTCCTTCATATGATAATCCTATACTGCACGAATATGACAGTATCCTGAGGCAGATCTTTACTAAAGTACTTAACCTTACTCTAGAAGATGGGCAGTGGGACCAAGCTACACTCCCAGTCAGACTAGGAGGCATTGGTGTCCGCAAGTCATCTCAGATTGCTCTACCTGCTTTCCTGTCTTCATGCATTGCATCCAGAGGGCTTGTAGCAGCAATTCTCCCTGAACATCTTAGGGACACGATTGGAATCCATGACCAAAAGTTCGTTGATGGAGCCAGGATCTGGGATAACCTAACAGGCTCTGAAACCAGGCCTGCTCCCCCAACAACTACAAACAGTCGCACTGGGATGGCCCAATAGTAGAGAATATAGCCTCAGCAATGCTTCAGAGTGTGTCAGGGAAGGATAGAGCCCGCCTACTTGCAGTGAGAGCTCCTCATGCAGGGGACTTTCTTTTGGCTGTTCCCAACTCCAGCCTTGGCACACGCCTCGACCCACAGACCATCCGCATTGGTGTTGCCCTTCGACTTGCCGCCCTATTCTCGCCGAACACAGGTGTATTTGTGGCAGTGAAGCAGCAGACCGATTCGAGTACCATGGTCTTGTGTGTCGTAAATCCGAGGAAAGATTGCAAGACATGAAGAGGTTAATAACATTATCAAGAGGAGCCTCACAACAGCCGGATGCCCAGCAGTAAGGGAACCACCCCAACTATGCAGATCTGATGGCAACCAAAAGCGTCCAGATGGTATCACCCTTCAAGCCTGGACAGACGGCAAGCAGGTGGTGTGGGACTACACATGTGCATCTACCTTGGCTGATACCTATCTCCAGTACACCAGGGAGGAAGGAGGGGCTGCTGCCACCTTCAGGGAGTCCCAGAAGTCGAGAAAATATGGAGAACTTGCCCATCATTATATGTTTGTTCCCATAGGCTCAGAGACCCTTGGCTCATGGGGAAAGAGTGCATCTAAGTTCCTCAAGGAGCTGGGCAAAAGACTCAACAGGGTAACTAGGGATCCCAGGGCAGCTAGTTTTCTGTTCCAGCGACTCAGCGCTGCTGTTCAGAGGGGTAATGCATGCTGTATTCTGGGCACGCGCACCAGCTCGGAAGAGCTGGATGAGATTTTCGCATTATAATCAGTGACAAAGATGTAACAATATGTACTAGACATGTATCTCTCACCTCGTGTACTGTATATGCCATCTTTATATCAACAATGTATCTCTCAAATCTTTTGTACCATATTATGTAATAAAACATACCTATTGGTAAAATTTTTTTTTTAAAAGATGGGGTGGTAGGAGAAGTGGAATATTCAAATGGCATCAGGAAGAAATCCAAATATTCTTCCTTGAAGCCTTTTTATCCACTTATCCGAGGCTATGGGTCCCACAATTTGTACCAGAGGTGGAACCCATTATATATATATATATATATATATATATATATATATATATATATATATCACACACACGCATGCATGCACGTGTGTGTGTGTGTGTATATATATATATGAGAGAGAGAGAGAGAGAGAGAGAGAGAGAGAGAGAGAGAGAGAGAGAGAGAGAGAGAGAGAGAGAGAGAGAGAGAAAGTCACGATGCCTGTATCACATCATCAAATATTGACTTTCTAAATCATAGTTTATGAGCATCATAAAACTTGGCGCTGCTGCGGCTGCAGATATAAACTGGCATATTGAATAATATCGAAGTTTTGCATTGTGTCAAAGAATACGATTTCGGGTGGAGAGTTACTGTATCTTGTTCATACTGTGTTTAGTACACAAGTGCGCATTTTATTAAAACCTAGTATTAAATAATTATTGTTTAGGGGTAGAAAAATACTATATGGTGAATTAGACACGTGTGCAACATCTGGGTATCTTTATTGGTAGACTCGTCTACAATAAAGATACCCAGATGTTGCACACGTGTCTAATTCTTCATCTTGTGGATATGGTATATCATTTATGTATATGAAAAATAACTCGTCAAATCCGAGTAATTTTATAAATGGTATGCAATAACAAGTTGAAGAGTAAATCATACCTGCAACACGTCGGTATCTTTATTGTCGAAATGTTTAAAGTGTTGCACACACGTCTTACGCTCTTATTAGACAACTTGATACACAAGTGTAACCTTATTCATAACCTCCTGTGGACAGTCTTTTTCTGCTTCACAAGAGAAACGGCAAAATTCCCCCCGAGACGAGTCTTCCGCATACCGCGATCAGCTCACTGGAGCTTCTGGCCATGTAACCATTGGTTTCCAGTGGCGCATTAATTGCGGAAAAAATGGCTACACTGGAACACACAACTAGTGGGTGTGAAGTGTTGGTATGTATGGTGGTGACAGATGGAGTGGGATTGTATTTGGTCAAATGTTGGTCCATGTTTTCAGAGAATGAATTACGCAACAGGTGGTGCAATACTAAAAACTTAATAATTCTGTGAAGAAAATCGTTCTCAGCACACGAAAATAAACAAGTTAATTTAGGTTTTCCGTATGAACTATTCTAGAAAACGACAGCATATACCTGTGTCCTGAAAAGTTTATCTAATAGTTTCTGGATCCAAGTGTCGTGTTGTTGACAATATTAAAGATACAAGTTGCAGAACAAACTTTTATCATGACAACATTCCGTTCTGTTTTGATATCAGGCAATGTAAGCGCGTTATACCTATGAGCTCTCAAGACCACTGTAAAGAAAATTACTTTATGAATACAATACCTAAAATTTTAAAACTTAATTAAAGATGTTCTGCAACCCTTTCCTTATAGTTTCTGTTTTAAAGTTGCCATGGAGGTGCCCCGTCTAAGGCGACAAACTGATATTCTTGCTTATAACACGGATAAGTGTCTCCGAGGCGTCTGGAATCCGAATCCCTCGCTTCATCCAAGAGGCAGATTCACTCTGACTTTACTACTCGTTATAGGAGGATCAACAAAGAGGATTATGTTGTTGAATATGATTTGGTTGACGTACAGGAATCTATCTGAAACTAGGTCCGGCGTTCTCGTACTCATTTTATTTTATTTCTAGCCGTGTTAAATCCACGAAAATTAAATACTGTATTATTCGAGGTTAGTTTGACCATAAATAATTTATATTTACATATAGGCATCAATAATGAAATAGCATACATGGATGGCAAAAGACTGGCAGGCATCACGGGGCATTACCGCAGCCCCTGAGAGTAACGAAAATCATCATAACATGATTGTGGAAAAAAAAAAAAAAAAAAACCTCAGCGAACTGTCAGGACTCGAACTCTTGACATGCCAGTCCAAAAAATAGCTGATTACTAGACCGCTCAGACTAGCTACAATTCATTCAACTGGATATATGTCTGTACACCAGTTGGAAGAATCCTACTAAGCTCGCACGGTCTAGTAGGCATAGTACAGACCAGAGATATCTTCATAAAATTTCCATTTCTCCTGTGTATATGATAAGTTATCCCCGGAGATGGCACCTCCTAAGTGATAGTAACTGCAGCTCTGCTTGAAGGAAACCTTTGAAGCTGCAGTAGCTGGTGAACCCATTGTCTCGCTGACGTCTCCCACCTCTGGCTGACGGATTTCAACACTTTGTATGAGTCTCATCCTGCGTGATGGAATATGACAAACATAATAGGGTGGCAGCTCACTGCTGATTTATCAAATTTTATTAAATAAAATGAATCTATGACCTGCTAGTTTTAGCACTGTCTTGCCATGGGTTCGAGTCCTATCCGTTCCCCCGAGTTACTGAGTTTTTATCCTTAAGCACATGGCTTAAGCTAGGGGGTAGGTTGCACTCAGCCACTGTGTATAACCTACAGGGGGGTTTGTAATTTTACATTATACAATACATATACAGACACAATATGTATACTATACATATACAGCAACAATATGTATACATATACACCACGCGTCATAAACGTTCAAATATGAATGCTTCCTGCATTCAGGCAAATTTCTTGTCAAACGTAGCATGACAGTTTAACTTTATTTCGCATATTTGTGATTTAAAATGCTTTTATACGCTTATGAAACTTAGCAAAGAAAACAACATTTGAAAGCACGCAGGAAGTGTCATGGAATTTATCCTAAGCACTACTTTAAAGAAATTAATGCAGCAAAACTAGGATAGTAGGAGAATAATGACATCTTTATTGGAAGAATTACGGTCCTGTGGCCTTTGTCACTTCAAACTTAGTTGACCAAGGTCACAGGACCAAAATATTTCCAATGAAAGGTCCAAGAGTTTGATTTCGTGCCTTTCTCCAACCACTTGCCTGTATCATATACCAGTTTTACAAAAATAAGGACAGGTTTACATGTCCCTGATGCTGTTATATATTGTTCCCTGCTCAATCGCTGCTGCTAGGCAGCTCCTCTTCGTTCTGTGCTTTAAATTTATTCCTGTTCAGTTTTGAATTTATTCACCGAGAGGCTTATGTGTCTGTGTATATACACCAGGAGCTTATTTTAATCTCAGTTTAGGGATTAAGGTATTTATTGGTGAACAGGCGACATGCAGCTTTTGGTACTCTGAGTAGTCAAGAGGCTTCAACCCCATTTAACCAACCAATCAGCTTTGAATTGTTGTTGTTGTATGTTCGCCGGTACATCCGGCCCGGGTCTTCTCCAAATGGTGACCCGGCATTATCCCCCTGGGTAGAGGGTGTCGTCATCTTCTTTCTTTCTTGCTGTGGCTCCCCATGATGGGGAGTGTCTTCTGACGTAGCATCTTCATCAGCAGATCTTGGTACTTCAGGCTGTGGTTCTACCTACATAGGAAGAAGAAGGATGGAGGATAAGAAAGAAGGAAGTGAGAGAAAGAATAGCTGTAGTGGGTAGTCTTGGTCGTCGTCGGGGTTCTCCGGCGTCGTCATCGAGGGGGCGGGTGGGTGGCTAGGACTGGGAGCAGTGTCTCCAAATCATGGGTGGCCAGGTAAACCAGCCGGGCTGCTTTGTCCTCGCGGGTCAGATCCCCAGGTGCCATCGGGAAGTGCCTGCGGCGGATGGACGTCGTCGCAGGACAGTCAAGCATGTAGTGAACTAGAGGCTTTGGAACCATCCGGTCGCAGTGGCGGCAAAGCTCCTCACTCATGCGTTCGATAAGGCGCTTTGCAGTAGGGTAGCCGAGGCGCAGGCGGTGGACGCTGACTTGCAGCTCCCTGTTCAGTTTCCTCATGTTTGGTGGGGGCTCCCTACGTGTCGCTTTGAATACCACTGTGAGACATAATATATCCTGACATCCCTATAACTCATTTACATCTTTAACTTCCATCTATACCTCTGACGCCCACCTATCGAACCTCATTTCAGTTCAGACTCTCAGGTAAGGACCCACTAGGGGCGAGGGGGAAGTGGGGACAGACGAAGAATAGCCGGTGAGAGGAAGAGCTGAAGGAGAAGAGAAAGAGTCAGGACTAAACCCAACAGATCCATATCGAACCTCATAAAAATATCTCGATTATCTTGTATGATGGAGAATGATTTTTTATTTTTTTTAGCTAACACACATGTAAATATAAATAACTCACTTTACCTTATTCCTAGTATATCTCCTTTATAGTATAATAATAAGATATCTCCTTTATAGTATAATAAGGTATTAAAAGGACCCCAATGGAAATAAGTCACTGACTTTTTTGGGTTATCCTGGGTTCTCTACACACATGCTATGTGTGATCTATGTAACTATTTGTGTATACCTGAATAAACTTATAATCAACTCGCACACCTAAATAATAACTGATAGTCATTACTCTAAATATAGATATATAGTTCTTGGAAGATGGCCTAGGTGTTGACTGTCCTCTGCGGTCTCACATGTACTCAACACACCAATACGTGCGCTTTTACAAATACGTATGCGTGCATGTCAGCCGAGACAGACAGACACTGCCCTGTCAGGTGACAGTGTCCTGGGTGTGGGAATTGTGAGAGAAGATTGAGACGCGTGTCAGAGGGAGACAGGCTGGAGAGGGTGAGTGATGGTGCTCGCCCACCCGTGTCCTGACGATAAATTCCGGCCAGGTCGTAAATAATGTGGCTGCCACCAGTGAATTACCACCCATTGTTGATGTGTCAGGGTGTGTACGCGTCACGCTGCACGGCTTATTTGCTGCTAATGACGCATTTAATGCCGCCGCAGCGCATCACTTTTTTCATGCTCGGAAACAAGTAGCTAGTTTAGCGTGCACTAAGTCTGGTGCACACTGTGTCGTGCACCTTGTTCACGAACACAATGTCTCATACTCGTATCATACACGTTACATAATACGCTACATCATACGTGTTACATCATTCACCTTAATACCGAATTTTATTTTATACTAACGGTGCAAGTTCATATTTTAAAACCTTTCAAAGAGGTGTTTTGATACAGGTAAGGGCTCTTGATCCAACGAATTATAGCTACCCTTTGAATCTAAACTGATTACCTTCCATGAGGTGCTGCATGATTCATTTGGGTTTGCTGCTCTTCCATGAAAATAATAATAATAATAATATACAATTATTATACGAGGAGAACTTTAGTTAAGGTAAATATTGGAGGGGGGAGAGAGAAAGGGGGAGAGAGAAAGGGGAAGAGAGAAAGGGGGAGAGAAAGGGGGAGAGAAAGGGGGAGAGAGAAAGGGGGAGAGAGAAAGGGGGAGAGAGAAAGGGGGAGAGAGAAAGGGGGAGAGAAAGGGGGAGAGAAAGAAAGAGAGAGAGAGAGAGAGAGAGAGAGAGAGAGAAGGGAAAGTCTACGCAGCAGGCAGAGACAGTTTACACAGCAGTGTACACAGCAGACAGACACAGTCAATCTACACAGCTGAGAAACAGTCTACAGAGTAGGCAGACACAGCAGTCAGTCTACACAGCAGGCAGACAACACACCCCACTCAAAGAAATGTTAAAGCATCTAGCGGAGAAAAGGTCACTATCACACGCCCTCACCTGTTCCATTTTTTTCCCCAAGTTCGGGATGTGACGGAATCGAGCTGACGAGCGTAAACTTTTAGACAAGTTTCGTAGTATCATTATCTAGTGAATGTTTCAAGGTGTCTGCCAGAGTGAGTGCTGATGAACGATTGTGATTTTTCTTTATTTACGAAGAATCGGAAGCGTTTGGTGATTCAGAGCTTTAAACACAAACTGCATGCAACATTTTAAATTTACATTAGCATCAAATTCATTATTACGCATAATTAATGTAGGGGGAGTTGAACGATAGCTCCAGGCACCTAGGCTCTAGGTGCTGCAATCAACACATCATCAGGAGCTTGCAAGGTTGCAGAAATATAGTTGGAAATCCAGGCAGATTCGTTCAGGGGAAACGACTCTCTCCAGAGATCACAATCACTAAAACTAGTAAAACTATTAGAAGTAAAATGTTTTTTATTTCACAATCCGTATCCATAATTCGTTACACATTATTGTTGTGCGTGTTAGCAAATTTACACGAAGGGCGAAAATGTTGCTGGGTTCTTAGGCAAGCCCTGTGTAGAGAAAGTACCTTGTAGAGAGCGTCAGCACCCTGTAGAGAAAGTCAGCACCATGTAGAGAACGTCAGCACCATGTAGAGAGAACAAGCACCCTTTATAGAGCACAAATACCCTGTAGAGAGCACAAGTACCCTGTAGAGAGCACAAGTACCCTGTAGAGAGCACAAGTACCCTGTAGAGAGAGAGAGAGAGAGAGAGAGAGAGAGAGAGAGAGAGAGAGAGAGAGAGAGAGAGAGAAGTGAGTTATCCCAGTTAGAGCAGGCGATGTTTGGGTTTTTTTTTTATTTAACAAATCGACCGTTTCCAGTGTAGGCAATGTGACGGGAGAGCTGAGAACACATTCAGCATTACTCGCTCTTTTCCAGACGTGCACAGACATCCAGATCCAATGGCCCACCGACCACAACATTCCCGCCCTTACAAGGAACTCTTCTTCCCAATGCCGTCCATCTTGCATGTTAAAATGAAAGTATAAACAAAAAAAAAAAAAAAAGATCGGACAATGTTCAAGTTACCATGTGCACATTACTGCACATACTCACGGAATGTGGCGGCAACCTCTAAATCTTGTCCAATCTTTCTAATTTGTTGGATGTATACTTACCATGTAACATGAGCAGCCTTGTGGAGGAAGACGGCCTGTGGTTAGTACGTTGGTTTGCGTGAAGTGAGGTCGGCAGTAACAGCCTCGTTGATCAAACCCTGATCCACCGCGAGTTTTGGTCATAGACCGGGCCGCGGGGGCGTTGACCCCTCCCAAACATCCTCCAGGTAGACTCCAAATATACTCTACTGTTCATCTTTAAAAGTACATTGTCCTTTCTAGTTATATAACTGAAATTCGCCAATACGTTTTCCTGGATCCTTCCATAGATAATGCATTCACTGTCCCCTATACATCATACTTTTACTAAAGAAAAGAACTTCATTTGAGATTATTTCTCAAAATCTGGCTCGCAGCTAACCCACAAATTGATGATAATTTTTTTAGACATATTAAAATGTCCTGAATCGTTTATGAAATTGTAGCAACATTCGAATTTTTACTTGAAATAACATCCTATGGTTCTAAGCTATTTGATACCACAACTGTATTTGAAAAGGAAACTGCCAGACTTTCTTTAGTGATAATTCACAATTTACCCAAAACGGCAGTCTCCCACCGAGGCAGGGTGACCCGAAAAAGAAGAAACAAAAGTTTTTCTTTTTACATTTAGTACATTTAGTCTTTTTAGTAGCTCACGACACGCATGGCTTACGGAGGAAGGATTCTTCTCCACTTCCCCATACACAATTATATATACTATCTATATTACATATACACATACATACAGGTACATACTATTTACAATAAACTTTATTTCACTGTTGTAGTTTGAGGTTTTTAGTTAAAATCAATTAACGACATTACGGGCAACATAATTACCTTTATTAACCCCACAATTAATTTCCTAATTGTGAACTTCCAGCTGCGTGAGTCTACTATATAATTTATTACGTTGGTGGGCGCAGAAGGCAGGATTACTGGCAAGTGACGTGTAGCTTAATCTGGCCAAGACAGTGACTGGGGGTTTCTAATACGCTCTTATTGAAGTCTGTAAGATGGTCTTCTTAGTGTCTAAAAGGCGTAGGTATTACGATCTTCCAGATGCTCTTCTTGAGGTCTGTCAGATGGTCTTAATAAGATGTCTAAGATGCTCTTATTGTGGTCTCCAATATCTTATTATTGGGATCTCCAAGAAACTGTCATTGGGAAGACTTTCTTATCGGGGTCTCCAAGATGTTTTATTGACATCTCCTAGATGCATTAATTGGTATCTCCAAGACGCTCTTACTAAGCCCTCCACTAGGCTCTGGTTAAGAGTTTCCACGACGCTTTCTTTTCTAGGCAAAGTTCCCTGATGCTGGTGAAGGACTCTTGAAGGCACTGGAGCTACATTCCCCTTCCTCAGACCGTACCTTTCCCTTTGCCCCCTCCCTCTCGTCCCTATTTACCAGTCTCTGCATAACCCTTGCAGGTTGAATGCTTTCCCATTAACATCACTATGAAGACCTTCTTAATGGAGTGTCCATGAAGCATGACTCAGACTTGTCTTCCACTAAGACTTCTGCTTTATCAGCTGATTAGTGACGTCAAACGAGGCTTCGTAATTACTCGATTAATATCCAGGAAGCGACGTCAGCTCTAAGCTCCACCAGACGGAGGCTCAGTTATGTAGCCTGAGTTAGGCTCCTTTAGCTGGAGCTGAAGCGAGTATACCATCACTCTGATGATGAACAAAGTTGTTTCCTTTCTGGATCTCTATTTAGGCAGTATTTTTATCATGGAAATGCTTGAAGTATGACATAGCAGACATGTGGTTTGAAGCACACAGCTCAAGATGATCTGTAGCTAAAAGGAAGCCTCAAAAGAGCTAAAATTCCATATATGAGAGAAAAAAACACTTCAAACCGATCCGAAACATCGAAATATTCAATAAAAGTAAAAAAAAAAATTCTGTACATGACAGTACTTCACAAAGTACTTCATTAAATATGAAAATTACACTAAAATTATTTCGTTTCACTGAAATGGAGCTTAGTTACTTATTTTTAGCTTTCATAACAATTTAGTATTGTCGATACCAATTTGCTTTTATCGTGATCAATTCATTGTCATATTACAGATATTATAATAACAATGTAATCAAAAGTGTAAATCCATTATTTGTGCTTCAGCTTATATCTTGATTTCAAGTCATAGGAAATAATCCACAAATTTACTATTTTTTGACGAAAGGGAAAATGTGCCCGTTATTTAGGCAGATAAATAGGTTGCCGAGGTCTTAAGTCACTCAGGCCACTTGACCTTTTCTCCCGTAGTAAGGTGACCCAGAGTAGGGTAGGCAAAAGGGAAGGGAGAGGGGAGAGGAAGAGAGGGGAGAGGAAGAGAGGGGAGAGGAAGAGAGGGGAGAGGAAGAGAGGGGAGAGGAAGAGAGGGGAGAGGAAGAGAGGGGAGAGGAAGAGAGGGGAGAGGAAGAGAGGGGAGAGGAAGAGAGGGGAGAGGAAGAGAGGGGAGAGGAGAGAGAGGGAGAGAGGAAGAGAGGGGAGAGGAAGAGAGGGGAGAGGAAGAGAGGGGAGAGGAAGAGAGGGGAGAGATTTCACTAGACTATGAATAGCAATGTTGACGAAATCTTAACATTCGCCAGATGGAGGATAATAATATTGTATATCGAAATTTACAGACAACCAATTACTCTCTCTATTGTCTGTATGTGGCTGGGTGGACCTCTCATTGACGAATGTTAATTATAATTCTGATGTTTCAACATAGTAGTTCAATGTTTGGTGAGTAATGCTAGTCTCTTTAGTGATTAGACGACAGAGGATTGACTCTTCTTCAGTCCGTGTGGTGAATATACGGCGCAGGTTCAATGATTCACATAAGCATCGTAAGTATAAGAAAAACTGCAGTTTTCTGATGATCAGACAGCTTACCTTTCTGGAGTACGACACTGTATGAAGCCAAAGTGCATAGTGTGCACTTTTGTGCGTGTGCGTGTACTCACCTAGTTGTACTCACCTAGTTGTACTCACCTAGTTGTACTCACCTAGTTGTACTCCCTAGTTGTGGTTGCAGGGGTCGAGTCATGCTCCTGGCCCCGCCTCTTCACTGGCCGCTACTGGGTCTCTCTCCCTTCGCCATGAGCCTTATCATACCTCTTCTTAAAGCTATGAATGTGTGTGTGTGTGTGTGTGTGTGTGTGTGTGTGTGTGTGTGTGTGTGTGTGTGTGTGTGTGAGCGCGCGTGTGAGTATTTATGCATTTATAAGTCCTCTTTGACCTTGGTATTTAACTATTTATGATGCAGGTCTCATAACCTTGTACTGATGTAAAACAGGTTTGTCATCTTTTTGTTTGAGCCTTTGTATTGAGTCAGCTTCTAAGGTATTATTATCTAGCTTATTTTTTATTTTTTTAACACACCGGTCGCCTCTCATCTAGGCAGTGACCCAAAAAGAAGAAGCACTTTCATCATCACTCACACTATCACTGCTTTGCCAGTGGCGCGCCGATATTACAGCTCAGATACCATCTCCACCGCCCCTTAGAGTGGTGGGGACATTCGAGTTGTAACGTCGGCACGCCTCTGGTAAGACAGTGATAGTGGTAAGTACTGAAATAAACAGTCAGTACTTCCCACTTCCAGGACTTTAGTCCGGTTTGTGGCCTGGTTGGATGTTTAGATTTCCTCTAAATAGCGCCTTCACTGTCAGAGAAGCTGTCCGTTGTGTATTAATGTATTTCGTGATCATATTTGCTCGTTTTCTTTGTTTCTCCGTTGAGGTCCTTCAAGGAGGTGCAGGTGAAGAACTCATGATTCAAGGAACTGGAGTCAACCTTCCCTTGTAGTTAGAAAAACCATTGCAATCTTAACTTTTTTTTATCTCAAGTCTCTGGTTCTTTCTGATTAGTATTGCCACTCCAATTCCTTTCTATCCTGGATCACTAACAGACTAAATGATCAGACATACCACGACTAGCGGTCGGAGGATCGATCCTTCACCAGCCTCCTCTTCATCAGAAAAGAACCTCATTTGGAGGTTGAAATATTCAGAAAATCGCTTTTACATCTAAATGTGGGTTCGGGTCTCTCATTGAGCCATTGCAAAAAAATAAAAAAAACGTTTTAGAACCCTATAAATAATAGGCCTGTCCCGCTGACGAGTGCAGTTAAAACAATGGAAAAACCCATTAGAAAAAAAAGCTGGTCCAATATCTGGAGAGCAATAACCTGTTAATAAAACAATTCAGTTTCAGATCGGCAAAATTCTATACATAAAATGTGGAGAATTTTTTCGACTATGTCGCGAAAGTAATTCAAGAAATGCAGCAGACTACATTTATTGAGGCTTTTGGGAAAAAAAATAAGTTCGACAGAGTTTGCCATGAAAGATTGATTTGGGAAATTAATAGCATAAGACAAATGGGTTTTAAAAAAAAAAATTGAGAGTTTACCGTGAAAGACTGATTTGGAGAAATTAAAAGCACAGGCCAAATAAAATATATTTATAAAATTGACGAGACGGAAATATTCAATCAGTAAGAGTGTATTCACTTCTGGAGTAAGACAAGTCAACACTCTCCCAAGCAACGGAGTGTCACAGGTGGATAGACAATGATACAAGCAGATTCTGCCAAGATGGTGAGAAGAGAGAGAGAAAGAGAGAAAAGAGAGAGAATGACATCCATATACAAAAGATCTGAAAAGCACTGAAACATTTCTAAAGCCGTCAGGATGTAGGAACAAGAGGACACAAATCTCAAGTAATGACATAACGAGAGTAAACATCTGAATTTCTGCCTTTCAATTTTTTTCTGCGGGAATATATTACTACCTTGCAACAAGGTACCAGTGCACTTACACAGATTTATTCGTATGGACTTGTGTGTGTGTGTTCAACTATTTGTACTCGCCTATTTGTGGTTGTGGGGGTCGATTCACGGCCCCTAGCCCCCGTCTCTCAACGTACCACTTGCCAATTTCACGCCCTCCTGGCCTCGTGGGCTCTGTTGTACCTGCCCTTTAAACTGTGTATAAAGCCTGTGTGTGTGTGTGTGTGTGTGTGTGTGTGTGCGCGTGCGTACACGCATCATTCTACTCTTCAGTATGTAAACATCTAAAAAAAACATTGCTAACAGAAATTTATTAAAATTTATGACTCGCAGAATCAAGAATCAAAGTCAGAGGAACTAGATCATAGTTAAGAATCGACGTTTATGTTACTAGAAAAAACTGAAAAGTCGTAGGATCAAACCTTAAGGTAAGAGCAGCAGAAAAGGAATAAAGTCTCATACAGTATACAAGACCAGGACACCAGGAAAATAAAACCAGAAAGGTGGAAAAAAAAGTCTAGAAAGCTTTAAGGACAATGGTATCAGCAAAAAGGGCCACAGTATCAGAAAAAAAGGACCATATCAGAAAAAGAGCCAGGGTATGTGAAGCAGCATTAAGGTATCAGAAAAAGGGGGGGGAAATATTGGAGTAAAAGCACCAGAGTATCAAAAAAGGTCCAGAATATCAGAAAAAGATAAAAAATATATGATATAGGGTGTAAGGGGAATGTGGCGAGACGTCAAGGTCACCCTCTCCTGGTTTCTGCTTAAAACTTGTGCATGTGTGTGTGGGTGTGGTGTTATTATGTGAAGTACGTTGGAACCATTACACTGTGAACCTCTCACGACACCTGCCTAGCTGGTTGGCCGGCTGCCTGGATACAGGACGGGCTGGTTGGCAGGCTGTGTGTGTGTGTGTGTGTGTGTGTACTCACCTAATTGTGGTTGCAGGGGTCGAGACTCAGCTGTGTGTGTGTGTGTGTGTGCTCTCTCTCTCTCTCTCTCTCTCTCTCTCTCTCTCTCCCCATTTCTCACGTTTTCCCTTTATGGATCTCTTTTATGGAACAAATTTGACACTCTTGGAGTTGGACTCTCACTACCTGACTTACAATGAAAGCACTTTGACATTTCCGCCTGGAATAAGATTTTAAACCTCTAGGAATTACCGTGGACCTCTTGTGGCCCCTGAAGTTTAATATGGTCCTTTGATCATTTTAGGGGAAAAAAATATTACAGCATAACTACTAAATCGATATGTCGAGACAAAAATATTTTCTAGAAAAAAAATCAACTCCGAAAATACAATATACATGAAAACAGACATAGTACGAAAAGTTAATAATAAGGGTTATGTGTCTTAATTTAAGGTGTGGCAACGAATCTCAAAATTATTCGCGTTTCTACTCAGTATTAACAAATGTATATTTGAGATGCACACATGAGTTGCCAGTCAGAGTTTGTTTAAACTCACCTGCTCTTACACAGCTACAACAACCACGACAAGTTCCTGTTCAACCACGACAGCTTCTGAAGTTAACCAAGACAGTTAACTTCAGAAGTTAACCAAGTGTCTTGGCGACAAGTGCCTTTGACAAATGGTAATTCTCAAACGTGCTATGCATAGTTAAAGTGAGACACTGAGTGTTGGGAGGCAGAGTAAAGGCAGAGATACACAGTGACAGTAACGAGGCATAACACAGACATGGAAGCACAGCGAATGACGGGCGACACTATATAGGGTGGAAAGCACAGTGAAGACCGCAATGGTAGTGCCAATATATCTCTTCTTTTCAGGCTGCTGTTAAAAAGATGGCTTCAACAAAGCTCTCTGCCTCAAAAAATGGGAAAAAGACAAGAATGCTATGCAATCAGTGAGGTGGACTAATTATATTTTACTTTATGCAACGACAAAGTCATTTGCCTGAAGCAAAGGAAGTGTGTGTGTTTTTAACGAGTATAGTGTTAAATGGCACAATACGGACACACACGCACTTGCATTCTCGTTCGTTCACTCACTCTTTCCCTCCCTCTTCTTCCTTAAAAGTATTTAACTGCTGCAGTATAGCACCATTTCAGAGACGCAATACTTTAATATAACACAGTCCAGGCTAGTCCAGTGCTCCTGGCAGTGTGTATATTCTCACAGGGATCGAGTGCTGGTTATCCTTTGTTTATATAAGGAAGCGAAGGGACTAATGCAATATTCACAGGTTCTAGGATCCCTGCTGCCACACAGCCCTGCTACTTGCACCTCGAGTTTTAACACAGGAATTGTGACAACTGTGCATCAGAGAAAATTATAAGACCTGTTGTCATGAGCGTCCGCTGGAACTTTTCAAGGAGGGGACATGGGTTCCCAGGGAAGAGCGAGTGAGGAGGCAGTTCATCAGTAAAGCTTTTGTTTTGACTCAGGCTTCGTGAGGGGATGGGGAGGGGGGCGCTAGTGCCCTTCCACGTCCCACCCAGCGGACTCCCATGAATGCAACGTTGATTCATCAAGAATTAGGAAACATGACCTCTATATAATAATTCTATAGCGCCTATGAATTGTTAGTCAAGCTAGCTTCTTTGGTCAAGCGAGGGTAAATACTCCTTACACCGGGTGCCAAGGCTTAACTGGTAGTAAATAGATACCAAAGTATTAGCAGACTCATGTGGGGAAGTAAATCTTACTTATTGGTCAGGCTTTGAAATGAACTGAGGTAAGATAACATCTCTTAGCCTCTTACAGTTAATAATGAATATTAAACACCAGGGAAAAATCTTAAATCAGGAGACACCCAGAGGACAGAGATTACAGGAGAGCCGCACCGAGGTTTGCAGAAATATATGAACGCAATTTAGTTCTGCCATCTAAGACAGATGAAGATACATAGACGTATTCAGGCGTGGTGACTCTCAGACAATGACTAAGGAAGACAGATTTCAACAGAGATAGAAATTGAGACTTGCAGAGACGAATGGAGATACAGAGACACACAAGGAACTATAAGCCAGACAGATGAGTGGATAGAAGCCGTGTAACTACCAACAATGTTAAAGCTCTCGGCATACAGCCGAAGGGAACTGGGTTCGATTCCAAGGCGTGGCGAGATGTATTAGCAATTATCCTTTCATTTGCTGTTCCTGCTCATCTAGCAGCAAATATATACTCGAGATTTTTAGCAGACTTCTGTGGGCGGCATCTTTTTTGAGTTATAGTATATCCAAGATAAACAGCTCTAGGTCTGTGCATTAAACTGTGTAAAAAATATTAATCATATATGTTTATATATAGAAAAACACAGTTAATGAAGCAAAATAACATTGAATTTTCACACTTACTCCTGTGTGTGTGGGTGTGTGTGTGTGTCTCATTCCCCCCTCTCTCTCTCCCTCTCTTCCTCTCTCCATCCCTCTCTTCCTCTCTCCATCCCTCTCTCTCTTCCTTTATCCCTCCCTCTCTCTTTTCCTCTCTCCCTCCCTCCCCCTCTCCACCCTCCCCTTTCCTCTCTTCCCCTCTCTAGAAATATTTCTTCTGATATCTATTAATCATACTTGAGATCTTAATTAGAAAACTAGGATGAGGTCAATTAGACATTGTCTGGAGAATACAAAGGTGCCTCCAAAGTTAGAATGGAAGAATGAGAAATTACTGTTACTTCACCGGAGACATTCTCCACAATCATATAAGTAAAATATATATAAGAGAGAGAGAGAGAGAGAGAGAGAGAGAGAGAGAGAGAGAGAGAGAGAGAGAGAGAGAGAGAGAGAGAGAGAGAGAGAGAGAGAAGAGAGAGCAAGAATCACGCGAGAAAAATTAGGAGAAAACGTTAGGTAAAGTCGATAGACCTAAACACAACTTAAATTGAATGGTCTTCCAGACACTGTTAAATCGAAACAGTGAAGTTCGTCGTTGGTGGTCCGAAACAGTGAAGCGTGTCACTGTTATGCCAAAACAGTTGAAGTGTCAGCCTCTGTTAGACTGAAACAGTGAAGTTTCAACCATTGTTAGGTCGAAATCAATAAAGTTTCAGCCACTGTTAAACCGAAATGCAGTGACATTTCATTAACTGTAAGAGCATAACAGTGAGGTTAGCTTAGGGAAGATGTGTCAGGAGACAGGACAAGTGTCAGGAGACAGGACAAGTGTCAGGAGACAGGACAAGTGTCAGGAGACAGGACAAGTGTCAGGAGACAGGACAAGTGTCAGGAGACAGGACAAGTGTCAGGAGACAGGACAAGTGTCGGTTGGCGACAGGAGAAGTGTCATGTAGAAACAGGACAAGTGTCAGGGAGACAGGACAAGTTGTCAGAAACAGACAAGTGTCCATGTTAACGAAATGCAGGACATTTCATTGAACTGTAAGAGACAACAGTGAGGACTAGGAAGAGTGTCAGGAGACAGGACAAGTGTCAGGAGACAGGACAAGTGTCAGGAGACAGGACAAGTGTCAGGAGACAGGACAAGTGTCAGGAGACAGGACAAGTGTCAGGAGACAGGACAAGTGTCAGGAGACAGGACAAGTGTCAGGAGACAGGACAAGTGTCAGGAGACAGGACAAGTGTCAGGAGACAGGACAAGTGTCAGGAGACAGGACAAGTGTCAGGAGACAGGACAAGTGTCAGGAGACAGGACAAGTGTCAGGAGACAGGACAAGTGTCAGGAGACAGGACAAGTGTCAGGAGACAGGACAAGTGTCAGGAGACAGGACAAGTGTCAGGAGACAGGACAAGTGTCAGGAGACAGGACAAGTGTCAGGAGACAGGACAAGTGTCAGGAGACAGGACAAGTGTCAGGAGACAGGACAAGTGTCAGGAGACAGGACAAGTGTCAGGAGACAGGACAAGTGTCAGGAGACAGGACAAGTGTCAGGAGACAGGACAAGTGTCAGGAGACAGGACAAGTGTCAGGAGACAGGACAAGTGTCAGGAGACAGGACAAGTGTCAGGAGACAGGACAAGTGTCAGGAGACAGGACAAGTGTCAGGAGACAGGACAAGTGTCAGGAGACAGGACAAGTGTCAGGAGACAGGACAAGTGTCAGGAGACAGGACAAGTGTCAGGAGACAGGACAAGTGTCAGGAGACAGGACAAGTGTCAGGAGACAGGACAAGTGTCAGGAGACAGGACAAGTGTCAGGAGACAGGACAAGTGTCAGGAGACAGGACAAGTGTCAGGAGACAGGACAAGTGTCAGGAGACAGGACAAGTGTCAGGAGACAGGACAAGTGTCAGGAGACAGGACAAGTGTCAGGAGACAGGACAAGTGTCAGGAGACAGGACAAGTGTCAGGAGACAGGACAAGTGTCAGGAGACAGGACAAGTGTCAGGAGACAGGACAAGTGTCAGGAGACAGGACAAGTGTCAGGAGACAGGACAAGTGTCAGGAGACAGGACAAGTGTCAGGAGACAGGACAAGTGTCAGGAAACAGGACAAGTGTCAGGAAACAGGACAAGTGTCAGGAAACACTTGTCCTGTTTCCTGACTCGGGTCTTGGTCACATAATGACCCACCAATGGACTTTTTGGTCACCTGACCAAAAGCTCAAGTAATATTTTAGCAAATGTTAGGCCAAAATAAATGATGCTTTAGATATATTTAAGATATACTATTTTATAATGGTGAATACTATCAGGTAACTTTTTATATCCCGCAGTTAGCAGACGAAGGATCAAGCCTCCATCCTTCCTTGTACAGAGTAACAATAGTTTGAGTCATTTTCAGACATTTGTTTTAGCGAAAACACGTAAATTATCACAATTTCAAACGAATCTGCTTCTAGAATTGCATTTTATGGGGAAAAATTAAGCCAAATATGGGTTTAGGTCTCCGTATTAACAGTTTATTCAAGAAGAGTGAAAAAATTCAGTTTTCGTATGCTATTAAATAAATTCGTTGATGTTAACCAGGGCCACATCTGCACTATTTAAGACATCACTCTAACATTAAGCAGACTTCTTCAGTCGAAATACCCAAGAGTAAACAATAGTGGAGATGTAGATAGGAGGTGATCAGTCCCTCAACCTTGAAGAGGCAAGTCTGAGGGACTAATCACCCAATATTTGTATCTCCACTGCTTCTGATGTCTAATCTGTATTTCGACTGAAGTCGTCTGCTGAGCAGGGGACACGTCTAGTCAATAAAGGCGCTAAACAGTTGCATGTGTGTTTTATTCCTCTAACAGTCGGTATTAAATACCATTTAATACAATAAGACAAACACCCCCATCAGGAGATTGTTCTGACGAATGCAATAATAGCAGTTCTACTCCAACAACAGTTCTCTTCTCCCAGTGTTAACAAAAGCTGTAAGAATTGGCGTCACTGTGAACAGACTGAAGAAAGAATTAAAGTATGTCACCGGGAGGTCAGGGGTCAATGTTCATAGTGATAATTAACGACTTGTCGCTGTCAGCGAGTGGGGTCCAGGTTTTTGCACGTGTGACAGTCAACTTTCTTCCTAACTGTCAACATTCTTCCTGTCAACATTCTTCCTGTCAACATTCTTCCTGTCAACATTCTTCCTGTCAACATTCTTCCTGTCAACATTCTTCCTGTCAACATTCTTCCTGTCAACATTCTTCCTGTCAACATTCTTCCTGTCAACATTCTTCCTGTCAACATTCTTCCTGTCAACATTCTTCCTGTCAACATTCTTCCTGTCAACATTCTTCCTGTCAACATTCTTCCTGTCAACATTCTTCCTGTCAACATTCTTCCTGTCAACATCTTTCCTGTCAACATTCTTCCTGTCAACATTCTTCCTGTCAACATTCTTCCTGTCAACATTCTTCCTGTCAACATTCTTCCTGTCAACATTCTTCCTGTCAACATTCTTCCTGTCAACATTCTTCCTGTCAACATTCTTCCTGTCAACATTCTTCCTAACTGTCTTGGATTACAGGATTCTTTAATACTTTTTTTTTCCCTTACGAGTCATAATGCACGAAGAAACACAGCAACGATTGAAATTAAATTAAAAGGAATGACGAAAATCGTATTAATGCAATTGTAAATTCATATATCGGTCAAGACTTGAGCCCAAAGTGAGCCACTCCTAAACCTAGAACAGACCAGCTGGTTTTAAGACTGGCTTGCCGTTGGTTCGAATCCTGCCCGTTACCTGAGAAAAGCAATCAAGGGTTTTAATAGTTTACATTGTAAAAGATTTAAAGGATGTATATGATGTGTATGAACGGGTGAGAGAGATAATAAATGTGTTAAGTGAACAATTGTGTAAACTGAGTATGTTTGCATTCGATAATTCTGTGGCTTAGAATATTAGTGAAATGTGGGAAGTGGGTTACTGTGTTTATTCATCTGGAGGTTAAAGTGTAGAAAAAAAATGTTGATCCAAGTGTGAGAATAATTTGAGGGATTTTAAAGTTTGAGATAATGTTGTGGAATGTGCAGGAGGAAAGTTGAGAGTGCGACGATATTAATGATAATAATGAAACTGTGTTTCGAAAGAAGTTCCGTAATATGAAATACATGTAGGAGGAGGACATGTATTGTCAACAAACTAAAAAAAAGACATTTGGTGCAGAATAATTTTGTTGAATTAATACTGAGGAGATTTCGCTTCTCGAACTAATTAAACTCTACCCAGAGCGAAACGTTGTCTATATTGAAAACCTTTCTCTAAGAGCCCTTTTTTTATCCTATAGGAAATATACACGTTTCATAAAGAACAAATATAAATAAGTATACGATGAAAGATAAAGCTTGCAATACAATCATTCTGCTGAACTATATTGCAAGGTCGTTGGATATTCACGTTTATTTTGCACGGTTGAAATTACAAGGTTAATAAATATCCTGCCTTAGTTCATTAAAAAAAAAGCCCTATGTAAGCTATATTATCACATCTTCCCACACACAGGATGTGACCCACAGCACCTGGCTAACATCTAGGTACCTAATAACGGCTATATGTGTAAAAAAGTACTCCTGATGTCTCCGCCTGGCCTAGGATGGAATCCGGGCTCTTTTCTTGTCGACGGTGCTACCGCTAAACCACTTATGTGAAACGTATAAGTATTTTTTTTTTTTAGTAGCATCAATAGAAAAAGTATAAGTCAAATTAATTGTGAAATTCATTGAAAGGGCGACAAGAAACGCGTTGTAGTACAAGCTTTCATTAGAACAACGTTTCGCACTGTCAAGAGATTTATTAGGTCATGAGCGAAACTTTGTCCCAGTCAGGACATTAATTTGCAACGCGTTTTTTTTTCTTCTCTAGTAAAAAAAAATTGAATTCACATTCATTGTTTTTGTCAGAATAGTCCCCGTGTTCAAAACTGTAATTATTATGCAGATAACAACACATTAATCGTTAAAAAAAACTGTTTTTCACTTAACTGCCCACCAGCTCACTACTGCTGCCGATGTATATGGCTAACAGACCTTTCAGGATGGACCTGAAATTGTCAATGAAACCAACGTGTATCAGTGGGCCAGCCCATGCTCACTTTTTATTGGGATTACCAATGAAAAACACACACTGCCAATTCCTGTTGTGTACTTTGGGGGTGGGACCTAGGTGTGTGTGTGTGTGAGAGAGAGAGAGAGAGAGAGAGAGAGAGAGAGAGAGAGAGAGAGAGAGAGAGAGAGAGAAAAATCTTCGAGCCGAGCTATATGTAGGTGAGAAACGTGTGGGTCGTGTGGATACTTGGGTGTCCAGGTGCCTCGAACTGGTTAAGAAGTGGGTCTGGCTGCACCCGGAGGGGAGAGGAGGGAGGAAGATTAGGTAGGGAGGGAGATATTGAGGGTTTAAGGGAAGGAGACTATGGGGTATAATTTCATCACACAAACTTAGCTGACAAGAAAAACACGCCTTTAAATTGTATTATTTTCCAGAATACGAACACATCTTATTGGTTACTATTAAACAACAAGATTAAGTACATATAAAATTATATGCCGTAACTAAGACCAATTTTTTATTATGGAAGTTGCATTATATTATTTGTATTACCCTTTGGGCAACTAAATCACTAAATCCGTAGAGGTCATACAACGCCTGGGAAATGGGAGTTAATTGGGTATGATGGAAAGACAGGGAAGGTAAATTCAATCCTCGAATCAAGAGCCACTGAAAGGAAGGCAGGAAATAAAAGGGGGGTGAAGAATCTGATGTGATTGATAGTCTCCCAGTACACCAACACCCACCCTCCTCCCGCCCCCTAAGCCCATGGTTATACAAAAGAAATAAAACATAACACTGGCCAATCATACCAGTACCCAGGCGCGTGGCACCAGCCAAGGTCGCACTGGGCACGCTTCCCTCCAGGCTACCATACTGTTCAATTTTACTCCAATGTGTGTGTTTTGTTCCAATGTATACCTCAGTATTGTACGAAACGCACTTTATATAAATCCCATTACCACTTAACATCTTTGTAAATGGTCCAAGTCGGGCCGAAACGTCGTCGTAAGCTCCTCTCTTTTATATGTGCGGGTTGTGTGTGTACTACAAGACTATGTTGCAGTGTTTGGAAACTGTGGATGTAGAGCCGGCTGTATACACATGTTTGACGGCATATTTTATATTACCGAGTAGTGATGCACCTGGCCGCACCTCCAGCCCTCGCCCACCCACCGAACATTCTTTGCAGTTGCAATTTCTCATCAAAATTACATATACGTCATTATCTGTTATATATATAATGGTTTGTATACAAATGCTTGAAAACCACCCACCCACACGGCTTCCACAAGGGTTAGTCCTAGGTCCTGTGCTGTTTCTTGCGTATGTGAATGACAAAGGAAGGGATAGATTCAGAGGTGTCCCTGTTCGCAGACGATTGTGAAGCTAACGAGGATAATACAAGCGGACGAGTATCAGGTAAGCCTACTAGGGAATCTGGACAGGCTGCAAGCCTGGTCCGACAAATGGCTCCTGGAGTTTAACCCCACCGAGTGCAAAGAGGTCAGAGGCTGCAAAACTCACTCAAGGAAAAGGATCTTGGGGCGAGCATCATACCGAGCACATCTCCTGATGCGCACATTTACCAAATAACTGTTGCAGCATGCGGGCGCCTGGCAAACCTGAGAATAGCGTTTCGACATCTAAGTAAGGAGTTATTCACGACATAGTACACCGTGCATCTCAGGCCCATTTTGGAGTATGCAGCACCAGTATGGAACCCACACCTCTTCAAATAACCCACACTTCGTCAAGAAATTAAAGAAATTGCTAAAGGTTTGCAACAAAACTAGTCCCGGAGTTGAGGGGTTTGTCCTACAAGGAGACGTTAAGGGAACTCAACCTGACAACACTGGCGGACAGGAGAGATAGGGAAAGGGGGACGATAATAAAATATAAAATACTGAGAGGAATGAAAAAGTGAATAGGGACACAGTTATAACTAGAAGTTGAAAACTCAGATGAGTGACAGGAATGTTAGGAAGTACTACTTCAGTCGTAGAGTTGTCAAGAAGTGGAACAGTCTGGAGAGTGATGTAGTGGAGGCAGGATCCATACATAGGTTTAAAAAGAGGTATGATAAAGCTCATGGAGCAGGGAGTGTGTGGACCTAGTAGCGACCAGCGAGAGGCAACCAAAATTAGGTGAGCTCACACACACACACACACACACACACACACACACACACACACACAAGTTCAAAATACCAGGGAAAAAACTCAAGTCTACCCCATAAGGTGTTCTTCAGGTGACCTTCCACTTGGTTATAGTGTTTCAACAGTTATGATGACGCACAAACTGCCAGATATATACACAGGAAAGCATGTTCAAATTACAGAGCGCTGAAGCCTAAGGGTCATTCAGCGGTATGTAATAAAAGATTACATTCTCGCATGCAAACATATCACACATCCAGAAGGTGAAATCTTCTTGGAACAGATAAGACAAAATGTAGATGTAAATCCAGATTAACTCCTGTTAACCCTTGAGTGGATTAGTTCCTAGGCCTTTTGCGTATCCATATGCTCTTGCGCTATCGTTCACAGAATGGATTTGGTGTAGACAATAAAACTAGCCGCTTCTACAGACAAGTCTAACCTAATGGATGGATGGATGGATGGATGGATGGATGGATGGATGGATGGATGGACACAGAATAAGTGGAAAGAAAGGGAGACAAGGGCAAGTTAGGTTTTCCCGTTACACGCGACGAGCTCTGATGAACTTGACTGACTTAGGACGAGGAACACGTCATTTCTGTCTGGCTGAACACGACCGAGAGACAAATTCTTTCTGTCTGAATACAACCAAGCAGGGAAGTAGTGTTTTAACGAATACAATTTATGACAGCAATGAAATCCAGTCATGGACTGTACAAGACACTTCTCTGATAGAGAACCCTTTAAGGGCGGTTTCAAAAGGCTCTTTATTCAAGGAAGTAGAGGTTCTCACCCATTCTTTGAATGTAAACTGACTACCTTGTAGGAGTTCATATTCCTCATAAGTTTTAACACTTTCCCATAAATGTAATAATAATAATAATAATAACAATAATAATAATAATGATAATAAAAGACAAGGGGGGAGAGGCGAGGGTCGCTGTGATTAGTGATTTCATGAGGTGAAATGTACATTTTGGAAACAATTTAGCACATTCGTGTTCCTAGAGCACGGACAAGTAAACGGGAACTACTTTACTGATCGCCACTGCAGCCTCGCCAAACAAGCGGGCAAAAAAAAAAAAAAAAAGTGGTCAGAAAAATCAACGGGTTTTTCCACCTTGTGTAGCAGGCGAGGCGAGGATCCTAAGTCTGCGTCTTTAAGAAATGTCAGTCTGAATCCATCTTATTGTGGACTTAGACTGCCACTGTATAGAAATCAGACAACTGTTGGGGATTGGGTGTGGCTGTGTCTGTGTCTTTGTGGTTTGTTTTCATGCACTTGCATACAAGCAATTTCATCACTGTATTAATAGCACAGAATAACATACGGAAAAGTTGATGAGGAAGACACATGTTGTTGTTATGAAGACGCATTCATAACTATACTCAGGTGTTGCACGTGTGTCTCAGGTGTTTCACATGTGACTCAGGTATTGCACGTGTGCCTCATCAACCTGTCAGTATTGTATACTGTTTCCTTAATGGTACTTGACTGACATAGCAACACCATGGTATCTTAGAACAAAAGACTTCGTTTACAACTATATTGCTAACATGTAGCGGAAACTCTTGGACATGACATATTTCATTTACTAGTGGGCCCTGCCCACCTGTGGCGGTACCTTCATCTGCTGCATCTCTTTTCTGGCTCGTATATTTAAGTGTTCATTCTCCTGCCTGTGCTTCGGAGGCAGGAGGGCTGAGGGACTAATTACCTCATCTTCAACTGTCTCCAGTTTGTAATCTCTGAACTCGATAAAGTGTGTCACTGGTGGATCATACATAATACTAAAGATACATAGATGTTTCACATGTGTCTTATGCATCACACCTAATTGTGTTTGCCTAAGTTTATTTCCATTTCTTCAACTACTTCTTTGCGTTTCTCCTAAGTTGCTTCATCTGCTGTGATTATTAGCAAACGTGTTATCTGTCTTTATCTTCCCTTATAGGAAATAAACCACTCTTTTCCATAGGAAAGAGTTCGGAAAAGGACCCTACACTTTTTGTCACACCCTTGTAAGTTTTTCACCAGTGGTGGAGGCTTCATCCTCCGTCCGCTAATTGCGAGACTGACGTGGTACCCACTTATACCCAATATCCAAGGCTCCTATGGTTCTCTTCACCCTTCAGAAAAAAAAAATCAAGGATAATCTTTCCACTGTCTTTAGTCATCTGTAAATTTATACCCTAGCAAGAGCTTATATGAAGTCGTGAACATCTTCAACGATATTCATGTACAGTGAAGGCACCCGCCTCCCATCCTTTGAGATGTAAAATCCTAATTTAGTTGCTTTGCACGGTAAGTGCTTCAAAAGCGAGCTATCACGAACACACAGGTACGAGGAGGCACTTGTATTCCGTCTGTATTCCAGAGCTCAAACTTGGTTAAGACCATCCAGAGTCTATTACTGCCACTTCTTTCATCTTAGATTCGCCATGCATATTGCTTCAGGCAGGGATGTAGCGTAACTCTCATGTATAGCACTATTTCTGAATGCTAGAGCCATTGTGTGACTAGTATAATACCATATCGCCCTTCTAAGATAGGTACCATGATGCTGAAACGCACTTGACCCAAAGAATTGTAGCTACCCCCGTCTTTCCTGGGATCAAATCTGATTACCTCTCATTCCCAAATGGTGCATGATCCCCCTACGTGATTAGTACTTTACATGAATAATAAGAATAATAACAATAATTAAAATAATAAATTGTGTATTGAAAGGACAAAAACTGAAAAACCGTAATTTATATACGAAAATACGGAAGGACAAGAAGTGACTGTTGGTGCTCAGTGAACCGACCTCAGGATTTCCTCTCCAGTTTTAAATCGGAAAATTGACACTTTTATTGCCACAGGAAACTAAATTTTAACATCAAGAACCACAAGGAAGGAGTTGCTATATTAGAACCGCAAGAAAGCATGTTTAACACCAAGTCCCACTGTTTCAAAGTAACACAAAGTGCGTCAAGTAACAAAGAACCAGGAACACGTAAAATTTATCTGAATAATAATAAAAATATTACAGATTCAATCGTTAGAAAATATTGTAATGAAAATATTCTGAAGATAGAAACTCAGGAGACTGATTTGTGTATTTCGACCCCCTTCTGGGACCCTCTTCCACTGAAGAGGATCCCAGAAGGGGATCGAAATATACAGATCAATTAATCTCCTGAGTTAATATGTGGGTTATAATTAAGCATTGACAAATATTCATTATACTTTAGTTCTCCGTAAAACCTAAAATTTACGAAAGAAAATCGGAGAAAAGAAACTGGATTATAAAAAAAAACAAGAGAAAAAAGTCGGGAGAGAAAGGGAAAGAAAACGAAGTCTTGGTGAGTCTCACGAGTCTGGCATTGAGAGTTTTGGAGTGAATCCGATCTACTGAAGATGTGTGGAGTGTGGTGGTGGACGGGGGGGGGGGGGGAGGAGATGGTACTGCGGCGGGGGAAGGGAAGGGGAGGCGGCTGTTGTCGCCGTCGTTGTAGTGGGGGTTGTGTTTGGTGTTGTGGTTGTTTGTTATTTTTGTTGGTTGTGGTGGTGGTGTGGTAGCGATGGTGTAGTGTTATTAGTGCTTTTGTTATTGTGTATCTTTGTTAAAGATTATTTGTTGTTAATGGTGGTTGTTGTTAGTGATGGGTGTTAGTGGTAATTATTGGTCGTAGTTGTGGTTGTTAGTGGTTGCGGTTGTTGGCACTTGCGGTTGTTGGTAGTACCTCGTAGATATGGGTTATGAGGCCACAGTTCATAAGTGTATTATCATAAAATTCTCTCATTCATTCAAGAGTAAACTCTCAGGAGTATATACACTGAGATATTCACCTCTCGGTCTATATATACACCTACGTAGATACGCTAGGATACATACCTACGTAGGATACATACCTACGTAGGATACATACCTACGTAGGCGAGTATCTGAGAGCTTGGGAGAATAAACGAGATCGTGGGAGAATGTGAGAGCGTGGGAGAATAAGTGAGAGCGTGGGAGAATAAGTGAAAGCATGGGATAATAAATGAGAGCGTGGGAGAATAAATGAGATCGTGGGAGAATAAGTGAGCGTGGGAGAATAAGTGAGCGTGGGAGAATAAGCGAGAGCGTGGGAGACTAAGTGAGAGCGTGGGAGAATAAGTGAAAGCGTGGGATAATAAATGAGAGCGTGGAAGAATAAATGAGAGCGTGGGAGAATAAGTGAGCGTGGAAGAATAAGTGAGAGCGTGGAAGAATAAGTGAGAGCGTGGGAGAATAAGTGAGAGCGTGGGAGAATAAGCGAGAGCGTGGGAGAATGTGTGAGATCGTGGGAGAATAAGTGAGAGCGAAGGAGATTGTGTAGTGTAAAACAGAGTATGGGGAGAAAGTTGTGTTGTGTGTGAGCACGTGCTGCAAGAGAGCTTCGAGTGTAAGCACATGGTGCAGGAGAGCTCCGAGTGTGAGAGCTCTCAAAAACGTAAACGTGGGAGCGACCTCCGCCACCCTAGAAAGACATTCAACATGGCCAGGCAGTAAAACACATCTTGTTGCCCAAGATTTAATTTGAGTCTGACTGGCGTTGCGACCTTCACCCAAGGATGTGGGTCAGCCACGCTGTAATGCTGACAACTTCTGCTGTTAACAATCACTGCAGCTGAGGCTGCCATCTTTTGCTGTTAACAATCAATGTAACTAAAGCTGTCATCTTTTACTGTTAACAATCACTGCGGCTGAGACTTAATCACCGAAGTTAACAATCTGCTGTTAACAATCACCTCAACTAATCCAGTCATCATCTGCTGTTAACAATCACCTCAACTAATCCTGCCATCTTCTGCTGTCAACAGTCACTTCAGCTTCTGCTGCCAACTTCTACTGATAATTTCAAATGAAGACACAGCACTTTGAAAGATGGAACATATTTGCTTTTTTTTTTTTTTACCTGGTTTTGGCGAGAAGTAACGCCTCCCTACATCACCAGTATGTGAGCGGTCTATACTGTAGCTACTGAAATGCTTTGACAACGAATGCATTAGACGTCAAAGACTGATGTTACGTCAGATCCCGGTCATCTAAATCAGCACCATTACCACTATCATAACTTAAGCTCAACATAGATTTTTTTTTCAGTGCCTATCACTAGAGGAAAAAAAATCGACGCCACTGGAAGCGAGTAAAAATCGGAATGCCAATTACAGGACTCAAAACTATCGAGTCAAAGCTCTGTGGAATCAACCTTTTCAGGTTGTCAAAGCAACATGCCTAAAAATTTATTTTTTTCAACAAATATGTAGAAAAAAAACAGTACATTTCCCCCCTCCCCCCCAGTTTTTATTAACTATCGTTGTTTATCCTTAATCATGAAGCTGCTACAAATGTAATTCTCTCAATTAACTCGTCAAATATTTATAGCGTATTACAAGCAATGTTCGTCTCCAAGAATGTGGAAATTGTCCAACAGAATATTCTTACATGATATACAAGGAGTAAAAACGTGTCAACAGAGAGATTTGACTTACAGCTGACAACCACCAGAGAAAACGCTGACAGGATCGCTCGCTCACAAAAGTTTGGAAACTAGAGGATACTTGTAGGCACGAATACATTTACATTCGCAATAGGGGATAATAACCCACGGGAACATGCTAGCGGGAATGCGTCACTAACTTGCACACCAACACTAATGTGTCTACATAATAAAATTCACAATACCGTGGCTGGAAGCCTGACGTTTCGGTCTTTTCTGGACCACTACCAGCTCGTCACTGAGTTGTTACAGGTTCAAGAATGATCGAAGCGTCGTTTACAGTCTCTTCATCAGACTGTCGGTTACTTGTAAATTGTTCAAGCTACGGGATGCTGAATTTTATTCTTCACTGCCTAGTGGATACAAATTTGAAGTGTCCCAGTACAGTACCGCCAGTCAGAAAGGTTTATTGCAGTGTTTATTAGCACTGGTTTACAATTGTTTATAAAAGTTGTTTAAGTGTTGAAACAAAGTATAAAAGAATCCTAGCTTAGCTGTAAATGGATAAAACATATATCTCTTCAGCAAAATCATTAACTTTTCCGATTTTAGAGAGTTTTAGATTTCGTCTAAGCAGCAGTTGGTTCACTGTACACCCACATCCATCCCGTGGACGGTAGCGCAAGAGTGTACACAAAAGGCCTAGGAACGAGTTCCCAAAAGTGTTAGCTGCAATACAGTATACCAGGATATATATACGTATATGTCGTGCCGAATAAGTAAAGCTTGCGATTTTGGCTTATATAGCAACGCACTTCTTGCCGAATAGGGAAAGCGAAAATTTATGTAAGCAATAATATCGCAAAAATCATTCTGAATCTAACGAAAAAAAATATTTCATTGTATTTATTATTAAATTATTGTAAACTTATATAAAATATATTTAGGTGGATTAGGCTAAATTAAATTGCGCTTGTTATAATAAGGTTAGGCAAGTTTCCTAAGGTTCTTTTGGTACAAAATCATGAATTTTTATATTAACGTAAATGAATATATAATCTTTAAATGTAAAAGAGAAAATTTTAGGAAGGACTTAATTTTAAATAAATTCTTGCTAATTGACCAGTTTTACCTATTCGGCACCACATTATATATATATATATATATATATATATATATATATATATATATATATATATAAAGAATGTCTTTTCTGTTTACCTTAAGTTTACCTGGAGAGGGTTTCGGGGGTCAACGCCCCCGCTGCCAGGTCTGAGACCAGGCCTCATGGTGGATCAGGGTCTGATCAACCAGGCTGTTACTGTCGGCCGCACGCAAACTGACGTACGAACCACAGCCCGGGTGGTCAGATACTGAATTTAGGTGCATGTCCAGTGCCTTCTTGAAGACAGCCAGGGGTCTATTGGTAATCCCCCTAATGTATGCTGGGAGGCAGTTGAACAGTCTTGGGCCCCGGACACTTATGGTGTTGTCTCTCAGTGTACTCGTGGCGCCCCTGCTTTTCATCGGGGGAATGCTGCATCTCCTGCCGAGTCTTTTGCTTTCATAGGGAGTGACTTTCGTGTGCAGGTTTGGTACCAATCCCTCGAGGAGCTTCCAAGTGTATATTATCATGTATCTGTCTCGCCTGCGTTTCAGGGAATACAGCTCAAGGACCTTCAACCGTTCCCAGTAATTTAGGTGTTTTATCGTACTTATGTGTGCTGTGAAAGTGCTTTGTACACTCTCCAGGTCTGCAATGTCGCCAGCCTTGAAGGGGGCTGTTAGTGTAAAGCAGTATTCCAGCCTAGAGAGAACAAGTGATTTGAAGAGTGTCATCATGGGCTTGGCGTCCCTAGTTTTCAAGGTTCTCATTATCCATCCTATCATTTTCCTAGCCGATGAGGTAGATACATTGTTGTAGTCTTTAAAGGCGAGATCCTCTGACATTATCACTCCCAAGTCCTTCACATTTCTTTTTCGCTCTATTGTATGGTCAGAATTTGTTTAATGTCTGGTATCTTATTTTCATTAATACCATATCATGACATATATATTCCGAGAAACACAAGTCAGTAGCAACAGTGATGCGAGCCCAGCATGTAAACGCATCTCCCTCTATGACTCAATTACCAACCAACTCTGCCCATCTCCATCATTCAATTCATCTTCGTACAGATGCGGCTTCCTCTTAACACACCACTGACATTCCCTCCTGATGGGTTGCGGTTGACGGGCAGACCGCAAGTGGGTATCTCAAGAGCGTCTTCTGGGGGATCTTGGTTGTTGTCTTTGTCTTTGAGTCTGTGAGGTCGTGGCCTTGACAGGATGAGACAGGAGCTTTGAACGTGATTGGCTCATTAATACCAAGAGGGAACTGGAGACGGTGAGGGCTAATTGATGAGCTCCGGATTAGTATTATTAATTATTATTATTATTATTACTGTTATATTCACTGGGAAGTGCTAAACCAGTAATGACCATACATTGCTTTGGAAATGGAAAGTAATCAGATTTGATCAGAAGAAGGGGAGGGTACTTAGATTGTTTGCATCAAGAACCCTTCACCACCAACAAGTAACCTCCGAAGTGGCTTGTAGAGACACAAGTAGACCTAAATTTTCTCTCGAAGTTGTCCCACCCCTGTCTCAGCATTTAACAAGCAATACATGCAATCTTCTGAGAACTTCCCTTCAAGGTGGGTGTCTTAATGCTAGTGAAGGGCTCTTGATTCAATGAATTGTAGCTACCCTCCCATTCCTTGGGTTTAACCTCATACCTTCCATTTTCTAGGCGCCGTTTGACCCAGTAGATTTATTGCTTCCCCCTGAATAATAATAATAATAATATAGTAATCAGTTTCCCCTGTCTATAGTTCTAAGAGACTTGTTTCGCTAAAATGATGAACAGTGTTGCATTATCTCTTCTCTAGGATCGACAATGCTCCTAGCGGAAGAAATTTGATCTTAGTAAAACGCCCTAAGTGGGTGAAACTTTAGCCTAGTAAAACGTGCAGTGTTGCACACTTGTCTATCCCACAGTGTCTGCATTAATATAGTTACACATTTTATTTTGCCACAGTCCCTGTCTCAGAGAATGTCTCCTCTGTTAACTCGTTTAACGCTTCTTCACTGGCCTGGACACAGACCGGGGAGGGGGGGGGCGTTGATCCCCGAAACGCTCTGCAGGTGTACTCCAGGTATACATCATCCTTACATCTCTCTCTTCCGAATGTGTCCAACAACCCGCAGCTCGCACGCCCCTCGTTTAGTCTCTCCCACTTTTGTCTAATCATAACTGAATTTCTGCAGTTATAAGATAAGATTTTCTTCGGATTTTTAACCCCGGAGGGTTAGCCACCCGGGATAACCCAAGAAAGTCATTGTGTCATCGAGGACTGTCTGTCTTATATAAGGATAATCTGTGCAGGAAAGGCGATGTTGCATGTAAGCAGTGCGCAGTCTGCATGCTCGAATAGCCCCTGTTTGTGATGTGGATGGGTGTAAGAGTAGGGCTGTAGTAGCGCATTCGGCCTAAAATACATAAAAGAGAGGCTGAATCGTAAGTGGGGCAAGATGTGAGGGCACATCTAACACTTTCTACTCCTGATACTTGCAGGTAAATAAATATTTAGGAATTAGTCAATAGTCGTGCAATTTTTAATGGTCACTCCTGGACCAGTATCAGTCAGGACTTCATAATCGTCAAAAGTTCACTTTCCAAACTGAAATGTTATGTATTAATGGAGGAGCAAAGCCATAGAAAGGAAGCTGGTCAGATGGCTTCATACTAGATGCTTAGAACTAACAGCAAAAGTTCAGCAGTTCTTCGTCCTTGTCTATGAAGCGACTTTGTCAAATTCCACATTAAGGACGAAACCTGCGAGATAAATGGTTTAACTTGAAACGTCTACATTTCCGAGAGAGAAAAAAAAGGGGCGATGTTGGGGAAAAGAAAACTGAGGAACAAGAGGAGAGATATCAGTGAGTAAAGAAATGAGAATAAGGCGATGGCAGGGCATTGTGGAAGTCGTAACTCGTGTCTTATTTTCAGCAGTCTACACTAAATCGGATCAAAATAGATCTTAACCTCTGACGCAGAGATTAACTATGCCGTGCATAATATAAGACGAGTTATATATTGAGAAAAAAAACATTATCAAGACATATATCCACCGACAACCATAAGTCTCGGGCGAAATATATTTAGATGACCATAATGTTAAACAATGCACTAACGACCATTGTAATATCACTGTAAATTCAGTCAGCTCTCTTATAGCGCGAGGCTTTTGGTAAATGCGAATGGAAAAGTAATTCCAAAATTGAATAACTCTTTGAAAAGCCCTAAGGTAAACACTGTTCAGTTTTAAGAACCCAAGGAGCACTGCAGAAAGCCTAATGGTCCATGCTAGGCATTCACAAAAGAACACTATATACATCTTTATAAGAGTGAATATTAAAATGGTATAAAATATCAACAAGTTAGGCAAGACACATATGCAACAGTTAAGTATCTATTTCGAAATGTTTCGCCTACACAATAGACTTCTTCAGTCGAGTACAGAAAAGTTGGTAGAAGCAGAAGAGATGTGAAGACGATGTAATCAGTCCATCAGTGGGCGAAACGTTTCGAAATAAAGATACCCAACTATTGCATAAGTGTCTTACCTAACATCTTTATAAGAGATGTTACTGTACATCTTAACCATAACACCGTCGTACACGATCGATGTGGATAAGAAGTAAATCAGAAGGGGAAAAACCTTTTATCTCGTGACCAACGCAGAACCACCTGAAATACCTGGATGACCCAAACAATATGAGGAGCAAATGGGAGAAGGGTATAAAACGCGCAGCAAAAGAGGAACAGCAGAAAAGTATCGCGATGCCCAGGACAGGTCCACGGGAAAACAAACATTGTTTATGTAGATTGTGTCTGCACAAAGCCTAAACAGCGCTTTGAGCGTGAAAGCAAAACTCGCGTCTGGTTCTGGGCAAACTCTGATGCAATCAGTGAGAAGAGTGTGATGAGAGAGAGAGAGAGAGAAGAGAGAGAGAGAGAGAGAGAGAGACGCAGGTCTGATAGAAATAATGGTAATGGCTTGCATTTCAATGTAGATAAAACTCGAGGTAAAAGTTTTACATCTGGGTCCAAGGCTTCGTTTATCGTGCTGGGATCCGAGTATCAAATTATACATTGTCACTAGCAGGGGAGGCGAGACACGACGCTCAGCCCAGTGTACTATTACATTGCCACCCTTGAAGACGTCCGTGTAAACACATGAAAGCACTTAATATTTTTATCCTATTATTTAATGCGATTATTTTGCACGAGTTATCCACTGAATAATGAAACTGTTTCCCATTTTATGGGGGCTTTTTCACAAATTCAGAGATCGTTTACGGCTCACATTGAGCCATTGAAACATCTAAATTATTGGGAACGCCTTCAAGTCTTGAACATGTACTCATTGGAGCGGAGGAGAGAGCGATACATGATAATATATACTTGGAAAGTACTTGAGGGCCTGGTCCCAAATCTGCACACTGCCATAACAACATACTGGAGTGAGAGATATGGGAGGAAGTGTAAAATAAACCCAGTGAGGAGCAGGGGTGCGGTGGGGACAATACGGGAGCACTGTATTAACATCCGGGGTCCCAGACTATTCAACATCTTACCAGAAGATATCCGAAACATCGCTGGAACCAGTGTAGAAGCCTTCAAGATGAAACTGGACAAGTATCTTCATCGGGTGCCAGATCAACCAGGCTGTGATGGGTATGTGGGGCAGCGGGCCTCCAGCAGCAACAGCCTGGTTGACCAGGCAAGCACCAGACGAGCCTGGCCCATGGCCGGGCTCAGAGAGTAGATACTCTCGAAACTCTTCAAAGGTATATCAAAGGTATTATTATTCTTATTATTATGATTATATTAGTAGGGAAGCGCTAAATCCGTCTGTGTTATACAGCACCTAGAGAATGAGGGGTAATAAGGGTTTATCTAAAAGGAAGATAGATCCAATTCCTTTAACTACGAGCCTTTGAACAGTATCAAGGCACCTTCTTTAAAGGCTAATGAAAGTCGTGGAGATTATTAGAAAGTTTAAACAAATTGTTATTTTTTTTATTACAGGAATTTAAGCAAGATTTTGCTGGGCAACCAGGTTAGTGTGGGAACAAATGAACATTGTCACAGGCACTGTCACACAAGGGTGGACCCCACCAGTGGAAGTAGGTCAAGCAGGAGTCTGCAGAGGCAGATTAAGTGATCAGTCCCTGAAGCCTGTAGTAGTAGTATTGAGGTGGTCAGTCCCTTAGCCTGGAGAAGAGCTCAGCGCCACTCCAGGGCTCAGCTCTGGACAAACGTTTGTCCTCGGGGAGAAAAAATGGTTCTCCAACAGTTGTGTGTGACGCGAACGAGGGACACTTGGATAAAGGGTTGGACTTTTAATCGCCGCTTCTAAAAATGACAGCAGTAACATTTTAACACTGGTGAGACTCCAGCTTTTCTACAAATGGAGTCTAATTGCTAATTACCGTCGGTATTACTCGAAGATAAACAGAAAATTGCCATTTTAAAGCCATTTTCCGATATCATTAAGAGAATCGGCGAGGTGCTCAACGTAAGAGCATCAGAGTCGAGCAATGGATGAAGATCATGTGTACTTACTGAGCTGTCATGTGAAGGCACGAACACAACAGTGCAGAGAGAGACAAATGTATGATAATGCGATCCTTTATTGACAACGTTTTGCTCATACAGTTCGCTTCGAGTCACAAACAGATTGAATCTTTTATGAAGCCCACTGAGTGAGCGAAACGTTGTCAGAGGCTCGCATTATATTGCATTTGTTTCTTTTTCCATGATGTCGGTATTTTACATCATTTCCCCTCCAGCGTGTGCAACAGTTGGGATAAACCATAGCACGGGTGGGGTTCGAACCCGCGGTCACAGAGTCAGTTGGGATATATAATTAGAAGTGGGCGAAACATCAAACAAAATGTTCGAAGTGCTGCATGTGTATGTTTACTCCACAGTTTGTACGGCAGTGTCACACACACAGCCTAGTACGTGTCTGAGCGCGCACCTGTTGAAGTACAGCTCCTGGTCCTGCCTCATAACTTTCAGTGGAATGTCGTGTCATGCTCCTAGTCTTTCCGGTATATATATCTACCAAGTCTACTCCTTCAGGCTGACTTGTAGTAATAATGATATTCACGGAACACTCTTCGACCGCGTAGTTCACTCGGCGATCATTGCTATGAAAAAATAATATACACAGCGAACACAATTTCTAAGTCATGCATGCACAAAGCATAGTGGTTTCCGTGGAGTAGCTCGAGAACGCCTTTTCAGATACGTTTCAAACTTTCTTTGCAACTGTAATTGTATACTACTTAGGAGGCTCGGACAGTTCCTGCAATGTTGAGGTGTCAATTTGCTCAATATTCTTATAAAACTAAGATTTTTCCTGAGTAGCAAATTTGTAACTCATTTCACTGTTGGCTTTTAAACTGTTATAACTTTTGTATTTTTGTAAAAGGAAGGTTCACAGTATTAATGGGCTGTATAAACTCTGTTTTGTAAATTATATTAAAAAATGTGACTGAGTTCAATGCTATGACTGGAAAATGCCTAATCTGATCGGCTTCAAACTTTCCCTGCTGGTTTATCTTACTTCGCGGAAGAATCGGTTAGGTCTTGGGATGCTTAGGTACCAATTTACCAATTTTATTGCAGAAACTGTAAGACTAGTTGCCTTGCAATAACTTTTCAATGCTTTCACTTACCGGATTCAAACCTTCAACACTGTTGCATATTTCCTAGAAGGAAATCCGAATATTTACAGTTATGACCCTCTAAACGGTGTTGAGTTACAGCTCCTGGGTCTATTGAGGATTTTAAGCTCCAGGTGACTTTTTTTTTAGTATGTTGAGCTCAATATAAAAAAACACAATAATAAAATCAAGACGGAAATATAAAAATGTTAAATTTCGAAAGAAATCAGCCGGGTGGTCATTAGTTTGCCTTTGATTCGTAACTCCTGAAAATAGTGTCTTTTTGTGAAAGAGAAAACCATAAAATATTTAATTACATAAACATTGGGCCTTTTTAAAACATTTGAAAGAATGAGAACTCGGAAAACAAGATCAAAAGGAGACGAGTAGAAGCAAGCAGTAAAGAGGAAGACAAAGAACAATAAACAAGCTGCCACAAGTAGCAACCAGCAGTAAAGACAGTAAAGGAGCCACAAGTAGCAACCAGCAGTAAAGAGGTAGACAAGTAGCAGCCAGCAGTAAAGGAGCCACAAGTAGCAGCCAGCAGTAAAGGAGCCACAAGTAGCAGCCAGCAGTAAATAGGTAGACAAGTAGCAGCCAGCAGTAAAGGAGCCACAAGTAGCAGCCAGCAGTAAAGGAGCCACAAGTAGCAGCCAGCAGTAAAGGAGCCACAAGTAGCAGCCAGCAGTAAATAGGTAGACAAGTAGCAGCCAGCAGTAAAGGAGCCACAAGTAGCAGCCAGCAGTAAAGGAGCCACAAGTAGCAGCCAGCAGTAAATAGGTAGACAAGTAGCAGCCAGCAGTAAAGGAGCCACAAGTAGCAGCCAGCAGTAAAGGAGCCACAAGTAGCAGCCAGCAGTAAAGGAGCCACAAGTAGCAGCCAGCAGTAAATAGGTAGACAAGTAGCAGCCAGCAGTAAAGGAGCCACAAGTAGCAGCCAGCAGTAAAGGAGCCACAAGTAGCAGCCAGCAGTAAAGGAGCCACAAGTAGCAGCCAGCAGTAAATAGGTAGACAAGTAGCAGCCAGCAGTAAAGGAGCCACAAGTAGCAGCCAGCAGTAAAGGAGCCACAAGTAGCAGCCAGCAGTAAAGAGGCAGACAAGAAGCAGAAAGCGGTAAGGAGGTAGATACAAGTAGCAGGAGGTACATACAAATAGCAGGCATTAGTAAAGAGGTAGACGCAAGTACCAGCCATCAACAAGGAGGTAAACAATTAACAACAAACAATAAAGGTGCCACAAGCAACAACAAACAGTAAAAAAGTAAACACAAGTAGCGGCAAGAGAAACGAAACAAAAAAAAGAGACAAGGAGCAATAAAGGAGGAGCCACAAGTAGCAGCAAGCAGTAAAGGAGCCATAAGTAGCAGCAAGCAGTAAAGGAGGAGCCACAAGTAACAGGAAGCAGTAAAGAAGGAGCCACAAGTAACAGGAAGCAGTAAAGAAGGACACAAGTAGCAGCAAGCAGAAAGAAGGAGCCACAAGTAGCACAAGCAGTAAAGAAGGAGCCATAAGTAGCAGCAAGCAGTAAAGGAGGAGCCACAAGTAGCAGCAAGCAGTAAAGGAGCCATAAGTAGCAGCAAGCAGTAAAGGAGGAGCCACAAGTAACAGGAAGCAGTAAAGAAGGAGCCACAAGTAACAGGAAGCAGTAAAGAAGGAGCCACAAGTAGCAGCAAGCAGTAAAGAAGGAGCCACAAGTAGCAGCAAGCAGTAAAGGAGCCATAAGTAGCAGCAAGCAGCAAAGGAATAGCCACAAGTAACAGCAAGCAGTAAAGAAGGAGCCACAAGTAGCAGCAAGCAGTAAAGGAGCCCTAAGTAGCAGCAAGCAGCAAAGGAATAGCCACAAGTAACAGCAAGCAGTAAAGAAGGAGTTACAAGTAGCATCAAGCAGTAAAGGAGTTACAAGTAGCAGTAAAGGAGTTACAAGTAGCAGCTAGCAGTAAAGGAGGAGCCACAAGTCCAACAAGCAGTAAAGACGACAACTTTCTGCTCCTGGGAATCTAGTGGTCCCATTTAAAACACCGGCATACAAAACGTCGTGTTTTCTGTCAAACGGAAATTTGCTTTCGTAGCATTTAAATTCTGCTCACGTCCATGATTTACATAGAAGGTCAGAAAACTACACCTCATAAATTCCCCTCCCGCGCTGCCCTCCAAGTGTACTAATGCACAGGTAGAAAATTTGTTTATATAGACGCATTGTTTATATAGTAAGAAACTAGCTGGGATTCTCTCGTGTTGAGGCGTTCATTAGCGCTAGGATGATAAACGCCTCCAATTATGTCAATTTTGTCCTTAAATTTGTATTGATAAAGACACTGGTTGGCGAAACGTCTACAATAAAGATACCAAGATGTTGCATATATATATATATATATATATATATATATATATAGGATGGGGTCCACCTCTGGTGTCAATTGTGGGACCCATTGCCTCGGAGTAGTGGATAAAAAGACTTCAAGGAAGAATATTTAGATTTCTTTCTGAAGCCATTTGAATATTCCACTTCGCCTACCACCCCATCTTTTTTTTTTTTTTTACAAACTTTATTTCAAGACAAAATACAATGGGGAGTAAAACAACATAGATAACTCAGAGCTACATGTCAAATACTTCGTCCAACTCCCCGGCAGTGGGCCGCGTGCCCAGAATACTGCAGGCATTTTCCCTCTGGATCGCAACACTGATTCTCTGAAAGAGGAAACTGGTCGCCCTGTGGTCCTTGGTTTCTATGATGAGTTTTCCACCCAGCTCCTTGAGAAACTTTAGAGCACACTTGCCCCATGCTCCATGGGTCTCCGACCCTATTGGGATGAAGTTATAGCAAGAGGGAAGGTCTTCATATTTGCGGGTCTTCTGGGTCTCCCTGTGGCTGGCAGCTCCACCCCCTTCGGCTAAGGAGTGTGGCAGGTAGGTGTCTGCCAATGTGGCAGCACAGGTGTAGTCCCAAGCAATCTGCTTACCATCCTTCCAGGGTAGCATGGTGGCTCCATCAGGACGCTTTTGACTTCCATCAGACCTCTGCACTTGGGGTTCCCGTTGAGCTGGGCAACGGGCTGTGGCGAGGCTTCTCTTTATGATGTCATTGACCTCCTCATGTCTAGCATACTTCCCTTCTGATGTGTGACACACTAGACCATGAAGTCCGAATTGGTCAGCCGTCGCCCTGCCGCAAATACACCTATGTTCGGTGAGTATGGGGGCGGCTAGGCGAAGAGCAACACCAATCCGAATGGCCTGTGGGTCGAGTCGAGTCCCCAGAGAGGAATTGGGAACAGCAAGAAGGAAATCTCCTGAGTGTGGTGCCTTCACCGCTAGGAGACGAGCTTTGTCCTTTCCTGAAGCGTTGGTGAGCATTGTGTTGGAAATTTTTCCATGATCGGTTTGTCCCAGTGGGACTGTTTGTGCTCTTTGGGAGGAGCTGGTCTACTGGAGGAGTCTGCCAGGATGTCCCACTGCACTGCTGCTTCAATGAACTTGGGGTCTTGAGCTCCCACCACACCTCTCAAACGTTCAGGGACAATCCTCTTGACTAATCCACTGGAAGCCAAACACGAAGACAGAAATGCAGGTAACGCTACCTGCCTTGCTTTGCGCACCCCTATACCTCCCAGTCGCACTGGGAGGGTTGCCTGCTCCCATTGCTGATCCTCTAGTGACAGATTCAGTGCCTTCTTGAAGGTTAATCTCAGGTGTGCGTCATACTCGTCAAGTGTTGGGTTTTCAAAAGAGGGTGCGCACCTCAAGAAGTAAGTGAGTCTGGGCATAGTAAGACACCTTGTGAGGAGATACAGGGCATCATGGGCATCAAGATCACTTATTCTCTCCTCCATTCTTTTCAGGTCATTCACTTTGTCCTTGAGGACAGTGTCGATGGCTTGGTGACCCAGCGGTGCTCCCAGGAGGGTACTGTTGGATGGAGTGGTAGTAGTGACTTCTGGGAGGATTGTTTGCACCGCATTGATTATTTCCTGATTTGTTGTGATAATTTCACACTTTGAGGGATTAAGGATGAGTCCTAAGGCTTCTTCTCCCTGTGTCTTCACCCGTTGTAGGTCCTCTAACAAGGACTCCCCAGTACCTGCCAGAGTGCCATCATCCAGGTACCAGATGTTGAGCTCGCTGCATAGGCTGGAAGTTAGTTCTCTTACTGCCAAACAGAAGAGAAGTGGAGCGAGTGGATCACCCTGCTGAACACCCTCAGATGAGGAATTTCATGTTCCCCAAACAAAAGAGTCGAGGGTTTGCTGTAGCCAGCTGAAATGAAGGGAAAGAGACTGGGGAACCGATCCCGAACGGCTGGCAAGACCACATCTCTCTTCACCATATTAAAAGCATTTCTAAAGTCAAGTTTGACTACGGCCTTGTCTTCTGATAGGTCCCTGATGTAGGCCCTTGCCGCATGAGCTGCGGCTTCACTGCCTTGAGAGACCCCAAAGCCCAGTTGGTGTGGCTGGAGTAAACTGGCAGCTTCTAGGCGAATGTTTCTTACTGCTGCTTTGGCAACTAGGCGGCGAAGAGTGTTACCAACAGCAATGGGTCTGATTCCCCCATCCTTCTTCTTCAAAGCGCATAATGAGGCTCCAAAAAAGAAAGGTTTAATTTCTTCTGGGATTCGCCCAGCCAGGCAGTTGTTGACAAAAGTTGTTAATTCGGTGAGGAGGATTGATGCAGATGCGCCGAGTACTGGATTTACCATCTCTTTGAGGTGTTGTGGTCGAATTCCAGTGTAACCTCCTGCAGATCCTGCTGGAAATGACACTATCGCCTTATAAACCTATAAATCACTATCTGTCGTATCGCAGTATTTCACCATGTATCTGCCTTACACCTTCGTATATCACTACATTCTCATCGTATATCGCTACGGTATATTAGCAAGAATATCACTATTTCATTCGTCCCTTTATCGCTACTTTCGCTCCATATATTGCTGCCATCGCTAAGTATAGCGCTAATTTTTCCCAATATATCGCTACATTCGCCTTATATATCACTATATTCGCCACCTATGTCTATATTCGCCCAGTATATCGCTATATTATCACAGTATATGTTTATATCCATCCGTATATCGTCAGTTAAGAGAATCTTTTTAAAATTCAACCTACGTATGATAGTTTGCTTTGCGATATATAAAAAAGACGAAGATGATACACCAGTCAATCACATGCGAGTGATGGTTGAACATACAGTACTAACATCAGTTGATTGCCACAATCTCTCGAGGCGCGTTTGTTGCCCTTTAGAGCAGCGGTCAACTCTGTCACTATCTGATGTCTGATGGGTGACCAGCGGTCAGTTCTGACACCATCTGTTGCGTTGTCTGACGTGTGATCGGGGCTTAACCCTGGCGACGTCTGATTATCACACACACTGGGGTTGGTAGTGGGATAAAAAGGCCCACATGATGAGAGACGCACACGTGTTGTTACCTAAGCCTTTTATTACTGTCGGTGTCTTTTATTACGATCAGCACATTTTATTGCTACTGTCTTTTATTTCCACTTGTAAGGTCGCGCTAGTGTTTATCTAGCTTCACACGACGCTGTGAGCCCTGTAATATCAAGTTCAACTCAGTGGTCATTAACCAGCGTTGAACAAGGAAATGTTCTCTCACTCCACGAGTCATGTCACTTTCGTGGTTTGATGAACACATTCCATGGTTCATGTCACTCAGTTCAGTGTAGCATACTTCTTGATTCATGTCAGTCTGTTGGCTCACACTGCCCAAGCCATGTCAGTCCAGTGATTTAATGTAATACATTCCACGCACCCTGTCAGTCTCAAGGCTCAGTGTAACACTTCATTTAAGACTCATGGTTCCACTGCAACACGCTTCAGAGTCTAGGGGTTCAATAGTCCAGGCCTGGAGCGGCTTGCTTGCTTGCTTGCTTGCTTGCTTGTCTCACACTTTCTGACCAAACCTCTAAGTTCATTAATATGATAAATAACAACTGAAGTCTTACCTTGCTGGAGCGACGCCCCTGAACCGCTACACAGTGAAAGTATTCAGCCACTCCTGTAAGGAAACAATGAATATCACTGAACACATTTTAGTGGGCAATAACATCTAAAAAGGCATCCAAAACAATGCTCCTCTTCGAGCGAAACTTTATCCCAAAAAAGGCAAGTTTTGCTAGGAGGCTTGGGTCAGAACCAACATCTGATGAAGTCTTAAGATTCAATATGGATTAATCAGATATAAAACAGGAAATCTGGAGGTAGTTAGGGAGGCTGTTGCGTTTACAGAACACAGCGACTCAAGGTCGCATCTTGGGTTTGCAACCGAAGAACCCGGGTTCAATTCCGGATGGACAAATCATCTTACATCTGCTGCCCCTGTTCAACTAGCAGAAAATAGGTACCTATACTTCCCTGCCTCTTTCATAAAAATATTACAATTTTCCTGGATGTATCTAAATCCACAGGGATTTTTCAAAGTAAATGGCTAATTGGGTCTACAACCTGTCGATTAATCAAAGGGTTATTAAGGCCGCATGTAACCTGTACACAAGTGAAATGACTTTAATCTCTAAAATAGACACTAAAGTAACCTATCAGTTTATTTAAATACAGAAATACACCTATCGTCTTATATATTTCTATCAGCATAATTTCCGGGCTACACCCTTTAGTGCATGACTGGACGTAAACAACTGTGTCATTTCTCTTCTCTTCCTTCTACCCTCGTCATATCGGTCTACCTCTGCCCCATGCAAAATTTTAAACCTGATTCCATCTTAATTTTAAATTTACATTAATGTTAAATTTACATTAATGTTAAATTTACATTATTACATTTCAAAGCCAAAAACTGATATACTACGACCCCCCATCCCAGGATGCGACCCACAAGTCAGCTAAGATACATATTTGCTGCTAGGTGAACAGGGGCAACAGGTTCAAGGTAATACGGCCAACGTATCCACCAGCCCCAGAATCGAACCCTCTTCTCACGGGGATTCCCTTGAGTTTGAGTGTAAATCATGTATCGATGTAAATGTTAATATTAATGTAAATAACTCAGTTTATACCTATCGTATCTCCTTTTATTGCAACTGATTTTCTCACAGAAGGGAAGATGACAGAGAGGAGAGGAGATAGGATGAAAGAGGGGAGAAGGGAGGAGAGAGTTTACAGGAGAGTTCTCCTCTTTATCTTCTAGTTCGATAGCTCGCACACCAGGCTCGTTAAGGATGCAATTACAGCGATGGAATATGATTGTTATTACACCCCTAATTGCTGCCACACCGCCACATCTGCATGGTGGCACCACCACATCTACATGGTGGCACCACCACATCTGCATGGTGGCACCACCACATCTACATGGTGGCATCATTATACTTGAATGGTGACACCAGAACTGCCTAGATTTCACATTGTTAATGCCAAAAGAAGCATATTTCAGCTCTCAACATTATTCATTATTACTTATATTATTGCAGTGGAAGCGTTAACCAGCGACTTCTACTCGCATGCTGACTCCCTCATTAAAAACATTTGCTAACTGGACGCTGGTAACAACTAGTTAGTTCATTTAACATTGTTTACTCACCTAATAAACATCAGAATTCAAGCTGAGAAGTCGGCTGATATGCTTTTCTCAGAAACCCTGCTTCTAACAGCTTAATTATCCTCGCAGGCATATGAACTTCAGCTAACTACACCCGGGCAGCTAGCTAATAAGGTTTATATAACTACACACTGACAATTAACCAGTAAACTTCCCCTAACTATAGCCTGGCAGCTAGCTAATAAACTTCACTTAACTACACCCCGTGGCAGCTAGCTAATAACGTCATCAAGTTAGAGGGAGACACAAGCATCAGTCCACCTGGTCGTATCTCTGCTCTGACGCACCATAAATCAAGGCACTGTATTTAAGCATTGTAAACACTGTGGCTGGTGTAGGGAGTACGAGGCGGAAGGAGGGAAGGGAGAGAGAGAGAGAGAGAGAGAGAATGAAGATGGACTTGGAGGTCTGTTCACGTCATTTATATTTTCGATATATATGATGGGGTCCACCTCTAGCACAAATTGTGGGACCCATAGCCTCGGAGAAGTGGATAAAATTCTGCAAGGAAAAATATTTGGATTTCTTCCTGAAGCCATTTAAATTTATATATATATGTATATATATATAAAGATCAAATCTTCGCCTTTCTATAGCAAAACTAGTATATATATACATGAAAACCTCCGCTATCAGACAATTATTAATCTTGTCATTTATCAGAGCAATATTTATATAATTATTTTAGTTATTATTATTTTAACATTCCTGGGGAAGAGGCAAACCTATTGGGGTGACACTGCGTCTGGGTAATATGAGATAAGGTTTGATCCTCAAAAGGACGTGGCAACTACAGTGTCTTCTTGTTAACCGGTTCACAGTAGGTTATCTTGGTTAATTCGTTGATTTTTAATGTGATGCTACGAACTGTGTAATGGAACACACTGTTAGTACCATGAATTATATCGTGAAACACATTGTTAGTAGCACGATATGAAAGGTCATGGAACCCATTCTCAGTACCATGATATGAACTATGTCGTGGACACACTATTAGTACCATGATGTGAACTACGGCATGGAACACATTCAGCTTAGCTGTAGATAAATGGTTCGAGAACCGACAAGTTGTTAAATTAGACACATATGAACACTTGGTATCTTATTGTGGAAACGTTTCGCCACACAGGGCTTCATCAGTCAATCAAAGTAGAAAGGTTAGAGGAGGATTTGAGGTTATCAGTCCTCGGCCTGGAGTCGATGTGTTCAGTCCATCAAGATTGATGGACTGAACACATCGACTCAGCCAGGCACTCAACTCCTCTCTCATACCTTCTACTGTATTGAACTGATGCTCTGTGTGGAACTTTCACATAAAGATACCAAGTGTTGACTAGTGTCTATTTAACAACATTCAGCTTAGCTAGTGGTTAAGACACGAAAAGCTGGCTTATTTGTTTAAATTGCTGGCTGGCTTTGTTTACATTGCTTATGGATTTGTTCACATTATTCGTGGGGTTTGTTTACATTTGCTGCTGCGGTTTTCTTTACATTGCTGGAGCGGTTTTATGGGTCTGGTGGGAGTTTTGTTTACATTTCTGGTGGGTTTAATTACGATTCTGGTGGGGTTCTGTTTACGTTCCTGATGGGGTTCTGTTTACGTTCCTGATGGGGTTCTGTTTACGTTCCTGATGGGGTTCTGTTTACGTTCCTGATGGGGTTTTGTTTGTGATTCCTTGGGAAGTTCACTGTCATTCTTCCCGTACCTTTCAAAAAGGTGCCTTAATGTTGCTGAAGTACAATTGATCTAATGAACTGAGTCTTCTTTTTACCAGATCAAACGTGATTATCTGTAACTCACACTACCCTTCCCGGGTTCTGTATGACCCTTACGGATATAGCGCTTTCCTAAAGCCATTATCTTACACACTCCCTTCCTCTCTGCCCCACTCTTATTTTATTTTTTATCTCGTCTCTCTTCCTCCCTTTTCAATTTTCCCCTCCGACCATATTTCACTCCTCCTTCCCTCTCCCTTCCATCCATCTCTCCAATGTGATTATTTTTTAACTTCTCTAATATTCCAGCGAGTCTCACATTTCCACCTCCCTCGTTTCGCCCATCTGCAGCTAAAAAAGTCTTCTTTCACAGTTGAAGTTGTCCCAAACATTCGGTACTTTTTAACCATGGGTTAAAAATACTTAATTTAGGTTTAGTGTTAAAAGACTCGAAATTTACCTTTGAACAACATATTAAAAGCTCTTTAAATAATCCCACGTGTATATTACAAAACAAAATTTTTTTGCTTCTCTTTAAATTGTAATTTTTGTCAAAGAGAAGGAATACTCCACAAGTGACTAAAGGTGAAGCTATCAGGTATAATTAGGTATCCCTCGAAAAGGAGTACCAATAGAAGTTGTAAGACTTTTTTTTCATCTAAGGTTTCCGTGAAATAACTAGAGAATGCCTCCTCTGATCGGTTTCAAACTTATATATATTGAAATCTACTGATTCCGACAAACTTATGGAATATATAAGAGGATACAATCTGTCTCAGAATTAATTAGATGTAAACAATATTTCTTCAGATAACTATATATAGCACCACAAACGTATTCATGATCTTCACTCATCGCCGAATTTTTTTTCTTCACGCTGCAGCTCTGTGTTGGACTCTCAGATACCAGCGTAGTAGTCAACTGCCTCCATGTCTCAACCACCCAGAGAAAACTTTTTAAGAGTTTGCTAATTGAGAGAGCTTAAACTATTATCTGGTCGACCCTGTGATAGCTTCAGCTGGTCGACCCTGTGATAGCTTCATCTGGTCGACCCTGTAATAGCTTCAGCTGGTCGACCCTGTGATAGCTTCATCATGTTGGCATTGTGATAGCTTTCAGTCCGATGGTATATAGTAAACCCCTCGATTTAACAGACTCCGGAAATACGAGACAAAATCCACTGGGTAAATAGATTTGATAACAATGCCCGATGGATGCAGATTTATCAAATATTCTTGCGATCTCGGAAAACTACCTCATATCTATCCACCACAATTATTGACCACCTCTCTTCAATTTGTTCATAAAATCAGCTGGATGCTATTCGGTCTAGTCAGTCTACCGATACCTTATGTATAAGGATTTCCTAACTGGTTGACGTTATGTATTAAATGGTTATGGAGTCTTTTATTGCACAGAATTGTCGACATAAAACCTAGAGGTAAACCACAACTTAACCAGGAATTAACCAGGTTTTTCCCAAGAATGTGAAGGATAAGTCCAACAGATAACTGAACTGTAGATGTAAATCCGGATGTACTCCTGTTAACCCTTTTGGGGCCTAGTTCCTATTCGCTTTGTGTATCTAAAAGCTCTGCGCTACTCTCTACAGCAGGGGTCCTGCATCTCGCGGGCCGCATGTGGCCCTTCAAGGAAATTGATGCTGCTTTCACATGAAATTATGAATTTACTTATATGTAGGTTCCACACTGCAGTGTCAACAAAACCGTGAGGCCTTCATCACACATCTGACTATCAAATGTGGCAGACTTGTATAGGAAGGTTGAGGACCACTGGTCCACAGGATGGATTTGAGGTGCACAATAAACTAGCCTCTTCGGTGGCAGAATCTTTCTCTCTCTCTCTAAAACAAAAAGGCCAATTACTCGAATCAGGAGATTTTTCATCGGCATCTAGACACCCTCCTTGAAGCAGATATACCACGGTACAGCAACAATCTCTGGCTAGATGATGATAAATACATTCCTCGGGAGACGCTGGATGTAACTCGGAGATGAATATCCATGAAGGCGTCCCTTCTCCCTTTGTCTACGTAATTTCACGGCGTGTTTCAGAAGCATTTTGAACAGATTAAAGAGTTATTTTCTCTTAATTCTTCCTTTTAATTCTTCGTCCCTTCCTTCACCCTTAAGTCTTCATCACTGCCTGTCTCTCTTCTCTCTCACCTCTCTCCCAACTCTCTCTCACTCCTCTCTCTCTCTCCCACTCTCTCTCTCCCACTCTCTCTCTCCCACTCTCTCTCTCCCACTCTCTCTCCCACTCTCTCTCCCACTCTCTCTCCCACTCTCCCCCTAATTACTTCCAGCAGTTTGGGGGAATTGCGTCTTCAGGCGGCAGCTTAATTCCGACAGGCCGAGGCCTCTGTGACAGTCTTATTTTGTTGCTTGATGTTGCCCACCAATGTTTTTGCTGCAAGACTTAGTGAGGGAGGCGGGCAGAGGCGGGGTCGGCAGATGAGGCCATTTGTTTGCTTCATCAAGATGGGTGTGTACAATCACGCCTCTCCGAGTACACATTGTACTCTGGTTATCCCTCCCTGCTCCACGTTATGATCTAGTTATCAGTAGTTATCAGGCCTGCCTGAGGCTATAATCTAGCTGCCAAGCCTGCTAAATGCTATGATCTAGGGGCTAAGTCTGCCAGATGCTATAAAATAGCTGTGAAACCTGCCTAACGCTATAATCTACTAAATATTAAGCCTGCCAGACGGTATCATGTAGCTGTGAAGACTACCTAACGCTATAAGTAAGATGTCAAGCCTGCCTCGAGCTATAATTTAGCTCTCAAGCCTGCCTCACGCTTTCAATCCTGTTCGACGCTATAATTTAGCTTTCAAGCCTTCCTGATGGTATAATCTAGCTGTCAAGCCTTCCTGACGGTAGAATCTGTCAAATCTGCCTGATTATAATTTAGCTTCCAAGCCTGCCTCATGAAATTATAGCTTTCAGAGTTCCTAACAGTTATGCAATAATAATTTCACGCTTCTCATACAGGGTATAATCTAGCTTTCAAACAACCCAGCATACACCGTATAATCTAGCTTACACATACCCAGCATAGATATATAATCAGCTTTCATACACCCTAGCATACACGATATATTGTTGACGTCAAGGCTGGCTATACACACACAGGCGCTGACGCCTTGAATTTTGTCAACGAAGTTTTGGTTGACGGTCAAAAAAAGTTATAAAATAAGGTTCGGGAGAAACAAGAACATCAACACCGAATGGCAAACACATTTGTATCAGTTTCTATACACAGCCGAGGTAAAAATTGCACTTAACATGGCAAGCATGGAATGGTTCCATGGCACACTGGCCGCCGCACTGTGCCTACATAAACTGGCAGTCACAAACTGTATCCACGCTTGCAATCACACCGTTTATCTATTAAACTGTTGTTACACTCCATGCAGTTTGCTGGCGTTCATCTGTCGTCTACTGGGTTCTATTTGGTGTCTGTGTTTTTTACACTGTTGAATTTACAGCCTAAAAGATTTCTTCCTACTTCAGCAACGTCCTCAAAGATTTGTTAAGTTATACCTTGAATTAAAGAAATATCCTAGACTTCACCTTAAGAAGCAAAGCAAATGCGATATTAATTATGGACAAGGTAGATTACAGGGAAAAAATAACAGGTATCCTGCCACTCTCTACCGCCCACAAGAGTCGACTTAACGCCCAGGTACCTATTTACTGCTGGGGAAACAGGGCAACAGGTATTAGGCGACTTGCCCATAGGTCTTGCCTTCGTATCTCGTAAATTTAATTATTTCCAATTAAAAACAAATGCTTTTCTTCCATCATACTATTGAGCAGCTTTTTCTACTTACCTACAACTCTGCTTCCAAATCAGTGTATAGCTATACATATTTAGATCTATATTTGCCTAAAATTATTACA
>WNWK01001442.1:275000-281371 GCA_009830355.1 Cherax destructor | reverse complement strand
GTTCTTCTACATTTTTCTCCTTTAAAAGGGCTAAAGGGGAGAGGGGAAACAAGTGGGCGAAATCAGATGGAAGAGAAGAAAAATAGAAGTTATTTGATGGGGAAAGTGAAGGTGAAGAGGTAGCCAATGCGCTTAAGAGTTGTTGTAGGTGTTGAGGCGCGTGTGAGTTGTAGGTGTTGAGGCGCGTGTGAGTTGTTGTAGGTGTTGAGGCGCGTGTGAGTTGTTGTAGGTGTTGAGGTCATGTGAGTTGTTGTAGGTGTTGAGGGCGTGTGAGTTGTTGTAGGCGTTGAGGGCGCATGTGAGTTGTTGTAGGTGTTTTCTGGACAATAGTTTCCTGGAGGTTACCTGAAGAATGTTTTGGGGGGTCAAGGAGCCCGTGTCCCGGTCTCAGACCAAGCGTCTTGGTGGATGGTCTGGTTAACCAGGCTGGTAGTCACAGCGAGGTTGTGGCTCATGCCCTGCCTGGTGGCTAGGTCAAGGGCCAGCTGTGGGCGTGGCAGGGCAAGCCGGGGTGGGCAGGGCACACGAGGGGGGAAGGGAATCATATTCTTTGGCATACCACTTACACCATAAGGATGGTGTGCACAGTAAACTAGTCGCTCAGGCGGCACCAGGTAAGGCTCACGTGGGTCTCGGTAGGGGGTTGCTTGGTTAGGCGGGGCACAAGATGCGGGGATGGGCGGGGCACAGCGTGCGGGAGGGCGGGCAGGGAACAAGGTGCGGTGGGTACCACTCGTGACCTTTAACTCCGGAAGACATGGGAGGTGTTAACCTTTGCAGGTTCCTCTGCCCTCACAGTCTCTCTCTCTCTCTCTCTCTCTCTCTCTCTCTCTCTCTCTCTCTCTCTCTCTCTCTCTCTCTCTCTCTCTCTCCTCTCTCTCTCTCTCTCTCTCTCTCTCTCTCTCTCTCTCTCTCTCTCTCTCTCTCTCTCTCTCTCTCTCTCTCTCTCTCCTCTCTCTCTCTCTCTCTCTCTCTCTCTCTTCTAAAATCTCCTCTCTCTCTCTCTCTCTCTCTCTCTCTCTCTCTCTCTCTCCTCTCTCTCTCTCTCTCTCTCTCTCTCTCTCTCTCTCTCTCCTCTCTCTTCTCTCTCTCTCTCTCTCTCTCTCTCTCTCTCTCTCTCCCCTCTCTCTCTCTCTCTCTCTCTCTCTCTCTCTCTCTCTCTCTTCCCCCCCACAACGGTCCATAAGGGTATTTTTTGTTTGATAATGTGCCTTTAGATTAAAATTTTTTCTTTATATTTTATTTTTTTTTTTTGTTGACTTAACACAAAATAAGGACACCGGGGGAAAACCCAATTACCGTAAAGCTTCTTTTTTTTCCACCACCCTTTAGATATCAGGGAAAATTATCAAACTTCGTATCTGTGATCGTTTTCAAGAACTTTTCTGCTGTTGCATCCCAGCCTCAGTATTACGGGTTGTTTGATAGCTATGATCGTAGTTCTTTTCTTTATTCAGGCATATGTACAAACGGTGGTTGCCGGAGGCAAGCCAGTACGCTAGGAACTTCCGTACGTAGGTCTGTGTGGGAGTGTGAGTGAGGGCCATTGCGTGCGTGTCCTACCTGCCTACACACGCCGGCAGATGTCGCTAGTGTGACATCTTAGAGGGAGATTTGAAAACAAAGAGGTAGGACTTGCATCAGTTCTTGCTTTCCCTGTTGATTCCTGGTTAACCAGGGTGTTGCTGCCAGAGGTCCGCAGGCCTACATATCAATCACAGTTGTTACAAATGGTGATTAATAACAAGTAGGTAAAATACATGCGGTAACTACCAGGACATTTATTAACGAGACATTTCGCCCACCACTGACTTTATCAAGTTACCGCATGTGTCTTTCTTACGTATCAATGACAACCTGCATGATCTGATGCAGTTTGCAGAAATTGATCCACTTTCCTCTTGAAATGAAGAGGGAACTTCATTTATTTTTGCAAGCAGCTTCTGCTTAGCTGTGTTAGGGTCAGGTGTGCCACGAGCACCAGTAGCCTGACTGACCAAACCCTCAGCTAATAGGCTTTTTCACAGACTGATGCGCTGGAGGGAGGAGGAGGAGCAATGATTGCCGGAAACACCACTAGCACTCTTCCAGGTGCAGCAAATATTTACAGAGATAAAATTTTTACCTGGAATTCCTGGACCGGAGTAAAGAGGTGTGTGTGTGTTAAAGAATCTTTATGATGCTCCTCAGATACACGCTTACTGGATTATCTTTATTGTTTGTTTACACTGGAACTTAAAGCTGAAGTTCTGATGTTATTCGTGGATATTAGGAACATCCTTCGATGGATCGCAAGATGGCAGAGGTTCCAGACCGGAGCTTCCCTCTACGTACCGCAAGATAGTAGAGGTTCCAGACTGGAACCTTCTCCGACGGACCGCAAGATAGTAGAAATTCCAGACTGGAATTTCCCTCGGCGGACCACAAGATAGTAGAAGTTCCAGACTGGAACTTCCCTCGGCGGACCGCAAGATAGTAGAAGTTTCAGACTGGAACTTCCCTCGATGGACCGCAAAATAGTAGAAGTTCCAGACTGGAACTTCCCTCGATGGACCCCAAGATAGTAGAAGTTCCAGATTGAAACTTCCATCGACGGACCACAAGATAGTAGAGGTTCCAGACCGCGCAACGGTAGAAATCACAAAGAGACTGCAAGAGGGTAGATGATACGAGATAGCAGAGCCTGGACGATAGTATCAACCGCACGATGGAGAGACCACTCGGACTTTGATCTCTGGTAATGGTGAGGGTACAGTTTATCAATAGGTAAACACGTGTATACCAGGAGACGCTGCTAGTGGAGGTGGTCGTAGGTTGAAGAGTCATTTGGGGAAAATTTCTTTTCGGGTTGATCTTTTGGTGAAAAACTCCTGGAAGGACTTTTTTTTATAATTTTGACGTCTTAATTAGTGGAGCTTGCAAGAGCTCTTGAGAAGTATTTTTTTTTTTATAAATACATCGCAAAGCTGCAACTGCTTGAAGCTCTCTTTGGTAGCTTTTTCCCCGAAGCTCTCTTTGATATCTTACCTCTTAAAGCTTTCCTTGCTAGCTTTTCCTAAAAACCTCTTTGGTAAATTTCCTCCTTAAGCTCCTTTTTTTTGGTAGTTTTTCTGGAGCTCTTTCTTAGTAACATTCCCTGTGAAGCTCTGTCCAGTAACTTTGCTATTAGTGAAGCTCTCCTACGACGTTCTTTCCTTGTGAACACCCACCGAGGAGGAGGAAAATCTTCGCTTCAACAAGGGCACATTGCACCCTGCTCCCCTATCTTCACTATCTTTGAGGAGGCTTCCTCGTTTGCAGTATCGAGCGGCGGGTCATGGAGAGTTAATGTCATTCGTGTATATACGGGTTACCCCTGGTTTACACTCTCCCACGTTTTCACAGCTGTTCTCTCTCACTCCCACGTTCAGTCTTAAATAAACACGATAATAACCCCTCAGAAGAATGGCACGTTCAGATTAAAAATTACCTGCGTAGAAATAAGGTAGCAGCGTACGGCTTTTAAGTGCAGACACTTTCTGGGGCTCTCTTGTTTTTAAAGACGCTCACTGGGGCTCTCTTGTAGACGCTTACGTAGGCTCTCTTCCATACGAACACGATGCTCTCCTGTTTTTTCCAGACGCTCACAGGGGCTCTTTTCCAGATACTCACGAGTGCTCTTCCAGAGAAGCACGATGGCTCTCTTGTTTTCCAGTGTTCAGTGAGCCACCAATCGGCCTTAAGATTGACGACCCAAATAAGTTCTTCGTGAATGAGACAAAATGCTGCAGGCATCTTTCTAATTTGATATAACTCTAACCCTGCTTAACTTCGAAGAAACCATCGATTGTATACCCCATGCACTCCGCCCCAGGCCTAAACTCATGGAACTCCATATTCATCAAGAATTGAAAAAAAAAATGATCACGTGCCTTAAATATTCTATAGAGTAGAAGTCTAGACAATGGAGTCATTCCACAGTCATTATAAACCACTGAAATTACCCCATTCCACAAAGGTAGTAGTAAAGCAGTGACAAAAGAACTATAGACCAATAGCCCTAATATCCCATATTATCAAGATCTTTGAAAGAGTTTTAAGAAGTAAGATTATCAGTCACTTGGAATCACAGTTCACAACCACCCAGGTCAACATGGGTTCAGAACAGGTCGCTCCTGCCTTTCGCAACTGCTGAACCATTACGACATGGTCTTGGATGCTCTTGAAGACAGAAAATGCAGATGTAGTGTACACTGACTTTGCAAAAGCCTTTGATAATTGTGACAATGGGGTAATTACGCACAAACAGATAATTGATCCCACTAGAAATGAAAATACCCTGGATTTGATATTCACAAACAACGAGGAATTAATCAGAGACATAACAGTTACAAAAACAATATACTCTGATCATAACATCATAGAAGTTCAAACTAGTATTAACTCAGGGTTAGGGAACTGCGACACTAATGTTAGAGACGGAATGTTCAGTAAGTTTAATTTTAATAACCATAGAATTGACTGGGAAAAAATAAACCAAGAGCTATCAGACATATCATGGGAATCAGACATGAGCACCCTAAATCCCCACCAGTGCCTAGAGAAGCTGAATACAGAAGCATACAAGGTATGTATGAAACACGTACCATTGAGGAAACCCCGAAGAAGATCAGATATAGAGAGAGAGCGTAGGAGATGGTACAGGAGAAGAAAACGGGTTACTGAATTGCTGAAAAACACAGTTATGTTGCAACAGAAGAGAGATAGCCTTAACCGAGAGATCACGGAATTAGAACAAAAACTTAAGATGTCATACCTGACAGAAGAAGTACAAAGGGAACAAAGAGCCATACAGGATATTGCAAGAAACCCAAAATATTTCTACTCCTATGCAAAATCCAAGCTAAGAACTACCTGTAGAATTGGACCATTATTGAGAGGAGATTCGTATACGGACGATGAACAGGAAATGAGTGAAATTCTAAAAGAACAGTATGAGTCAGTGTTCAGCAACCCACTAAATGACAGCAAGGTAGAAAATGCAGAAATATTTTTCACTCCAGCAGAAGGCTGCGCAGACCACCTAACGACATTAGTACAAATCCCATAGATTTCGAAAAAGAAATGGCCAACATGCCCACTCACTCAGCACCTGGACCAGATTCATGGAATGCTTTATTTATAAAGCAGTGCAAAGTACCATTAGCAAGAGCCCTTAGTATTCTGTGGAGAAAGAGCTTAGATCTAGGTGAAATTCCAGAGGCCTTAAAGAGTGCAGACATAGCTCCTTTGCATAAGGGAGGTAGTAGAGCACTAGCTAAAAATTACAGACCAGTAGCCCTCACTTCTCACATCATAAAAATCTTTGAAAGAGTGATGAGACGGCAGATTACAAAGTTCATGGACCAGCACAACCAACATAACCCGAACCAGCATGGCTTTAGAGCGGGTCGATCATGCCTGTCACAGCTGCTGAACCATTATGACAGAATTACGGAGGCATTGGAGGACGACCAAAACGCAGATGTGATTTACACAGATTTTGCAAAGGCGTTTGACAAATGCGATCATGGAGTGATAGCGCACAAAATGAGGGCCATAGGCATTACGGGAAGGTAGGCAGATGGATTTTGAGTTCCTAACACAAAGAACACAAAAAGTAGTAGTGAACAGGGCAAGATCCAGCATCAGCGAGGTCAAAAGCTCAGTGCCCCAAGGCACTGTCCTGGCACCTCTGCTGTTTCTCATCCTCATAGCAGACATAGATAAAAACACCCAGCACACTTTTGTATCATCATTTGCAGATGACACTAAAATAAGCATGAAAGTCACTACGGTAGAGGACACTGAAAAATTACAGGAGGACATAAGCAAGGTCTTCCAATGGGCAGTGGAGAACAACATGACGTTCAATGGTGATAAGTTTCAGCTGCTTAGGTATGGAAAAAATGAAGAACTCAAAAGGAACACTATATACAAAACGCAAGAGGGTCACCACATAGAACGAAAGGAACACGTAAAGGACTTGGGAATAATTATGTCTGCTGATCTGTCGTTTAAAGACCATAACAAGACAAAGATCACAACAGCCAGGAAGATGACGGGTGGGTATTGAGAACTTTCAAAACAAGGGAAATAATGCCGATGGTGACACTATTCAAATCGCTAGTGCTCCCTCACTTAGAATACTGCCTGCAGTGCTGACGGCCCCGTTCAGGGCAGGAGAAATAGCAGAGCTGGAACAAATCCAGAGATCGTTTACGGCTCACATTGAGCCATTGAAACATCTAAATTATTGGGAACGCCTTCAAGTCTTGAACATGTACTCATTGGAGCGGAGGAGAGAGAGATACATGATAATATATACATGGAAAGTACTTGAGGCCTGGTCC
>WNWK01001442.1:0-270000 GCA_009830355.1 Cherax destructor | reverse complement strand
CTGTCCGATTTCGAGGCTGCTGACAGAACGCCCAAAAAATTATCAAAACTAGCATGACTAACAGAAGCTCAGTCCTGGGCGAAACGTGTTAGCTAGTTGCCTCATTCACCATACCCAGGCGGTATGTGCCTCATACCGGTTCATTACTTCCCCATTTATATAATAATAATAATAAAAAGTGTTGTCGGTCCACCAGCATTGAGCTGCGGCCTTGGTAATGCCATTTTCCTGGGATATACGTGGCACCAGTTATTTGCGCCTCTGCTGGGACACCTGCAATACAAGGCGACCTGTGTGTGTGTGTGTGTGTGTGTGTGTGAGAGAGAGAAAGAGAGAGAGAAAAAAGAAAGAAAGAAACAACACTGGGAAAGAATCAGAGACGTTGGTTTGTGTGTGGGGGCAACAAACAACTATCATATTTACTCTTTAAGTGTTTCAATGTTATGTGTTTGTATTTCAGGTAAGGGCCGGAGGCGTGGTGTCAGTGACCGTGGTAACCGTGGTGGCAGTGACCGTGGTAACCGTGGTGACAGTGACCGTGGTAACCGTGGTGACAGTGAGTATTACACTAACATAATGGAAGGTAATGTAATATACTTGGCTAATATAAAATGTGCTTCTCTTGCATCTTCTTCCTATTCCTCTGAAGATGTGTAAGCACATGAAAGCGATAAGGTTTTATTTCCTCTTTTCACTGTGGTATTTTCACATATTTGCAATCACGCTTTTAATGTGATTTCTTCCATAACATAAGGTAGCGTAATACATGGTTTTTATAATGTAAAGTAATAACAATGTAAAAAGATAATGCAAAGTTAATTATTGTTGTGACACGTTCTCAAAGTGTATTCAAAGCTTTCTGTTACTTTGTTATGTGTTACTTTGTAGTTACACATAACAAGTTGGCCTGTCATGGAAGGTGTTATATGTGGCGTCGTAACTAGGGTCGCCTCGACTGTTCTTGTTATGTATACAGAAATAATAGTTTTCTCTGCTTATATTCCGGTGTTTTGTGAGACGATTCAGTCTGTTTCCAAGTAATGTTTAATGTCATAGTGATACTGCATTCATCCCCTCAGTGTTAGGCCAACTCCTCAGGTCAGCTCCTCGGGTCTACCCTTCAGGTCAGGCTATCAAATAAACCGTTCAGACTTCGTGAAATCAGCACAGTAAAATGCATTGTGTTTGCTAGCAACAGTAGCCTGACTGATCAGGCCAAGAGCCCCCGGATCACGACCGGGCTGCGGGGGCGTGGACCCCTGGTACCATTCACTAGTAATCAGCCAGGTAGGTACTTGATGAGCTGGACTTACCATTATCTCCCTATCTTCATCAAGAGTCTCCTGGCCTCGGGCCGGGAACTTCTACGTAGCTCAGTGGTATAGCGTTCTGCTTACAACCCAAAGAACCCGGGTTCGATCCTCAGGTGGAGCGAGACGTATGGGCAAGTCCTCTAACACCTGTTGATCCTGTTGACCTAACAGTAAGTAGATACCTAGGAGCTTGTGCATTGTTGTGGGCTGCATCCTGGGGAAGAGGACCCAAGGGCCACAGTGGAAATAAGCCACATTGCCTGGCTTTCTAGGGTTATCCTGGACTATTAACTCAGTGGGCTTAATGCTAGAAGGGAAGTCTTCTTCGCTTTCCACCATCGTTCTCACCAGTGTTGCTTCTCCCACCATTGTCCTTACCTTTGTTGCTCTTTCCACCATCATCCTCACCAATATTGTTCCTCCCACCATCAACCTCACCATTGTTTCTCTTCCTACCATCATTCTTCACCAGTGTTGCTCCTTCCATCATCATTCTTCACCATTGTCTCCTCCCACCATCATCGTCTCTCGCTCCATCACTGTCGGGTTTACATACATTACCAAGGTCAACAACAGCACTTCACGTTGTACAGTAATGTCGTAATTTATTTCTTCCCGTCGTTTCATCTTCTCGTCGTCTCATCATTATCTTTATTTTCACAACATACAATTTATTTGACTTGTATACCTTGTATACCTTGTTGTTATTGTAGTTTGAGGTGCAGTCGTCTTCAGAAAATTGCAAGTGCAATTTCGACCCCTGAAGGGAGGGAGGTAGGGAGGTGCCTTGATGCCGGTGAGGGGCTCTTGATCCAGGGCATTTCCTTAACTGAAGGATTTCAGGAAATCAAAAACCCCTTTGGCCCTTGATCTTGGAGGATCAAAGCCTGATCAGGGAAGTTCCCCTTTCCTATGAACCTTAATGCCTCCCATTCCCCAGGCGCTATGTGATCCCTACGGATTTAGCGCTCCCCCTGATTAAAATAAGTCTGAGGATTTTAAAGTTATGATAGTTTGCCGTACTCAGTTTTCATGGCATTTTTAACTTGTCGTGTAAGACTTCTTAATGGTAGGAGTCTGGCGCTCGCCTCTAGTACTGTTGAGCTCATCCTCACACCATTATTACAGTAAATTAATGAGACACTTGTGTGTATATGGGTGTCTTTATTCTGGGAACGTTTTTGCCAACCAGTGGCTTCTTCAGTCCAATACAGAGAACACTGGACTGAAGAAGCCACTGGCTGGCGAAACGTTTACAGAATAAGAATACCTAAATGTTGCACACGTGTCTCATTCATCAACTCGTCGGTTTTCTGAAGCATTTATTCAAATTGTTTCAGTAAATTATTCAAATAAACTCTCAGTGTATATACACTGAGAGTTTATTTGAATAATAAACTGCTTTTCTTGGCGCATATACACTGGGAAGATCCATATCTCAGTGTATATATAATGTCTATACTAATATTTTTGTTAAACTCGGAAAAAAATGAATATAAGTTAGATTACGAGAACCGCCACTGGTTCATAATATTTGAGTTAGTCTTTCTACAGTGACGTTCTCTCTTAAAGCTTCTTCATAGAAAACTACTTGGTAAGGCAAACCTCGCTAAATAATTGAGGCTTCCCACTGTAAAATCAGTTTAAAACTCAGTGTTTTCGTTATCGTCACTACAATTTAGCTATATCAGCGTATCATACATATGTTTCAAAATCAGTAGAAATTATTAGTTTCTGATAATTTCCAGTGGATTATACTCTTTTCTACCCCAAAATACCGCAGGTGTTGAGAAAGGTATAACTGCTGTTCAATTTATGTCAAGGCCGCTGGTGTGGGTAGGGGCTGGGCACGCATGCCCTCAAGATAAAGAATGAGCCTTGCTTTCGTGCTAGTTACGTTAGTGTTTACAACGAGGCCTCAGCGTTGTGTAGGCAAGATTAATGCAACTGTTGTGAAATCTGGCAGCAAATGACTGGTATTGTTTGTGGCAGACATCTATTGCGGGTGTTTGAAAGTCAACTGGTTTGACAGTGCAGCTGTGAAATGCTGCAACTGACATTAAAAGAAAAATATTTGTGTGTGTGTGTTGAGTTTTAACTCCTGGTGTGTTTGCGCGAGGGTTCGTGTGTGTGTGTTTGTCCTCACCTAATTGTGGTTGCAGGGGTCGATACTCAGCTCCTGGCCCCGCCTCTTCACTGACCGCTACTGGGTCGATTCTCTCCCTGCTCCATGAGCTTTATCATACCTCGTCTTAAAGCTATGTATGGTTCCTGCCTCCACTACATCACTTGCTAGACTATTCTACTTCCTGACTACTCTACGGCTGAAGAAATACTTCCTAACATCCCTTTGATTCAATGAGTCTTCAGCTTCCAATTGTGCCCCCTTGTTTCTGTGTCCCCTCTCTGGAACATCCTGTCACTATCTTTGTGTGTGTGTGTGTGTGTTTGATTATGTTAGCAGTATGACTGGAAAACAGCATATGTAGCTGCTGCCATTGGTGCTGTTGTTAAAGTTAGATACGATTCTGTTATTGCTGTTTCTGCTGCTGCTGAGGCTGTTACTGCTTATTCTTCTGCTGCTAACACTGCTAAAGTTTATTTACTTCTTCCTTCTTCTTCTTCTTCTTCTTCTTCTTCTTCTTCTTCTTCTTCTTCTTCTTCTTCTTCTTCTTCTTCTTCTTCTTCTTCTTCTTCTTCTTCTTCTTCTTCTTCTTCTTCTTCTTCTTCTTCTTCTTCTTCTTCTTTTGTTGTTGTTGCTGCTGAAGAGGATGATGCTACCAGCTAAAAATAGAAAATCGTGTTCATGTAATCCAACACTTTTGTTCATCCTTGTTGATTATTGCACACCTGCGTCGTCTCCTCCCCAGCAGCCTCTACACACCTTCCACACCCTGTGTATGATGTCACTTGAAACATACACAAACGTTACACACCCTGTGTATGAAAACGTTGTGAGATACACCTGGTTGTGAACAACGTGTTGGTTGCTTGTTGATGAGTGGTTCCAGGGGTCAAACCCGGTGTGAGACCGGGGACACTGGGACTGTAACATTTACTCGTAACTTGACGATAACAAGGTTTGTTGTATCTGACACGCATTTGTTCAGTGTTCACCGTGTGCATGTATGGATTATCTGATTAACAAGCATAAAGAACCAGTATCATCCTGGCTCTCGATCCAAGGAATTCGAACTATCCTTCACTTCCATGGATCAGACCTGATTACCCCTCATTCTCCAGACACAGTGTAAACCCCTGTGGTGATATATCTTCACTAATGGACCAAGTATTGTTGATTTTTTTATTTTAAGCTGATAAATAACTTATATATACCTTAGTCTTAGTGAAAAATATTTGTTGTAGTCTTATAGATATGTCTTCGTGTTAGGACGCAGGTGTTAAGCCATGTGTCTGTCGATCCAAATAGCTTAATTGCAGACAGTACTGAGTAAGAGATACACGTTGGAGAAATAAACTTTTAGTTGGTCAACGTTTCGCTCTCATGTAGAGCTTTATCAAGTTACAAAGATAAAGCGCTGAAACTATGTCGCGACGAAGCCTTGTTCCCCATCGTAAATAATTTCGTCAATGCTAGCAGCAACAGCCTGGTTGACTAGGTAGTCAAGAAGCGAAATCTGTCACAGGTATGTGACAGGTACGTCAGAGCAAGGGCAGGGGAAACAGGTGTAGAAGCATAGGTCAGGTGGAGTACAGGTGAGCTTGTGTCAGGTGTTACTGGGAGAGGTCATGGTTGCAGCGTGGTGCCGCAACATACTCGAGAAATACAGGAACATCTGTAGTGGTGCCTGATGCTACTTTTTGCCTCCTTGCATTCTCCTCTAGTACGATTGGCGCCGATCAAGGACGTGTGGTGGCACTGGTGGTAGCTATGGGTCATTGTGGTGGTGGTGGTTGTTTGTGATGATAGTGACTGGTAGTTGTAGCTTGCACTGATGGTGTTGTTTCTGGTGGTAGTGACTGGTAGTTGTTAGTAGCACCGATGGTGATGGTTGTTATTGTTGGTGATATTTCTTGTTTGTAGTGTTAGTGGCTGGTGGTTAGTATCACTGGTGGTGGTGGTTGTTATTGTTTTTAGTGATGGTGATAGTTGTTGTTATTGATGGTGGTAGTTTTTGTCGTCGTGATGTGAGTTACATACGTGGTGACACCTACCTTCTGAAGTCCCAGTACATCACAGGCAGTAACTACCTTCTGAAGTCCCAGTACATCACAGGCAGTAACTACCTTCTGAAGTCCCAGTACATCACAGACAGTAACTATCTTCTGAAGTCCCAGTACATCACAGGCAGTAACTACCTTCTGAAGTCCCAGTACATCACAGGCAGTACCTACCTTCTGAAGTCCCACTACATCACAGGCAGTAACTACCTTCTGAAGTCCCAGTACATCACAGGCAGTAACTACCTTCTGAAGTCCCAGTACATCACAGACAGTAACTATCTTCTGAAGTCCCAGTACATCACAGGCAGTAACTACCTTCTGAAGTCCCATCACATCACAGACAGTAACTATCTTCTGAAGTCCCATCACATCACAGACAGTAACTATCTTCTGAAGTCCCAGTACATCACAGGCAGTACCTACCTTCTGAAGTCCCAGTACATCACAGGCAGTAACTACCTTCTGAAGTCCCATCACATCACAGGCAGTACCTACCTAACTTAAGTCCCAGCACATCACAGGCAGTACCTTACCTTTACCTTTGATATACCTTTGAAGAGTTTCGAGAGTATCTACTCTCTGAGCCCGGCCATGGGCCAGGCTCGTCTGGTGCTTGCCTGGTCAACCAGGCTGTTGCTGTGCTGCTGGAGGCCCGCTGCCCCACATATCCATCACAGCCTGGTTGATCTGGCACCTGGTGAAGATACTTGTCCAGTTTCCTCTTGAAGGCTTCTACACTGGTTCCAGCCGTGTTTCGGATATCTTCTGGTAAGATGTTGAATAGTCTGGGACCCCGGATGTTAATACAGTGCTCCCGTATTGTCCCCACCGCACCCCTGCTCCTCACTGGGTTTATTTTACACTTTCTCCCATATCTCTCACTCCAGTATGTTGTTATGGCAGTGTGCAGATTTGGGACCAGGCCCTCAAGTACTTTCCATGTATATATTATCATGTATCTCTCTCTCTCCGCTCCAATGAGTACATGTTCAAGACTTGAAGGCGTTCCCAATAATTTAGATGTTTCAATGGCTCAATGTGAGCCGTAAACGATCTCTGGATTTGTTCCAGCTCTGCTATTTCTCCTGCCCTGAACGGGGCCGTCAGCACTGAGCAGTATTCTAAGTGAGGGAGCACTAGCGATTTGAATAGTGTCACCATCGGCATTATTTCCCTTGTTTTGAAAGTTCTCAGTACCCACCCCGTCATCTTCCTGGCTGTTGTGATCTTTGTCTTGTTATGGTCTTTAAACGACAGATCAGCAGACATAATTATTCCCAAGTCCTTTACGTGTTCCTTTCGTTCTATGTGGTGACCCTCTTGCGTTTTGTATATAGTGTTCCTTTTGAGTTCTTCATTTTTTCCATACCTAAGCAGCTGAAACTTATCACCATTGAACGTCATGTTGTTCTCCACTGCCCATTGGAAGACCCTGCTTATGTCCTCCTGTAATTTTTCAGTGTCCTCTACCGTAGTGACTTTCATGCTTATTTTAGTGTCATCTGCAAATGATGATACAAAAGTGTGCTGGGTGTTTTTATCTATGTCTGCTATGAGGATGAGAAACAGCAGAGGTGCCAGGACAGTGCCTTGGGGCACTGAGCTTTTGACCTCGCTGATGCTGGATCTTGCCCTGTTCACTACTACTTTTTGTGTTCTTTGTGTTAGGAACTCAAAAATCCATCTGCCTACCTTACCCGTAATGCCTATGGCCCTCATTTTGTGCGCTATCACTCCATGATCGCATTTGTCAAACGCCTAACTTAAGTCCCATCACATCACAGGCAGTACCTACCTAACGTAACCTAAATAACGTTAATCAAGAAATTTGCTTAAAATCGTATAAGAGAAGTCAACTTAGAATTGGAAGTTGAATTGTGACAAATCAAACAACATTAATGGCGAAAACAAATTTGCATCAATCTTCTTCATTTAATTAAGTGAATGAAGACCAAACAGCAGTGTTTTAAACCTAGCCAGATTGACTTTATATTTATAAGCATAAAAAATCTTTAATATTAATACTAGTGACTTTGAAAACAAGGAAGAGCAACGACTTGTTGAAACCCACTGAAGCGTGTGTGTGTGTGTGTGTGTGTGTGTGTGTGTGTGTGTGTGTGTACTCACCTAATTGTGGTTGCAGGGGTCGAGACTCAGCTCCTGGCCCCGCCTCTTCGCTGTCCGCTACTGGGTCTCTGCTCTCCCTGCTCCATGAGCTCTATCATACCTCGTCTTAAAACTATGTATGGTTCCTGCCTCCACTATATCTTTCTCTAGACTATTCCACTTCCTGACTACTCTGTGGCTGAAGAAATGCTTCCTAACATCCCTTTGACTCATCTGAGTCTTCAGCTTCCAGTTGTGTCCCCTTGTTTCTGTGTTCCCTCTCTGGAACATCCTGTCCCTGTCTACCTTGTCGATTCCCCGCAGTATTTTGTATGTCGTTATCATGTCTCCTCTGACCCTTCTTTCCTCCAGTGTTGTTAGTCCTATTTCCCTCAACCTTTCTTCATAAGACAGACCCCTGAGTTGTGGAACTAGCCTTGTCGCAAACCTTTGCACTTTCTCTAGTTTCTTTACGTGCTTGACCAGGTGTGGGTTCCAGACTGGTGCTGCATATTCTAGTATGGGCCTGACGTACACGGTGTACAGTGTCTTGAACGATTCCTTGTTTAGGTAACGGAACGCTAATCTTAGGTTTGCCAGTCGCCCATATGCTGCCGCAGTTATCTGGTTGATGTGTGCCTCCGGAGATGTACTTGGCGTTATACTCACCCCAAGGTCTTTCTCCTTTGCCGAGGTTTGTAGCCCTTGTCCACCTAGCCTGTACTCTGTCAGCGGTCTTCTTTGTTCTTCTCCGATCTTCATGACTTTGCATTTGTGTGTGTGTGTGTGTGTGTGTGCTCACCGAGTTGTGTTTGTGAAGATCGAGACTCAGCTCCTGGTCCTCGCCTCCTAGACTACTCTGATCAGCATCACTTGCTTTCTGTCCTCTTGGGCGTTATCGTATCTACTCTTGAAGCTGTTTATCGAGTTTGCCTCCACCACAGTTCCTGACCCTGTTCTTACTCAGACCTTCACCGAGTGGTACTGGGTTCTGGGTTCTGGTTGGCCAAGCAAGCACCTGAAGAGCCTGGCCCAAGGACTGGCTTTGTGAGTAGAATAACTCTCGAAACTTATCAAAGGTAAAGGTATTAAAGTTGTATATAAAGGTTGCCATCACTGCATCTTGTAGTTCAGTCCGCTCCTCTCCCACCCTGACTCTAAACAAATACTTCCTAACGTTCTGAAGCGCCTGTAGGTAACCTATAGGTAACCCTTGTGTAGGGATAAGGGTTACTTTGCCGAGTACTCTGACCCTCGTAGAATTTTATACGTGATCATAATGTAACCCTTGAATCCCTGACTCTCCTCTTGTCGTCAGGTTCACTTCAGTGCTCGCAGGTCATTACAGATCTTTGGGCTTTTCCTAGTTTCTTGGCGAGCTTTGAGTGAGAGCTCTTAAGATACGTTAATAAGAGTAGTAGACGACAGTGTTGTGTGTAACAGTGTCAGCCACGTGTCTGTACTGTCTGTCTTTTAGTGGCTCTGCCACCTTGTTATCATGCTCGACTGCCTAGCCTGCCAGTCTGTTTGTCTGCTAGTTTGTTGCCATGCCAGCTACAGTCAGCCTGTCTACTAGTCTACTAGTAACCTGTGTGGCAAACTACCTGCCAGTTTATCTTGTTAATCTGCTTGCCAACCTGCCTGTCGATTTGTCTGCCATCCATTTTTTGCCAGCTACAGCTGGGTACTCTCTGTCAGTCTGTCTGCCAGCTTTCCGTGGCAGGCGACAGTGCTGCTTGCCACGGAAAAAAGTGGTTTTGCCTGAGGTGCATGCGTGTGCTTCTGTGTACTCACCTAGTTGTGATTGCAGGGGTCGATTCACAGCTCCTGTGTGTGTGTGTGTGTGTGTGTCACATTTAGCTCTTTACGGCAAGATAAAAACCTGACCCAAGTTTTCTGGAAGAAACAGAACTGCTGGGAGAGACATTGAATGTTTCAGAGTTGATTAATCATTTTTTTAATCTAAATAAAAATGTGAAAAAAAATTCTAAGTGAACATTAGCGAGATTAATCAAGACTAAACTACTACCATCTTTTGTAGTGATCCAAGTATGGGTCATCCCATTCTTGGATCACTGGACATCCCACACTCTACTAGTGACTTGGATCACTGGAACATCCCACACATTACTAGTGATTTGGATCACTGGGACACCCCACGTTCTATTAGTGACTTGGATCACTGAAACGTCCGGGTTAACAGAGTCAGTATATACACAATGAGAGAGACAAATCTTTCGGTGTATATTACGTAGATTCACAGCTGTCTGGATCCCGGTGTCGTGGACCTGGTCAGAAGGTTCACAGGCTTGCGGGACCCGTGTAGTGTTGACCTCGTAAGCAGACTAACAGGTGTGTAGGACCCGGGGTCTTGGACACAGTGATAAGCAGCGGAGGACCACTGCCAGCTGACACACCAGAGGTCATTACACCTGAGGTCTCCAGGGTAGCAGCGGACCCTCTGTGGATTTCCTCGACTGTCTGGTTTATAACGGAGACTGGTTTATAACGGAGACTGGTTTATGACGGAGACTGTCTGGTATGTGACAGAGACGCCACATTCCCTCTCATCAGTGATTTCCTACAAGAACTTATCAAGTTTCTTCGTCAGAGCAATTACCAGTTTGTTGATAACTTCACCACCATCACTCATCACCACCACCACCTCCCTTCCCCATCGCCACTAAAGACAGAGGGAGGTTATCAGGCGGCAATAGTGTGTATATACCGGGGTAGTGAAATACAAAGGGTACACTAGTTCTGGTCTTGGTCTGGGGTCTGTGCATCTCTCATTCTTACAGCCCTTCACAGTTTTTTTTTATCGTGTTTCATGCATTTTCATGTCCCTTTCTACCCACACGAGTAATGACTATCTTTGACATACCTTTGCAGGCTTTCGAGAGTTTTCCGGGCTCTTGCAGCCCGGTCCTGGATCAGGCTTGTCTGGTATTTGCCTGATAAACCAGGCGCAGGCAGACACAAACCACAGACATTGCATCCACAGACATAAACAACTACAGGTGGGCACAGACCGCAGGTACAGACAACAACCATTGCATCCACAACCACACACCACAAACATTACAACAACGTACAAACACAGTTTAATACTAATTCTCTTGTCAGTCGTGCTAACCACTTAACTCTAAGTGAACCACAAAAACATATGTCTTAAATAAAGTCCAACCTGTTTATATTAATATTTGAGAGTAGTAATTTTTTTGTCTTAATAATCAGCATTTAAAATCTATAATCCTTTAAAGGGATTCTGTTATGGAGTAAGATCCTGATCAACCAGGCTGTTACTGCATGTCACACGCAGTCCAGCGTACGAACCACATAGCGTTTAGGACCGCATCCAACGTTAAAGCTATTCACAGAGGTTACCGCTGTAGGAGCTGTGAGTGTAGCTACTGTTGTGGGGCTTCCAACAGTGTGCATACCCAACAATCTGCATACCCAACAATCTGCATACCCAACAAACTGCATACCCAACAGTCTGCATACCAATACCAAGGCTCCCTCTACGGGTCGCTCCTGCCTTTCACAATTGCTAAGCTATGATCTGCTGTAGCGGAAGAGAGATGCATGATAGTATATACCTGGAAAGTACTTGAGAGCCTTGTCGTAAATCTGCACACTTCCATAACAATACACTAGAGTTAGAGATATGGCAGGAAGTGTAAAATAAACCAAGTGAAAAGCAGGGGAGCCGTGGGCACAATAAGAGAACATTGTATCAATGTCCCTGACCCCAGACTATTTAACATCTTACCAGAAAATATCAGAAACACTGCTGGGACAAGTGTCGAAGTCTTCAAGAGGAAACTGGACTAGTATCTTCACCAGGTGCCAGATCAACCAGGCTGTGATGCATATGTGGGCCAGAGGACTACCAGCAATAACAGCCTGGTTGACCAGGCGAGCCTCAAATAAGCCTGCCCTTAGAGCAGGGCTCTGGGAGTAGAAAAACTCTCGAAACACATCAAAGGGAACTATAAATGAATGCATTCATTTGGGACATCTTTATTGAAAACGTTTCGGTTCTTGGATCTTGATTTGCTATCAATGTGCAAGGACGGGAACGTTTTCAGTAAAGATGTTGCAGAGAGAATTCATTCGTATCCATTTGCTCCAGGTTGTCAGCAGTCACGTGTCTTCTTACTGTCTGGTCTTGGATATACTGGAAGACAAGATGTAGTGTGCACAGACTTTGAAAATGTCTTTTTTTTACAAGCGTCATCATGGTGCGATAGCTCACAAAATGCGTGCAAAATAGCAATAAAAATGGTTAGACGGTTATTCAACTTTCTAACAAATCGACCTATATTCCTTGGAACGTGAACGAGAAAGATACGTTATAATTTACACCTGGAAAATTCTAGGACTGCTACCAAATCTGCACGCCTAGTTCCCTCCTTACAAAAGCAGATGTTCAGCAGACGGTGACGAAGCGCAATGAGTACATGTTGAATACATAAGAGGAATTTCCATAACAGATCCCTAGCTATCTTCAAGAGGGGCCATGATAAATTATTCAACTCACCAGGTCTGTTGTGCCTACGCTGGGCTGTGTGCGGCCAACACCAACAGCTTGATTGGCGAGTCTGTCATCCGAGGGGGAGGGGAAGTCATCCCAGCCTACGCAGTAAGTTTATTTAGGTACAGGTATACATAATTACAGTTACGCAAATTGTCATACATAGTATCATATGTGTAAATTACCCACCAGGATAACCCCAAAAAAGTCAGGTGTTTGGTGGTGGGATAGGTCACTTTGGTGAATAGTAATTAGCTAGCAAGAGTTACTCCAGTGGGAGGAAACCTTTGAAGCTGCCGTAGCTGGTGAACTTACAGCTAAATGTTTGACCAATTCCTCGCCGCCCTACTGAAACACTCCTTCATAGATTACTGTATCTTAAAAAAAAAAATTATTGTATGATGGAAACAGGTAGCTATCTTTAAACTATGTAACTCTTGTTTGTAACCGGGTATGCAGCACACTTCAGGTGTTTGCAAGCTTACAATATATAGGTGGTAGGCCAGAAAATGGGGTGAGTTTGTATTCCAATTGACGGCGCCTGTCAGGTGTGAGTCTGGTGTGTAAACATGCAGTGTTGGCAATTGCAAGGCAGCCTGCCCACCCCACCATGTTCTCACGTACATAAGGTGAATTACCAACAAACATCTGGTTGTCTTCAAGAAAGAACTTAATAAGTTCCTCAAATTAGTTCCTGACCAGCTGGGCTGTAGTTCTTACGTTGGATTGCGTGTAGCTAGCAGTAACAGCGTTTTTGATCAGTCCTTGATCCTCCAGGAGGCATGGTTTAGGACCGGGCCGCTTGGGCCCGGTCAGACTCGACGACAAGTAACCTGCAGGTAAGCTGCGCGTAACCCGTAGGTAACCCACAGGTAATCACCTGCTTTCTATCTTTCTTCACCTTGGGTGGAGGCGAAGGTGAGGTGTGATGGTATCAGCACCCGCCTTCCCTGGGTACACTTGATGCTATATCTGTCACTCACTATTACTGGGCTCAGCCAACCCCCACCCCTCCCATTCCTGAGTTCATGTCATGCTGTCACCTTCCCATTCCTGAGTTCATGTCATGCTGTCACCTTCCCATCCCTGGGATCATCTCATGACGACAGGAGCCCTCAGGGGCTCGCCTTTTCTACACAGTTCGTAGACCTTACCTTACCTTTGATATACCTTTGAAGAGTTTCGAGAGTATCTACTCTCTGAGCCCGGCCATGGGCCAGGCTCGTCTGGTGCTTGCCTGGTCAACCAGGCTGTTGCTGCTGGAGGCCCGCTGCCCCACATATCCATCACAGCCTGGTTGATCTGGCACCCGATAAAGATACTTGTCCAGTTTCCTCTTGAAGGCTTCTACACTGGTTCCAGCGATGTTTCGGATATCTTCTGGTAAGATGTTGAATAGTCTGGGACCCCGGATGTTAATACAGTGCTCCCGTATTGTCCCCACCGCACCCCTGCTCTTCACTGGGTTTATTTTACACTTCCTCCCATATCTCTCACTCCAGTATGTTGTTATGGCAGTGTGCAGATTTGGGACCAGGCCCTCAAGTACTTTCCAAGTATATATTATCATGTATCTCTCTCTCCTCCGCTCCAATGAGTACATGTTCAAGACTGGCTGCGACTGGCGTTTAGTGACCCACACGGGTTTAGTGCCTCATGAAATACACTGCAATACATGATTTACATTGAATGTATTGTAACTTCTGTGATACACCCGAGAATGCTAGTCTTAGCGCCTAGGAACTATGTCCTGAGAGGCCCAACGGGACTACATTTGAGTATAATTTATAATTTAGGTTATTTGCCCTGAATTTCCGATATCTTAATAATACGATTCCTTGATCCATCGTATAGGTTAGTGTTCTCCTCCTGGACTCGCCCAGTAAAGTGATAACAATCTAGCAAATATGGCTCAAGAAAGTTTGTGTTGGTTCAGGCTCGCTGTTTCCTTTGATATATCAAAGATATATTAAAGGATATATCAAAGATATATCAGAGTGTTTTGTATATCTTGATCTCTCTCAGCAGGGTAGGCAAAGGTAAGCCTCTGTCACGGGATACACTTGTCTTGCCCTGGAAGACGTAGCAGAGAGTGCCTCGGGCAGATGTAGCAGAGAGTGCCTCGGGCAGACGCAGCAGAGAGTGCCTCGGGTGTTTAACTTTCAAAGTCATGGTTGCCATAATTGTTAGTTGTTGGGTGGTCACGTCCACCACCTCCCGACAAGCCTATTGGACCAGCTGTCCTGTTGTGGCAGCACCGTCCTCTTAATACAATTGTGTTGTATTGATGTTGTAGCGATGAACCAACAAGGATCGTGGAGCACTTGGGAAATAAGAAGTAGTTAGGTTTGACCTGGGAAAGGGGAGGGTAGCTTCTACTTCTTGAATAAAGAGTACTTTATTATTATGGCGGCATTCTCATTTAAGTACCTCGTAACACAGTCTAATCCAGTAGTTACTTAATTAGATTTATTATGCATCCCATACCCAATCTGTGGGTAGTAGTCAAAAGATTGCAGAGGCACATAATGGGTGCAGGCACTGGGCCTCACTGTACTGGTAGCTAAACAAGTTACAGTGATGAACTGTTTATGATCTGTGTACAACCGTAACGAGTTAATACAAACATGATTTCAGTCACAAAACATTACAAGGTATTGTTGAATTTAGAGGAGCGTAAATGGTTATATGTTACAGTATTTACAATAGGCAAACTCAAGGCATTTTTTTCCAGAATGGCTGGTAATATGTCACTATTGATAACTACTTTAATATTTATTGAATATTTGTGAGTGACTTGTCTCTGAATTCATTATTTTTTTCGCATTTCAGCACATAATGATATAGGTTGTGGCAGTAGTCCACCTATATGTATCAGCTAGGCTGTTGTGGTGACAGTGAACGTGCTGCAGGAGCAACTAGCTTAACTGATGAGGCTGTCAACCTCGAAGCTTGTGTGAGCCCGGGCCACGGGGGCGGTGCTCCCCGGAACTATCCAGATATAAGTGTTAGGATTGCTTCAGAGAGTCACCAGATAGGAGAGGCCGAGGTGAGAGATGGCACTCGTCCCATGTAAGGCAGACAAATTTGCAGAGCTGGAGAATGTACAGACCTTTCACTGGCCGCGTTAATTTGTCAAACACTTAAATAATAGCCAACGCCTAAAATACACCAACCTGTATTCTCTGGAGCGCAGGCGAGAAAGATTTATATTAATTTACACCTGGGAAATACAAGAGAGACTGGCTGTAAATCTGCACACTGAAAGAACCACTTATGAAGGTGGGAGGCTCGGCAGACAATGAAAAATATCTTTTATGTAAAGCCAAGCAAGGTGCGCTGGTACACTGAAAGATAACTCAGCATGAAGTATTAGACACAAGTGCAACAACTGCCTGTCTTTATTATGTAGACGTTATGTTAACCATTGACTTTATCAATATAATATATGGACCAAAACAGAAGACTGAAGAGGCTTTTGTCCTTGTAAGACTGAAGAGGTTATATAAAGAATCAAATCCACTGTTGTCTAGAATGTCAGCAGGTAGGGAAACCTGGACACCCTATTAAACCTGCACCTCTCCATCCCATTCCTGCTAATGGAGAACCTTTTTTAGAATTAATAATAGTTGTGTACGTCCACTACCTAGCTATCTGAAATCAATTTTATTCACAGTTGTAGACTGAAGAGGCTTGTCCTTGTAAGACTGAGGTTGTCCTTGTAAGACTGAAGAGGCTTTTGTCCTAAGATGAAGGTTTTCCTGTAAGACTGAAGAGGCTCTAATGAGGTTTGTCCTTGTAAGACTGAAGGGCTTTTGTCGTAAGACTGAAGAGGCTTGTCCTGTAAGACTGAAGAGGTTTGTCTGTAAGACTGAGGTTTGTCCTTGTAGACTGAAAGGCTTGTCAAGGGTTTGTCCTTAGACTAAGGTTTGTCCTTGTAAGACTGAAGAGGCTTGTCCTTGTAAGACTGAAGAGGCTTTGTCTTGTAAACTGAAGGTTTGTTGTAAGACTGAAGAGGCTTTGTCTGTAAGACTGAAGAGGCTGTCTTAGACTGAATAGGTTTGTCCTGTAAGACTGAAGGTGTCCGTAAGACTGAAGAGGTTTGTCTGTAGACTGAAGAGGCTTTGTCCTGAAGGTTTGTCCTGTAGACTGAGGTTTTTGTCCTTGTAAGACTGAAGAGGCTTTTGTCCTTAAGAAATTTTGATCTTGTAAGACTGAAGAGGCTTTTGTCCTTGTAAGACTGAAGAGGTTTTTGTCCTTGTAAGACTGAAGAGGCTTTTGTCCTTGAAGAGGTTTTTGTCCTTGTAAGACTGAAGAGGCTTTTATCCTTGTAAGACTGAAGAGGCTTTTGTCCTTGTAAGACTGAAGAGGTTTTTATCCTTGTATTGTAAGACTGGAGAGGTTTTTATCCCTTGAACTCTCTAGTCTTTCATCTATTCTCATAATATTTTTAACAGACACAGCTTCCGAATTTATCGTCGGGATGTCTATAAGAAAAACATTATATTTATATGAAGTTGTAAGGAGTAGTAAAGGCTCGATCCTCCATCCGCTGCTCGCCAAAACAAACTAGCAGCCAGATTTTCCAAATGTTAAGAAATGGGAAGATGCCTGAAGGTTACTTGAAGGATGAACGCCCCTGCGGCCCGGTCAAAGACCAGTTCTCCTGTTGGATCAACATCAGATCAACCAGGCTGTTACTGCTGGTCGCACGCAGACCAGCGTAAGAACCTCAGCCTGGTTGGCCGGGAACTAGTTTGAGGAACTTACCAAGTTCCCTCTTGAAGACAGCCAGAATTTTGTTGGAAATTCCGCTTATGTACGGAAGGAGGGCGGGCGTTGAAGAGTCGGGGACCTCTGACACTCTTCGAGTTCTCTTTTAGTGTACTAATCGCGCCCCTGTTTTAATTTTGTTGGAAGTACTCTGTATCGTCTGCCAAGCCTCTTGTAATACGGAGTGTTTTCATTGAGGTTTGGGACCAACCCCTCCAAGATTTTACAGCAACAACCTTTGATATTACCTTTGATGAGTACTAGTAGTTTTTCCCACTCCCAGAACCCGGCCATGGACCAGTCAGGCATCCTCCGACAGTTATTATGAAACTTGTATAAACAGTTGAATACATCTTTGGCGAGCTAGTAAGTGCACATCCCCTGCCTTTCCTGGATGTCAGGAAATGTATTTAATATTTTCTAATCCTACTGAGCCTTTTAAAGTGCTGGTATAGCTGCCGCTCTGGAGAATTTTATGTGGTCGGAGTGCCAGGGTGAGCGTTGCACCCTGTCATCATTACCTCACTGGAATTAATCATATCTGACAGCAAGTGTGACAGGTGATCCTCCTTCTCCTCTTCCCTCGTCTTGCTCTTCTTAATTACTTCCGGCATCTCGATGCCCTTCTTCGCGGCAAAAATAATCAATTGCTAATTATTCATTCTGATTTTCCCGATCATCAAAAAGTTTCCCAAATTGTCTGGTCCTGTTATCCTTAGACTCAGAGTAGCGGTGTCTGAGCGACCTACTCGGAGTAAAGATTGAAATCTTGAGTAACATTATACCACTTCTCATTAACCTAACAATACTACTACTACTATTACTACTACTACTGCTGCTGCTACTACTGCTGCTGCTACTACTGCTGTTGTTACTACTGCTACTGTTACTACTACTATTACTACCACCTACACTACTTCTCTCACTACTATCTCCACGTCCTTCTCTTATTTTTCACACTCTCTCCCGTCCCTGCCCTCCTCTCCTATATATATCCTAGATACCTTTCCTTCGTGTGTTAAGGTGAGACTTGTTAATGGTCCAGGTCGGACCGAAACGTCGTCATAAGTTTCTGCTGTGTGCGGGTTATGTGTGTATTAACGCAGGAGAGGTAGGACTCTCCTCTCATAATACCTCACATAATTAACTTTCCTTCTGGCAGGAGGGAAAGCAAGGTAAAGAATTGAAAGTGAGTTTTTTCCTCACCAAAGCAAATTTTACGTTACAAGGAATTAATCATGTGGTGACACGTTCAGTTTACTTTTTGTCATATATTAAGAAACCTTCCTCTGGCTTACCGCTCTCTCCCTTATACCTGGAGTATACCTGGAGAGGGTTTCGGGGATCACGCCCCCGCTGTCCGGTCTGTGACCAACGATAACATGATGCGTAGCTATGTGCTCGGGGAGACGCCGGTGCTGCTGACTTGTATGGCTGGTTTTAGTTCAGCCAGAACTTCAGAGGCTTAGTGCAGAAGTCCATCATGGCTGAGGAACACCAATAGTGGCTGGATTGTTGCCCAAGTTGTAGAGGTGATGACCTCCTTCACCCAGAGTGACCCCGCATGAATGTTTCTGGATAATATTACCTTCTTGAGTGTACCTCATGAGATTATTGACTCGCACCTGGAGTGATCTGCACACCTGCCTAATAGGAAGAGGGTGTAGCCATCCCCTCCCCTCTCCCACTCCTCCCCCCATTCCCCTATCCCCCCTTCCCTTTCCCGGCTCATCCAATTAAGGGCGTCTAGCTTGTACCTTGAACCCCCTTCTCTTGATTATTGTTTCTTATGAGCGTGCTTACTCAGCCTCCCCCACACCTGAAGATTATCTCCAGATAATTCCCAGGGTCACTGCCCCGACGACCCAGCTCATGGAGCGGAGCTCCTGGATGAACGCTGGAACACTAAGAATAAAGGAACATTGCAACAGGCCTACTGACCTATGCTAGGCAGGTCTAACTTTTATTATCCACTCACACCCACTCATGTATCCGTCCAGCCTATTTTTAAAGCCATCCAAGGTTCTCGCTTTAATGGCGCTACGTTAAAGTTTGTTGCAGTCATCCACGACCCCGGTGCTAAGCCATTACTTCCCTGTACCTTTTCTAGATCTAAATTTATTTTATTGCTTCGAGTCTTGTCTTGAATGCTTTCAGCATCTTTCTTTTTTTTCAATTTGTACATTTTAATAATATTCCCCTTATTCTTCGCGTCTCCAGAGAGTGCAAATTCATGTCCCTCAGCCTATCTTCGTAGGAAACATTTTTGATACAGGGAATCAGTTTCGTCATACTGTTCATGCTGTCCAGCGCATTAATGTTCATTGTGTAATATGGAGAGCAGAAGTCAGTCTTACCAAGGATACATGAAGTTGAAGAATAACCCCAAGACTTATTTACGTTTCTTGATATGAGGCCGATAATTCTGTTAGGTTTATTGCAAATACTTACCCGCTGTTGTCTTAAATTTAACTTATTGCTAATGGGAACTCCTGATGAACCCGGCTGATCAAGAACTAATTTGAAGAATTTATTAAATGTTCTGGTTTAGCGCTTCTATTTGATTATAATAATAATAATATTAAATGTTCTCTTTAAGACAGCCACGAGTCTGCTGGTAATTGCCCTTATGTATGAAGGGAGGCTGTTGAAGAGTCTTGGTCCCTTTACTCTTATTGGGTGTCCACTTAGTGTACTCATTGCACCCCTAATTTTCATTGAAGGTATTTTGCACCGTCTGTCGAGTCTCTTGCACCTATACGGAGTAATTTCTGGGTGAAGTTTTGGGACCAATCCCTCTAGAATTTTCGTGGTGTAAATTATGATGCATCTTTTTCAGCTACGTCTCAGAGAGTATTCAGTTTGCCTACCCGGGAACCTTGGTCTCAGACCGACTGGTAGAGTTAAAAAAAAAATAATCCCTACACCAGTGACAGGTATGTCCGAGGTATTAGCTTCATGTTATTCAGATATTCCTCTCACGCTCTGCCCTGTATTACCCTGCCCTCTCGTCAGTAGTGAAAATCAACCATAATGACTCGTGTGGTTGGGTTCATATTAGCTTGTCTCCCCAGGTGAGCCAGGTTTGCCTAACCTGTACATGGTGTTCTCTGTAGGAAGCCAGAGGAATGGAGAAGTTTCTGTAGGATGGTTGATGCTGACTTCTCATTTTCTCTCTCTCTCTCATTCTCTCTCTCTCGCTCTCTCTCTCTCTCTTCTCTCTCTCTCTCTCTCTCTCTCTCTCTCTCTTCTCTCTCTCTCTCTCTCTCTCTCTCTCTCTCTCTCTCTCTCTCTCTCTCTCCTATATACTTAGTGAGGAGGCCTTCATATCCGTATCTTCCTTGTCAGTATTTGGATAGATGGTGCTGGATATTTAGTGTTTCAGTTCTTTATGATTCAAACCAGTTTGACGTTTTTCTATATATGATATAAATATTATTATTATTTTATTACTATTATCATTATATTCATTAGGAAGCGTTACACAGTAATCACGTAGAGATCAGACATCTGAACTACTGGGAACGCTTAAAGTCTCTTGAACTATTCTTTGGAATGTAGGCGAGAAAGGTACATAATAATTTACACTTCGAAAATTCTGGAGAGACTGGTCCCAAACCTGCACATTGAAATCACTCCGTATGACAACAAGAGACTTAGCAGATGTTGCACTAAGAAACAACTCGTTAAGTGTCAGAGGTCCCCGACTTTTCAACACTCTATTCGTGCATAGAAGGAATTGCCAACAAACCTCTCGCTGTCTTCAAGGGAGAACTTGACAAATTCCTCAGGGCATTTCCTGATCAACAGAGCTGTGACTCGTACATTGGATTGCGTGCCACCAGCAGTAACAGCCTGGTTGATTAGACCTTGATACACCAGGAGGTCTGGTCTGGGACCGCACCACGGGGGCGTTGACCCCCCGAAAACATACTTCTGGTATCCTTTGGTTATCAGCAATGTGTTGCTACCCTATTCTATACGACAGTTACACAGTGGGAACAAAAGCTAGCTGTGTTTCCCTGTCATATTCAATCTGATCTGGGAGACATTCAGTAAGGTTAGGAGACGATATTATCAAGCGTGTGTATCCTAGACTTAGAGAGACAAATATGGTACACTTGTACTGAACCACCGTCACCTTATTGAGAGACACAGGTGTGAGGAGCAAGTGTGGTACGCCTCTACTGATCCTCTGTGACCTTACTGAAAGACACAGGTGTGAGGAGCAAGTGTGGTACGCCTCTACTGATCCTCTGTGACCTTACTGAAAGACGCAGGTGTGAGGAGCAAGTGTGGTACACCTCTACTGATCCTCTGTGACCTTACTGAGAGACACAGGTGTGAGGAGCAAGTGTGGTACGCCTCTACTGATCCTCTGTGACCTTACTGAGAGACACAGGTGTGAGGAGCAAGTGTGGTACACCTCTACTGATCCTCTGTGACCTTACTGAGAGACACAGGTGTGAGGAGCAAGTGTGGTACGCCTCTACTGATCCTCTGTGACCTTACTGAGAGACACAGGTGTGAGGAGCAAGTGTGGTACACCTCTACTGATCCTATGTGACCTTACTGAGAGACACAGGTGTGAGGAGCAAGTGTGGTACGCCTCTACTGATCCTCTGTGACCTTACTGAGAGACACAGGTGTGAGGAGCAAGTGTGGTACACCTCTACTGATCCTCTGTGACCTTACTGAGAGACACAGGTGTGAGGAGCAAGTGTGGTACGCCTCTACTGATCCTCTGTGACCTTACTGGAGACACGGTGTGAGGAGCAAGTGTGGTACGCCTCTACTGATCCTCTGTGACCTTACTGAGAGACACAGGTGTGAGGAGCAAGTGTGGTACACCTCTATTGATCCTCTGTGACCTTACTGAGAGACACAGGTGTGAGGAGCAAGTGTGGTACGCCTCTACTGATCTGTGACCTTACTGAGAGACACAGGTGTGAGGAGCAAGTGTGGTACGCCTCTACTGATCCTCTGTGACCTTACTGAAAGACACAGGTGTAAGGAGCAAGTGTGGTACGCCTCTACTGATCCTCTGTGACCTTACTGAAAGACACAGGTGTGAGGAGCAAGTGTGGTACACCTCTACTGATCCTCTGTGACCTTACTGAAAGACGCAGGTGTAAGGAGCAAGTGTGGTACACCTCTACTGATCCTCTGTGACCTTACTGAGAGAGACAGGTGTGAGGAGCAAGTGTGGTACGCCTCTACTGATCCTCTGTGACCTTATTGAGAGACACAGGTGTGAGGAGCAAGTGTGGTACACCTTTACTGATCCTCTGTGACCTTACTGAGAGACACATGTGTGAGGAGCAAGTGTGGTACGCCTCTACTGATCCTCTGTGACCTTACTGAAAGACACAGGTGTGAGGAGCAAGTGTGGTACGCCTCTACTGATCCTCTGTGACCTTACTGAAAGACACACGTGTGAGGAGCAAGTGTGGTACACCTCTACTGATCCTCTGTGACCTTACTGAGAGACACAGGTGTGAGGAGCAAGTGTGGTACGCCTCTACTGATCTGTGACCTTACTGAGAGACACAGGTGTGAGGAGCAAGTGTGGTACGCCTCTACTGATCCTCTGTGACCTTACTGAGAGACACAGGTGTGAGGAGCAAGTGTGGTACACCTCTACTGATCCTCTGTGACCTTACTGAGAGACACAGGTGTGAGGAGCAAGTGTGGTACGCCTCTACTGATCCTCTGTGACCTTACTGAGAGACACAGGTGTGAGGAGCAAGTTTGGTACACCTCTACTGATCCTCTGTGACCTTATTGAGAGACACGGGTGTGAGGAGCAAGTGTGGTACGCCTCTACTGATCCTCTGTGACCTTACTGAGAGACACAGGTGTGAGAAGCAAGTGTGGTACACCTCTACTGATCCTCTGTGACCTTACTGAGAGACACAGGTGTGAGGAGCAAGTTTGGTACACCTCTACTGATCCTCTGTGACCTTACTGAGAGACACAGGTGTGAGGAGCAAGTGTGGTACACCTCTACTGATCCTCTGTGACCTTACTGAGAGACACAGGTGTGAGGAGCAAGTGTGGTACACCTCTACTGATCCTCTGTGACCTTACTGAGAGAGACAGGTGTGAGGAGCAAGTGTGGTACACCGGACCGGTGTATCTTTCTGGTCTCTCAGTGATCCTCCTCTGGTTCCAGTGAGACTGATCGCCCCTGAAAATGATAGCGTGCAATTTGTGATTTTTTTGGAGACCGTTTGGTCTGTGCTCTAACACAGAGAATAGTGGAGACTGTGCTCTAACACAGAGAGTAGTGGAGACTGTGCTCTAACACAGAGAGTAGTGGAGACTGTGCTCTAACTTGGAGAGCAGTGGAGACTGTGCTCTAACTTGGAGAGTAGTGGAGATTGTGCTCTAACTTGGAGAGCAGTGGAGACTGTGCTCTAACTTGGAGAGTAGTGGAGACTGTGCTCTAACTTGGAGAGTAGTGGAGACTGTGCTCTAACTTGGAGAGTAGTGGAGACTGTGCTCTAACTTGGAGAGTAGTGGAGACTGTGCTCTAACTTGGAGAGTAGTGGAGACTGTGCTCTAACTTGGAGAGTAGTGGAGACTGTGCTCTAACTTGGAGAGTAGTGGAGACTGTGCTTTAACTTGGAGAGTAGTGGAGACTGTGCTCTAACTTGGAGAGTAGTGGAGGCCTCAGTGAGGCAGTGATAATGGAGTGAGTGAAAGAGTAAAGAATGGAATTAGAGGAGTAAGAGAAAATAGAGGAGAGAGGGTAGAGGAGAGGTGAGAGAAATTAGGTAAAATGAGAGAGAGAGAGTAGTGTGAGAGAGATAAGATCCAGGTGCTGTCTGCCTGGGTGTAGGTCAGGTGACTGGCTTTTTATGTTATGAGGTCACCTTAGCCAGAACCTGGCCAGAAGCCATCACATCTGTTCCCCACACCTGTCCCCGAACACCTGTCTACCACACCCGTCTGCCACACCTGTCCCCCACTATTTAATTCCATCCTTTATGTATGTGTGTGTGCATATATATATATATATATATATATATTATATATATATATATATATATATATATATATATATATATATATATATATATATTATATATATATATATATAGGATGGGGTCCACCTCTGGTACAAATTGTGGGACCCATAGCCTCGGAGAAGTGGATAAAAAGTCTTCAAGGAAGAATATTTGGATTTCTTCCTGAAGCCATTTGAATATTCCACTTCCCCTACCACCCCATCTTTTCATACTTTTTTTTTTACCAATAGGTATATTTTATTACATAATATGGTACAAAAGATTTAAGATATACATTGTTGATATAAAGATGGCATATACAGTACATGAGGTGCGAGAGATACATGTCTAGTACATACTGTTACATGCCTGTCACTGATTATAATGCGAAAATCTCATCCAGCTCCTCAGAGCTGGGGCGCGTGCCCAAAATACAGCATGCATTACCCCTCTGAACAGCAGCGCTGAGTCGCTGGAACAGAAAGCTAGCTGCCCTGGGATCCCTAGGTACCCTGTTGAGTCTTTTGCCCAGCTCCTTGAGGAACTTACATGCACTCTTTCCCCATGAGCCAAGGGTCTCCGATCATATGGGAACAAACATATAATGATGGGCAAGTTCTCCGTATTTTCTCTACTTTTGGGACTCCCTGAAGGTAGCAGCTGCCCCTCCTTCCTCCCTGGTGTATTGGAGATAGATATCAGCCAAGGTAGATGCACATGTGTAGTCCCACACCACATGGGGTGGCTCCCTTACTACTGGGCATCCGGCTGTTTTGAGGCTCCTCTTGATGTTTATATATATATATATATATATATATATATATATATATATATATATATATATATATATATATATATATATATAATATATATATATATATATACACACTATATATATATATATATATATATATATATATATATATATATATATACATATACATATATACATATATACTCACGCAGACAGACAGACACACACACACACACACACACACACACACACACACACACACTCAAATAGGTGAGTAAACGCGCACACACACACACACACACACACACGTGCGCGTGTCGGGAAGTGGAATAGTTTGGGAAGCGATGTAGTGGAGGCAGGTTCCATACATAGCTTTAAGAAGAGGTATGATAAAGCTCATGGCGCAGGGAGAGTGACCCAGTAGCGGCCAGTGAAGAGGCGGGGCCAGGAGCTGTGACTCGACCCCTGCAACCACAACTAGGTGAGTACACATACAACAGGCCTAGTGTCTAATCGACATGTGCCTAGGACAAAATGGTCACTAGCTAACTAACACACACACACATGGAGTACAGTCTTGGGGGGCCAGAGCCTACAAACCTCACTCAAGGAAAAAGATCTTGGGGTGAGTATAACACCAGGCACATCTCCTGAGGCGCACATCAACCAAATAACTGCTGCAGCATATGGGCGCCTAGCAAACCTAAGAACAGCATTCCGACATCTTAAGGAGTCATTCAGGACCCTGTACACTGTATACGTTAGGCCCATACTGGAGTATGCAACGCCAGTTTGCAACCCTCACCTAGCCAAGCATTGAAGGATACTAGAGAAAGTGCAAAGGTTTGCAACAAGACTAGTCCCGGAGCTAAGGGGTATGTCCTACGAGGAGAGGTTAAGGGAATTTGACCTGACGACACTGGAGGACAGGAGAGATAGAGGGTATATGATAACGACATATAAAATACTGAGAGGAATCGACAAGGTGGACAGAGACAGAATGTTCCAGAGATGGGACACAGCAACAAGGGGACACAGTTGGAAGTTGAAGACTCAGATGAACCACAGGGATGTTAGGAAGTATTTCTTCAATCAAACCACAGGGATGTTATGAAGTATTTCTTCAGTCACAGAGTTGTCAGGATGTAGAATAGTCTGGGAAGTGATGTAGTGGAGGCAGGATCCATACATAGCTTTAAGGAGAGGTATGATTAAGCTCATTGAGCGGGTAGAGTGACCCAGTAGCGGCCAGTGAAGAGGCGGGGCCAGGAGCTGTGACACACACACACACACACATAGCTTCAAGAAGAGGTATGATAAAGCTCATGGCGCAGGGAGAGTGACCCAGTAGCGGCCAGTGAAGAGGCGGGGTCAGGAGCTATGACTCGACCCTTTGCAACCACAACTAGGTGACAACTAGGTGAGTACACACACATACATCAGACCTAGTGTCTAATCGACATGTGCCTAGGACAAAATGGTAACACACACACACACACACACACACACACACACATAGGACTAACAACACTGGAGGACAGAAGGGTTAGAGGAGACATGATAACGACATACAAAATACTGCGGGGAATCGACAAGGTAGATAGTGACAGGATGTTCCAGAGAGGGAACACAGAAACAAGGGGACACAACTGGAAGCTGAAGACTCAGATGAGTCAAAGGGATGTTAGGAAGCAATTCTTCAGCCATAGAGTAGTTAGGAAGTGGAATAGTTTAGCGAACGATATAGTGGAGGCGGGAACCATACATAGTTTTAAGACAAGGTATGATAAAGCTCACGGAGCAGGGAGAGCAGAGACCCAGTAGCGGACAGTGCAGAGGCGGGGCCAGGAGCTGAGTCTCGACCCCTGCAACCACAATTAGGTGAGTACAATTATGTGAGTACACACACACACACACACACCTTCATCCACTTGTACTTTTCATCATCTGTCATTATTCGCTCTGTTAAGAGAGTTAATCTTCAGTGACCTTAACATATCTTCCTAAGAAAGATTTATGATGCTGGGGCTTAAATGTTTTTTAATTCCCCCGGTGTGTGTTTTGAAGATGAATTGCCGTGTATTCTTCAGTCTGGTGATCAATCGTGAACATCGTAATCCCAGTCAGGTCTGGCCAGACTGAGCTAGGCACGACAACATGAGTGTTTCAAGAACGGAGGGTCGAGCCTACAATGTTCGTCCTGGGCTACTCTCACACGAGAGTACATTACAACAGGTAGGTGCACAAGCAGTACACCACTGGTGTACTTGGTGTTGGATGTACAAGCAGTGTGTACACAAGACAACATAGTCTGTCTGTATGTTTGAAGAATTAGAACTGTCTTTATGAATTACAGGATGAGTGCTGTTCTGTTTTAATGGCTGTAAGTTCACTTACAGCATGATTGGTTGGGTCTAAAACTTAGATGTTGATGTCTACGTCAGTATCTTGTTTGATACTTTTTTCATGGTGTCTACTATGTAAATACTTTGATACTTTTTTTGTCTTTGCTTTGTATCTGTTGTTTGTTGTGTAAATAATTAGTTTAATAATATTTACCAGTTGATTCTTACACAGTTAGTTTTGTTTGGCAAACCCTACCTGCTGTTTGCTGTATAAACAAGTTGTTAATCAAGTAAGAGCTAAAGAGATTTGTTTTGGTTTCATGAAGGGTCATTGAGGTGTGTGTGTGGGGGGGGGGGCTGAAAGAGGGTAGGAGTGTGGGTGGGAAGGATGTAGAGAGAGTGTGTGAGGGAGAGAGGGAGGGAGAGTTTATCACAACGAAGGGTAGGTAACCTACACCGAGAAATTAACGAAATAGAGCGGCAGCTAAAATAGTCATAACAGACGGAAGAAGTACGAGAGGAATAACAAGCCGTTGAAGAGATTTAAATAAAAACTAAATGTTTCAACGCAAAATCTAAATAATAATAAAAAAAAACTCTAGAATTGGCTTCAAGCAGCAGTGCTTAATTAATGCATCACTTTATCTGCAAAGAAGTTCAGAATATCACTAGTACGATCACTCAGTAATCTTTAAGGAAAGAGCTTTGATCAAAATTAAATCTCATAGGCCTTGAAAAGTAGACATAGCTCCTCTGCACAAAACAAGCAGTAGAACAACCATCACACAGTAAAGAGATTGAAAGGGTGGGTTGGTAAGTAAGACACATAGGCAGCAGTTAGGTATCTTAAATCCGAAACGTTTCGCCTACGCAGTAGGCTTCTTCAGTCGAGTACACAAAGTATTGAAAGCGTGTTGAGACGCAAAATTACAAATTTTATGGAAAAAACATGACCTACACAACCCAAGTCAACATGGATTTAAAACGGGAAGATCAGGCTTGTCGCATCTGCTAAACTATTATGACAGAATTACGGAGGCTATGACAGAAAACCAAAAATGCAGTTGTTATCTACTCAGATTTTCTTTTAAGAATTTGACAAATATAATCATGGAGTGATAGCCCATAAAATAAGATCAACAGGAAGAATAGGAAAATGAATATTCACTCTTCCAACGAATAGAAAACAAAGAGCAGAAGTAACGAAATCAAACTCTAGCCAAGGCACGATTCTGGAGCCTATATTTTTTATCGTCCTCATAGCAGACAGAGATAGCAACACGAAACAGCTTCGTAAGATCGTTTTGCGGACGATACCGAAATAACCATGAGAGTCGCCTCAGTAGAAGACGCGGAAACAGTGCAAGCAGATATAAACAAAGTCTTCCAGCAGGCAAGAGAAAAATAATATGATGTTCAGTGGTGACAAATTCCAACTGATGAGGTATGGAATGAAGAATTCAAAACCAGCACAAGATACAAAACACAGGAGGACCATCTCATAGAATGAAAGGAACATGAAAAAGACTTGGATATAATAATGTTAAGAGACCACAACAAGGTAAATACCGCGAAGACCATAAAAATGACAGAGTGGATAATGAGAACTTTCAAAACAAGATTATTAATGAAAACGGTGACACTTTTGATATTATTTGAGCTTTTTTCTCTAGAATATTTTTCGGTGTTGACGGCTATGTCCAAGGCAGTAGAAATATCATAACTGAAAAAAGATGTAGAGATTGTTTATCACCTTGAAGAGGTAATAAAGAAAAAGTAATAGGAATGCCCCAAATTATTTGGAATGGACTTCCTGAAACAAAGAAGAGAGAGAGAGATACCTGATAATATATACATATAAGATAATTGAGGACCTAATCTCAAATCTACGTAATAATGTAACTTTACTTGGATGAGAGATGTGGGAGGAAGTGTAAAATATAACTAGTGATATGTAAGGGCGTCATGGCCACAATAAGACTAGTGTCAACATTCATGGGTCAGTATTACTCAACCTGTTAGCAGCAGACACCGGAAACACTGCCGGAACAAGAGGTTTCCAAGAGGCAATTGGATCACGACTTCCGCCAAGTTCCAGATCAAACATAATGTGATGGCTGTGTGGGCCAGCGGGCCGCCAACAGCAGCAGCCTGGTCGAACAGGTACTTGTTAGAAAAACTTAGCCCCAGGCTGGACTGCAAGGGTTCAAACCGAGGGGAAGTGAGTGGGCAAGAGAGTGAGTAAAGGGAAGGGGGGGTTATGAGTGGGTGAGTGTTTTGGGTTGGTGGGCACCACTGTGCTCCTCACTGTTGGTCTGGGCTCCTGTTTGATTGGGAGTCGCTCACGCTCAGCTTGACCAAACAATTACCTGGTGAGATCATTGTTTGTGCAGTGAGTTGCTCCCGACTTCCACCCTCTATTCTTTATGTTTTTATTATCTCCCTCCTCATTTACTTTCATTTTGACGTGTGTGTGTGTGTGTGTGTGTGTGTGTGTGTGTGTGTGTGTGTGTGTGTGTGTGTGTACTCACCTAATTGTGGTTGCAGGGGTTGAACCATAGCTTCTTGCCCCGCCTCTTCACTGGTCGCTACTAGGTCCACTCTACCCTGCTCCACGGTCTGTATCATACATCTTCTTAAAGCTATGTATGAATCCTGCTTCCACTACATCGTGTGTGTGTGTGTGTGTAAAACAGCCACGGAGGGAGTTGAAAGTTAGCTCTAGGCCTCTCATGTTGCAATCAACATATCATCATGAGCTTGCTGTGGGACGACTCTAGCTAGCGTCGTTTCCTTGAACGCATCTGGTGTTGATTGCAACACGAAAGGCCTAGAGCTATCTTTCAACTCCCTTCGTGGTTGTTTTGCATCTTGTATCGCTTGTTCGCGATTTTTGCACACACACACACACACACACACACACACACACACACACACACAAAAAAAAAAAAATATGTTGTACGTGAGACATGTTGCTTTATCTGTTGTACTTGTTACATATATATTCAAGTAGTTGTTTGGTGTGTTATTGTGTTGTTATGAGTGTGGTGGTACGGGGTGTCCGCCACCTTGTCTTCCTTATATCTCCTGGCTTTTGTTTTGTTTCTTTGTCTCAGTGTGTGTGCTCTGGAGACGCCATCTGTCATCATCTTTTGTTTTTATATGTTAACCTTTATGACCCCCCCCCCTACCCCTTTCCCGTTATTCACTCTCCACACCTGTTTACTTCTCCCTCTCCATACCTGTGTATTCCTCCCACCCCACCCCAAACCTGGACGGTCCTTCCCCTTTCCACATCTGTATATTCCTCTTCCCACCCAACACCTGGACAGTCCTCCTCTCTACACTTGTGTATGCTTCTCAAACTCCACACCTGGACAGTCGTCTTCTCCCCACCTGTATATTCCTCCCCACACCTGTATATTCCTCCCCACACCTGCTTATTCCGTTCCCCTTCTTGCAGCTTCTCTTGTATATTACTGTCTCTACTCCAACTACTCACACCTTTATATTCTTCTCCCCCTCCTCCTTCAAGACAACATCTTGCTATTGACGGACGAAGGATCGAGCCTCAACAGCAGAAGCAGTGGAGTGGTGAAGATGATGTGATCAGTCCAACAGTCTTGAAGAAGTAGTATCGAGGTGGTCAGTCCCCTCAGTTTGGAGAAGTGTTCAACTTCAAAATCTTGAAGTTTATCCTCACATTCATCCGCCTCCTCATCTTTCATCATCCTTTTCTTCATCTTCACCCTCCTATTCATCATCTTCATTATCCCCTTCATTCATTCTTTCATGCCCCTTAGGATAAACATTGGTGAACCTTAGTCCCTACCTCACTCCTAAGGCTAAGAACTTGACCATTCATGGCCCTCTACCCCTCTGTTGGCCTTCATTTTCTTCCCCCTATTATATTTCTCTTTCTCCCTATTCTATTCCTCATATTCCTCTTCATTTTATTCCTCTGAATCTTATTATTCCTGCTATTTCTCCGCCTCCTGTTCCTCCCCAGCTTCCTATTCAACTTCCTCCCCTTTCTCTTCTCCTCCAAAGACATAAATAAAATAGCACTGAGGTTGGGTAATGTTGCACCTTCCTAGGCTCTTGAAGAAGCCACAGTTACCACACCTGGTGCTACAGCGGATCTGCTACTCTTCATGTGAGCACACTGAGTCTTTGTTGGTAATGATGCTGGAGCCTTTCACCGGCACGCCAGCGGTTGCTTACTGAGCAAGGCAAGTGTATATACACCGAGAGGTGTGTATCTCTCAGTGTTTATCCACTGAGTTAGTTTAGTTGTGCCGCCTGAGCGGCTAGTTTATTGTGCACCCGCAGCTCATCCTCTGAGTGGTAGTGCAAAAAAACAGGATTACAGAGGTCACAATGGGTCTTTATCAGACCCCACTGAGCATTGTTACATTGCTAGAATATTAGTCATTTCGTATTTTACAATTACTTCATATAGCTGTTGTACACAGTACAGCAAGGAATACAATATAAATAAAAAAGAGTTTTAATTGCCACAAAAAAACATTGGTCATAGCTGTGTTGCATTTTCTGTAAAGACACTTTGTTCATTTAGTCGATGTAAAATGTGGATACACCCTCAAGATTTCAGATATCTTTAGCAGTGAGATGTTTTGCCATATCCTGTAAGGTTTGCACGGAGGTGTCTCTGACAGGTTGAATGTTTAGTCTCTCTTAAGATATAATGTTCCAGTGTATGGCGCTCTCTCTCCACACACTTTGTATTTTATGTCAATAACATCTCCATACAAACCATACTGCCAGAACTACTTATGGCCAAGCCATAGTCTAGCAGTAACAGCATCTTGTAATGTTACTTTCTCCATAGATATGATTGACTTGATACATTCTATTATGATGGATAATGGATCTGCTAGTTCCTATCAGTACTGTTCTGTTTTCTTCAAGCTCGTTTTCTTTCTGACAGTGTTACGTAAACTTATGTTTGGAAAAAAAATATACTCAACATTATCTTTACTTGATGCTTCTTTAGCTACTTCATCAACTTTGTCATGTTCCTGGAGGCCTATGTGAGAGGGAAGCCACAAAAGCTTAACTGTGATCCCTTAATAATTTGTGTATACCTGTGTCTAGCTTCAAACAATCACGCAACATTCAGGTCTCAGGCTATTTAGAGCAAGTAATGAGGAAAGAGTCAGTTACAGCTACATTGTGTGCGCTGACAGTTTCCACAAGCGTCAGATGGTAAACAGTTCAGTTTGTAAGGTGGAAGCCCAGCTATTAATTCTAATACACCTCTGTATTAGAGGGAGGATCACCATGCCCAGCTCTTTTAGGGCAGGGTAGGTGCCGAAACTGGAGCTTGCTACCATCTGCAGCTCGCAAGACTGCCCTTCCCGTCAACCTCCCTGGGGCGGGGAAGATGGCAGACAAGAGAGGGCTAGCTTCTCCCTACGAGCCCTGTGCTGGTGGGGAATGTGGCTAGGCCTGGGGACAGTTGGTTCCAACGATGAGGGGGTACTTGTACCTCCTCCCATGGAAGACATAGGTCTCAGATACTCCCACGACAGGAAGCAGGAGCCGGGTCGGCATCTGGAATAGACCCGGGCCGGGATACTTCCCGGCGAATCAACACCTCCACCTCTGTATTATAGTGCCATCAGTCTGGTTAGAGGTGTATCTCTCAGTGTATATATATACTGAGAGGTGTGTATCTGTCAATGTTTATACACCGAGAGGTGTATTAGTGTATATACACTTGAGAAATGTGTCTCAATTCATTATAAACCGAGAAGTTTGTATCTTTCAGTATATATTCACGTAGGATTTACATTAAACCCTGTTTTAGGGATTAAAGTATACCAGCACGGTGGTGCATAGGTGATGTGCATGACCCTCGTGTAGTCGATAGGCTTTAAACCTTATATACCTGAATGGGCTATCGTTTACCGGCGTCAGTATTAAAACAAAAATTCTCCTGGCGAACAAGATACCAGAACAGGATCAGTGGCCTCGTTACCTGTGACATACCTGTATCGAGTTTCGAGAGTCCTGCTTTCGAAGTCCTGCCTGAGGCCAGACATCATTGATAAGTCTCTGGTCAAGCAAGCTGTTGCTACCAGCAGCCAGTGGTTAATATATAACTTAAGTCATACCATCCAGGTTGTCCCGTTAATCTTTTTTTGGACTAGTTTATAGGTCTTTGACCATCCATATAGTCTCCCGCTACCCTCCACACGATGGAGGGTAGCTACCCTGGTGCTACCCTCCACACGATGGAGGGTAGCTACCCTGGTGCTGCCCTCCACACGATGGAGGGTAGCTACCCTTGTGCTGCCCTCCACACGATGGAGGGTAGCTACCCTGGTGCTGCCCTCCACATGATGGAGGGTAGCTACCCTGGTGCTACCTTCCACACGATGGAGGGTAGCTACCCTGGTGCTATCCTCCACACGATGGAGGGTAGCTACCCTGGTGCTACCCTCCACACGATGAAGGGTAGCTACCCTGGTGCTACCCTCCACACATGAAGGGTAGCTACCCTGGTGCTACCCTCCACACATGAAGAGTAACTACCCTGGTGCTACCCTCCACACATGAAGGGTAGCTACCCTGGTGCTACCCTCCACACATGAAGGGTAGCTACCCTGGTGATACCCTCCACACATGAAGGGTAGCTACCCTGGTGATACCCTCCACACATGAAGGGTAGCTACCCTGGTGATACCCTCCACACATGAAGGGTAGCTACCCTGGTGATACCCTCACACATGAAGGGTAGCTACCCTGGTGCTACCCTCCACACATGAAGGGTAGCTACCCTGGTGATACCCTCCACACATGAAGGGTAGCTACCCTGGTGCTACCCTCCACACATGAAGGGCAGCACCAATATTTTCTTGAGCTTTTCCAAACTTTTTTTTTTAATTTTCAAATTTTCCACTAAAATTAATTAACGTACAGTATATGTGTGGTTCAAAAGCATATTATCGGCTTCTGCGGCGAAGTTGAAGTTGAAATTACATTTATTGTCTCCTCCTCTTGCTCCTCTGGTGGTTGTGGTTGTGGTAGTAGCGATGGTGGTGGTGGCGGTAGTAGTGTTTGTAGTATTGGAAGTAGTGGTGGTGGTGCAGCACACTGGCGCCGTGTTGAAGGGCGGTGGTGGTGGTGGTGGTGCTCTTGAGGTCAAGAATGGTGTGGGCGGCCACACGGGGTCCTTGTGAGTGCTATCTCCTCCAGGGTGACCCCGTGAACTCCACAGGTAGCACCGGGTCAAGTAGCTTGTTATGGATAGTGTGCGGCAGTAGATAATGAATAAACGTTGCTTTAGTGAGAGCCTTGTCTTGACAGGGGGTAAGTGTCGTGCTCCGTTTGTTGACTGTGTTGTGTGTACTCATCCAGTTGTGTTTGCGAGGGTCGAGGCCCTGATCCTGACCCCCTGGACTCTTGGCCGACATCTACTGACTCTGGACGCCCTCTAGCTGTCATACCCACTCTTGAAGCTGTGAATGGGAGCCTCTACCACCACCTTGTTCAGTTTCTTTCACCTGTTTACCACTCACGAGGCTAAAAGAAAATACTTTCCGACATCCGTAAGCCTCGTCTGTGTCTTACCTTTGATGAGTTCTGGGAGTTTTTTCTACTCTCACTTGCTCCTGATGCTGTTCTGTCCAGCAGCTTATTTCTCGTGATTGTATACGTCCCGACAATGTCTCCTCTCTATCTCCTATCCTGCATGTCTATCAGGCTTTGTGTGTGTATTGACCGTGTTATGTTTGCTGGGGTCGAGAGTTTTCTTGACCGCGACTCCTGGACTACCTTGATCAGCATCACTGACTTTTGGCTTGTTGGTCCTTACTATATCTACTCTTGAAGCTGTGCATTTGCCTCGGCCACTGCCTCAGTCAAATCACTCCACCCCTGTGTGTACTTCTGTGCGTATGTGTGGAGAGGGTACAAATGCTTCCGCATGCCCTCTAAGAAAGGGTTCACACCAGACCGGGTGTATATTAAGCTTCAGCACTAAACACTCACCTTGTGTCAGGTACAAGTGACCTTCTCAGCTCTCTCCACTCCCTTCATCACGTCACTCAACGAGGATACGTACTCATCCAAACGTTTTTATAATCTGCATATCCCACCACCATAACTAAGATATACCTTTGAAGAGTTTCGAGAGTTTCTCTACTCTCTGAGCCCGGCCATGGGCCAGGCTCATTTGTTTTCTTAATTTTGAAAGAATAATAAACTCATGTCGTAATGAATTACTGTCACGAACAGAAGGGCGCCGTGGGCACAATAAGAGAACATTGCATCAACATCCATTGTTCCAGACTTTTTAGCATCTTACTAGAAGATATCAGAAACACTGCTGGGACAAGTGTACGAGTCTCCGAGAGGGAACTCGACAAGTATCTCCGCCAAGTGAAAGATCAAGCAGGCTGTGATGGATATGTGGGCCAGCGGGCCGCCAGCAGCAACAGCCTGGTTGACCAGGCAAGCACCAGACAAGCCTGTCTCAGGCTCCAGTAGTATGATAACTCGAAATTCGTCAAAGGTATATATATGAAAGATATGTTGTAGGTCACAGCAAACAGATCGGAACCAAACTTAATTTTCGATCTATCCATGAAGTATTATCAAGACCTGACTGTATGATGGTCCAAAACTGACCGAAACGTCTTCCAGTTTTCATATTTCCAATTTTGGGGCTACTGTATAAAGACAATATACAGAACATGCTTTAATTGCAGCTACATTTCGCCCAGAGTTAATATTCAAAGTAATGACTTGATAAAGCTCTACTCTGAGCGAAACGTTGTCTAGTAAAAGCTTGTTTTCCATGTTGTGTTGATACATGTGTGAGCGTTACTCCTCTACACGCAGGTCGTGGATTACTTGTCAATACTTCCGGTATCGTGACTATGACGACCCAGCCTCAGACCAGACCTTTTGGTTGATGGCCTGATCAATTAGGCTGTTGGCGGTAGCTGCATGCAGCCCAGAGTAGGCGCCAGGATCCGGCTGATCAGGGACCCACTTAAGAAAGTTTGCGGGTATGTCACGGGTCGCCCAGGTACCCGCTGTAGGCAGTGGCGTCTGTGTGTGGACAGTGGCATGTGTGTAGACGGTGGAATGTCATGTGGGCGTTGCGCAGGGCAAGGCTTTAGTGCCCACCTGGAACCCTCGCCTCTACTTTCACCACTTTTCGCTTCCTACTGCTGCCACCTACGCGTGGTTTGATGACTTTCTCCCCTCCTCCCCCCTCACACATACACCTGTTGACTGCCACCTACTGTCACTCACCTACTCACTTAAATACCCTACTTCTCACCCACCTGCCTGCCTACCCACTTTTATTTCTACCTGCCTACCTATTTGCACATCTTCCTACACAGCTGTAAGTCTGCCCATCTACCTCTATGTCTTTGGATATAATATACCCATCTATCTACCAATATATCTGCCTTTTTGTACGACCATCTACTTGCAATCTTACCTTCATATATACTTCTCTTCTTACTTGTATATCTACCTGCCTTCCTATCTGTTCATCTACATGTCTATCCACTTGCCTGTAGACGAGCCTGGTCCGGGGCCGGGCTACAGGAGTAGGATAACTCGGAAGCCCTTCAAAGGTATACCAAAGGTAGCCCCCACTCCACAAAGGTGTCAGTAAAGCAATAGCAGAAAATAAATGTAGAAGGGTGTCAAATGCACGGATTTTTTTCAGACTCTTTGGAAAGGTGGCTTTGCCACCTAGAGCAGCATGGCCATCCACCGGCCCCAGACTAGGCCAGCCACCGGGAGGCCAGGCCTGGTACCGGTCCACAAGGGGCGTTGACCCCTCGGAACAGACTCCAGGTAGTCATCATCCCAGTGGCGTAGTCCCAGACCAGGCCTATTAACACTCTATCACCTGATCAACTCTACCACCATCACTCACCAACAAATATTAACATTGTAGTAATAACTGGTAGTTGTGAAAGTGGTAGTTGATGGTTGATGCCATCAACATCAACCAAAACCGTCATGACTACCAACAAATATCAACATTATTACCACTACCACAAATCCCACCACTATTAGCAAACCACCATCACTATTAACAAATGACAACACCACTACTACTACAACCATCACCAATATCACCACAAGCAACAACAAACCACCTCAAAAACCACAACCACCATCGTACGTCACCACCTCACCACCATCACTATGAAACTCACTTTAATCCCCAACATCACCACCATCACCAGCATTACCATCACCACCGCTACCACCATCAAGCTGGGCACTAGTACATAATGAAGCCGAGGAGAGAAAGGTGATGTAGGCGATACAGTAAGATGGATGTTGACGGGGCGAGGTCTGAGGGTAGGTAGGTGTGTGTATGAGAGAGATTGAGAGAGAGAGAGAGAGAGAGAGAGAGAGAGAGAGAGAGAGAGGAGAGAGAGAGAGAGAGAGGAAGGGGTTGGCTCGTGTACTACCAGCATTTTTTTCCTATGCTTTTCTGTCATTGCTGTGATTCAGGTCGATTGAAAACACCAGCCTCAGGTCATCCCAGGCGGTGTGTTTGCTCTCCTGCAATGTCAGGTACACCATTACGTCAATATGTGTGTTGCTATGTAACTTTTCATGTGTTGCTGTAAGTGGTCACAGTACTACAAGCCTTGGCAACGCAACAAACGTAACTCGTGCTGTACAACAGACTAAACATCATGACGTTTTCCACACAGACTACATAGCTAGTCTCTTGTCACTCTGACGCGACCTGAAGACGTCGTAAGACTCGTTGCGCCCATCTTGAGCATCTCACAGGACCTAGGTAAAACTACGCTCAACTTAACGAGGCTGGCCCATGGCCGGCCTCCGAGAGTAGTAAGACTCCCGAAACTCATCAAAGGTATATAACTCGATACTAAGCCACGTTGGTATTCGAGAAAACGAGGCTGACAGATCAGCCACGAGGGATAACCATGTGCTTGACCCCCGTACCAGTCAGCCTCTAACGCACTAAATAAATAACACAAAGCAATGCAAGAAAAAAAAACACTTAAAGTTTCAGCCTCACATAAACTTCATAGTGAGCACTAAACATAAGGTAGTTGCAGTGACCTGCAGTGACCTACAGTGAACAAATAAAGAGAGTGTTTGAGAGACAGCCTATAATGAGGGGCAGTTAACCTACCATTAAGACCTGCTAAGTTGCAGGTTCTGAATGTTAATTTGGGGACGTGAAAAACCTCAACGCTTTAGCTGTGTTTTAACTGAGTTATAACCTAACTCATTTTAATACGTCAGGTTTTTTTTTTTTTTGACGTGGTAACATCGTCACTTTTTGACGTCGTAAACGCTAATTTCTTAATGCTTCTAGCATTTTTAATTTTTTTTTCCCTGTCACTTGAATTGGATTAATTTGGGTTACGTTATGTTACGTTACATAAACGTATATCTGACCACAAATTCGATAATTAAATCATACGGCAGCGATACGTCTGGCAAAGATATGTTCAGATGTTCACATTTGTCACTCATTTAGGTCGTCGGAGAACTGATTGAGATAGGAATATAACCTTTGTGGGCAGACTCGTTCTCTTTATTCATTGAGAAAGTTTTTTTATATATATTTACATGCGAGAGAGGAGACTTCACACGACGTTTTGGTCCGTCCTGGACCATTATTAAGTCACAGCTAGCTTGATTATGGCCCAGGATGGACCGAAACGTCGTCTAATGTTACCGTAAGGAGGATTGAGCCTCCACAACTAGATGTGGTGGACACACGGTTTAGCTATACGTAATAATAATAATAATAATAATAATAATAATAATAATAATAATAATAATATCGTAAAATATACTCTCCGGTTATTAGTAATAGTACCTGGAGTCTACCTGGAGAGTGTTTTCCGAGGGGTCAGCGCCCCACTGGTGCGGTTCCTGACCAGGCCCCCCTGGCCGATGGTATAGGTGCCTTCAAGAATTATTATTATTATTATTATTATTATTAGCGGTGGTGGTACATCGTAGTTAGTAGTATTTTCACGGATCAGTGCTAAACCTATGTTTTATTAAAAACCTGGGAAATGGGAAGGGTAATGATGATGAATGATGATGATGCTTATAATTGCGATGATGGTGACTTATCATCGTAAGGGATGATACCACCATCAAGAAAGTCTTACTCTCTAGTTGTCTGGTTATCAGTGATCTTATCTGTGGTAATGTTTTCGTTGTCCTCTCATGGACAACTTGAGGGATCTAAGTTAATCTGGCGACGGAATACTTCGGCATCACCGCCTCAACAGGTTCAAATTCCCTGCGAAGTTGTCAGTCGAAGTTGTGTACACAAACGCCTCTTCGTTAGAACTTATACATCTTTTTTGGCTATATTGTTTATGCGCTTAAAAAATGTTTTTTGTTTTTCTTTCACAATGTGGGACCAACTGGCATTTGGCCAGAACAGTCTTGAGGTCAAATGTTCGGTTGACCAATGTCCAGTGGTCAGTATTCCCTTAATTGACGGGTGGTGAAGTATTGAGAGGTTAAGTGGCACGTCAGTTTCCCTGTCTTCTAGTAATATGTTATTTTTTCCCTATAATGTACCTTGTCCATAGTTACTATCGCATTTGTTTTGTCTGCTTTCGTAAGGTGAAGTCCAGGATCTTTCCTTAATTCATGGTACAACTTAACAAATCTTTGAGGACAATTGTGTTGCAGAGGTGTGAGCTTTGCTCAGACCTCTGTCACTCGTGTTGTCAAATGTCGCCTGAAAGGATGTTTGATACTGATTTCAGTATTTGTCTGTTGGCTGGCGGCAACATTTACTTAATAAATGAGACACTTGTGCAGCACTTGGGTATCTTTACTGTGGAGACGTTTCGCCAACCAGTGGCTTCCTCGGTCCAATACAGAGAAGATTGGTGGAAGATCAGGAGTTTATGGTAATCAGTCCCTCAGCGTGGAGGGACTGTTGGATTGATAGATTGATCACATTGCCTCTGAACTGAGGGACTGATTACCTCAAACTCCTTCTGATTTTCCACCATTCTACTCTGTATTGGACTGAGGAAGCCACTGGCTGGCGAAACAGTTGCACAGTAAAGCTACCCAAGTGTTGCACAAGCGTCTCATTTACCAGCTCGTCGGTTCACTGAACTATTTATCTGGAATACCATTTACTTACTTCACGGATACGAATGGCACACACAAGACGATACTGATAAAAAAAGACGCAAAGTCATCACCTGATAAAGCTTTTGTTGTCCCAACAAAAGCTTTGTTCTGCAACGTGTCTCTCCTTCAAGTTGCTTCCTATTGTGACGCCACGTCATCCTCCTGAGCTACATAAACAAAAACTTCTGCCCATGTCTTAAGTATTTGTGAATGTGGCTGAGTCTGCTGTCGCCACACTTACTGTTGTGGGGAGACTGGTGCAGAGTTGGCGGCGTGTGCGCCTGGGGAAGAGGATTTCCGAGTGAAAGATTGTGTGCTCACCGTGTTGCGTTTGCAAGAGTCGAGGCACAGTTTCTGATCCCACCTCTTGGGTTGTCTTGACCGACTTCTGGTGGTCTCTGGTCTTGCGAGGAGTACTCTATGTATAACAGACACTGAATATGTATTATACAAAGAGGCGTTGCTCACACATACCTGCTCATACAGGTGTAGAGGGAGCCTCTGTTGCCTTGTTTGTGACGCCTCTGTTGCTAGATTCAGTGTTCAAATGCACATTGAGGCCGAGGTGTTAAAGTTATTGTTATTGGTGAAGCGGGGACGCTAAAGATGGGTCTGACCTACTACAAAAACTAGAGCCTTAAGGTGCGACCGACGAAGATGCCTGAGTCGTACCACAAGAAGCAAAGACGAGCATGAGCTTTTACCACTGGACCATATTTTGACCTAAATAGCGGAGATATTTCCTCTTTCAGCAAACATTACTCTGATACAGCTGATGACTGCAACAAATTGTGGATAGGATTTTGCATTACGATGAATGACTTGTTTTGATGTTATTGTTATATATGAAATGTGACCCCAAACTGATAGTGATAGATTGTTAAAATGGATGGAATTGGTAATGCTGACAGTGAATTGATGATCTTTATCCAAGGAATCCGAGCTATATCCCCCTTCCTTGTGCTGTACCTCCACCAAGTGCTGGATGAACCAAATGTATATTTGGGCCAGTGGGGCCACCAGCAGGGACAGCCTGGTTGACGGGGCGTGCACCAGACAATCCTGGCCTAGGGCCCGGCTCCGTGAGTAGGATCATTCTTGAAACTCATCCAAGGTATATCAAAGGGGATATGCCTCCCTGCGGGTTTAGCGCTTCCCCGCCACTATAATTTCAGAATGAGTCTGCCAGCCTTGCCAACAATATTAAATAATTTTAAGGATTATTGCCACAGTTGTGGTTATTGATTAATGTTATTCTTTCTGCAGGTGAGTGAGCCAAGAGTGTTGTCAGCAGACACAGGTGAGCCAAGAGTGTTGTCAGCAGACAGGTGAGTGAGCCAAGAGTGTTGTCAGCAGACACAGGTGAGTGAGCCAAGAGTGTTGTCAGCAGACACAGGTGAGTGAGCCAAGAGTGTTGTCAGCAGACACAGGTGAGTGAGCCAAGAGTGTTGTCGGGAGGCACAGAATCAAGAGGTATACATGACACTGGGTGTCATAGTGTAAAAAGCGAAAGGTGTACATGAGTGGGTGTCGTAGTGTAAGAAGCAAAAGGTGTACATGAATGAGTGCAAAAGGTGTACAGGAGTGGGTGCAAAAGGTGTATATGAGTGGATGTCGTAGTGGAAGAAGGAGGTGTACATGAGTGGGTGTCGTAGTGTAAGAAGCAAGAGGTGTACATGAGTGGGTGTCGTTGTGTAAGAAGCAAGAGGTGTACATGAGTGGGTGTTGTTGTGTAAGAAGCAAGAGGTGTACATGAGTGGGTGTCGTTGTGTAAGAAGCAAGAGGTGTACATGAGTGGGTGTCGTTGTGTAAGAAGCAAGAGGTATACATGAGTGGGTGTCGTTGTGTAAGAAGCAAGAGGTGTACATGAGTGGGTGTCGGGTGTGTACAGATCATGCAGGGCTCCAGTGTTGTCATGATGGTAATAATGGAGTCAGTGTTCCCTTGACATTTTCCTCATGCAGAGTATTGCACGAGAAACTGGGTGAGCTGCTGCTCTGCTTTACTGGGGTGAGTGTTGGGGTCGTCGTGTTATTGCTAGTGGTTGTGGCAGCGTGTCGTCGTCTGCTGGTGGTGGTTGTGGCAGCGTGTCGTCGTATGCTGGTGGTGGTTGTGGCAGCGTGTCGTCGTCTGCTGGTGGTGGTTGTGGCAGCGTGTCGTCGTCTGCTGGTGGTGGTTGTGGCAGCGTGTCGTCGTCTGCTGGTGGTGGTGGTAATGAAGTTAGTGATGGGTTTTGCCTAGGAAGTAGACAAACTAGAAGTCCATCAGAGGTATATTAAAGGCATCAGGCTGTCAGTGGCAACAGCCTAGTTGACCCGGCAATTAACAGAAAAGCCTGGTCCCAGGCCGGGCTTCGAGAGTAGGAAAACTTTCGAAACCGGTTACGGGTGTCAGATGTATCACGGGAATGGTAATAAACAAAGCAAAACATTCTTGCATAGCAAAATAAAAAAAAATCGGGTTTTCCCAAGGAAGGTTTCTGGCTTCTTTATATTGTTGCTCATCCTCCAAGCAAACATAGATGAAAACTCTGGTCGCAGCTTCGTATCATCTGCCGATGATAACATAACAAGCATGAACGTCACCTCGGTGACGGAAGAATTACAATCCTAAATCAGTGAAGTTTTCCTGCGGACAGAAGAAAATAACACGATGTTCAGATGTTACAAACTCCAGCTGCTGAGACACGGAAAGAATGGAGAACCTGAAAGAAGCACAAAATGGACAAGGCAGAGGCAGAGCATCTCGTAGAACAAGAAGAATACGCACCTTAAGACTTAGAAATAAGGATGTCAGGTGATCGTTTAGAGAATACAATAAGGTACATGTAGCAAATGCCAGGAAAATAAGAGGGTGGATAATGAGAACCTTCAAAACAAGAGAAATCACGCCAACAATGGTATTATTCAAATTACTTGTGCTCTCACGTTTGGAATATTGTTCTGTGTTCAGCGCCTTTCAAGGCAGGAGATATATACCTTTATACCTTTGATGAGTTTGGGAGCTGGAAAATATACAGCGGTCGTTTACTACCCGCAGGGAGTCAATAAAACATCTAAACTACTGGAAACGCCTCGGAACACTTGAAATATACTCTGGCGTAAAGAAGAGAAATATACCTTATAATATATACATAGAAAATGCTTGAGGGTCAGGATTTTAATGTGCACATTACCATAACAATATACCGGAGTGAGATATGACTGGAAGTGCAGAATAAACCTAGTGATAGGCAGGGTTGTTAGAGGTACAGAGAACACCGTGTCAACATACGTGGTCCACGACTTAACTTTTACACAGGCATTTCCTTTCCAATTTAGAAAGCCTGGTCTGAGACCGGGCCGTGAGGGTGATGATTCTCGGAGCCGTTAACAGATAACAGTGTGGCGTTATGCAATAAGTCAGATGTTACATCAATTCATGGCACACCTTTGTAAATGTGTTACATCAGTTCCTGACACACCTTTGTAAATGCGTTTCATCAGGGCCTGATGCAGCCTTGTGAAACACGTCCTCTCAGCTTCCTTCACTTTCTTAACCGTATGTATGGAATCAACGTCTTCCATACATAATACTTGATTATTATTATTATTATATTCAAAATCATGCGCTAAACCTTTATAGGTCATACAACACAGTACTTGAAACACCTCATTAATATTTATATATTTATATCTGCGTGACTTGAGGTGGTTGCAGGGAGTCGTGTCATTTCTTTGCAACAATACTCTAACGTGTCCTCACCTCATGCAATAAGAACTTGGGGCTACATTGTATTTAAATGGGAGCCTTCCATTGATACAATGACTTTCCTCATGTTTCGCCTCCTTTTTCAAGACAAAATATAGCGGTTTTGAGAGGGGGGGGGGATTTGTCTCAAATCTGATGTGGCCTGTTAACAAAGTATCCTGCAAGGGGACATTGTGCCTTACGTTAGTGGTGCATACATTGTATTACATGCGGCTAGCACTAACAGCTGGTTGATCAGGTCATCTACCGGGAGGTCTGGTCTGGGACCGGGCCGCAGGGCACTGACCACAAAACAAACCCTCTACAAGTAAACTCTGGGTACTTATCAGTGAGTGTCGAGGAACAGTGATGGTCTTCGTCTTCTTGTAAAAATTATATGTAAACAAAAATATTTTCAGTAATCATGAAGGAAAGAGTATCAAATAAACTGAGAACAAAAAAAATTAATACCGTATTACAAAAAATACAAAACGAAAATCAAATTAATCAGTAATGTAGGAATTGCCTGTAACTACAATAAGTCAGAAGCCTTGACGAGGCGTAGTGACCTAAAATAAGAATACGCCAGATCTTACATTACAGAATTAGTTCATCCATTAGCATAGTCTCAGTATCTTTGATCCTTCAATTTTGTATCTTTGATACCCTTGTGGGTTTAGCGCTTAGTTATGATTAGAATAACAAATGATAATGTATCTTCGATGGGTTTCAAGAGTTTTCCTATTTCCGCAGCCCGGTCCTGGGTAAGGCTTGTCTAGTGGAATGCTCCCGTGTCTTGTGTCAACATTTGTGACCTAAGACTTTTCGACCTGCTGCCAATAATATCAGACGTACCGGAGTGAGAGATATGGGAGGAAGTGTAAGATAAACCCAGAGAAAAGCAGGGGCGCCGTGGGCACGATAAGAGAATAGTTTGTCAGCATCCGTGGGCCTCGTCCTTTCAACCTGCTACCAGTAGAGCTCAGAAGTACTGCCGGGAGAAGTGTAGAAGTCTTCAAAAAAAACGGTATCACTCTCTTTTCCAAGTAGTGTCTGTTCAGCCAGGCTGTGATGATTTTGTGGGCCATCAACGGCATGGATGAACAGGTAATCAGCTGGCCTCAGTCGGGGCTGCGAGGTTTAAAAAAATCCTCGAAAACGGTCCCAGATATATCACAGGTATCGTGACCCAGGTTCAGGACTCAGCACAAGTAACTTTTACACGGTGTTGTGCCTTTTTTTTGTTATTTACAAGTAACTTTTGTTTTTGTTCAGAAGACTCATTATAGTAGAATATCTACCAAACCAGGACTCGCAAACAGTTCTTGGAATAGTGTTAATCGTGTGACAAGAATTTATAATTTGAGATGACACACATGGCGGACGGTCTGCTCAAAGGAGGTTTGTACATACCTCGTGTCGATCTTAATGTTTGTCAGATTAGAACGAAGGTTAATTTGCATACTGTGAATTAGGTTTGATGTTTGTGTGTAAGGCAACCTAGTGAGATCACGTATATTGAAGTCATTTGTAAGTTGATGGTTATGTGGGTCGGCAGGTTTCAGGTAACAATAGCCTAGCTTATCAGGTGCACTGGACTGAAGAAGCCACTGGCTTGCGAAATATTTCTTGAATAACGATACCCAAGTGTTTCACAAGTGTCTTATTTATTAACTTGTCAGCTTTTCAAAACATTTATTCAAATGTCAGCAGTTACACGCACATATCCCACGTTACAGTATGCCAGCGTTAAAAATTGAGGCTGATTGAATGAAGCGTTCAAAAATTACTATTATGCATATTCCTGAGACTGGGCTACCTGGCCAGCCAAAGATAGTATTTACTTATAAATTTGGTGGCCACCACATGGTTTAGTCACCATAAACAGAGAAACCTTGACGAGAATTAGACACTATCCCAGAAACACTTGTCACGTCAGGGGCGAGAACAGCACCCAGGGAAGAGACAAAGCGATGAAGGTGCTGTCTGCAGCTGTCCTCCCCACTTAATTGTACTGTCACTGAAGATCCCGTGGCGTGATGCTTATCTTCTGAAGGCTTTATCGATGTCCCAGCCGATACCCTAGACTAGGACTTGTGAACAGCGCCCCACACCATGTGTGAAACCTGTGATTGATTTCGAGGACTGTTCCACCCTACCAGCTTGGCCTTTGGCCAAGCTTCCTTGCCGAGTTCCTGTTTAACCAGGCTGTTGCTGTTAGCGGTCCGCTGGCCCATATAGCCATATTGAGCTGACACTTGGGAAACGTATCACTCTTTATTTCAAAGAGTACAGTCAAAATACTTTCCTAAAGCTTTTGTATTTGGATGACATATCATCTGACATTATTATTCCTACGTCTTTTTATCTGTATCCTGAGTTCTGAGGTATGTCACCATTATACATCATATTATTTTCACTTGCCAATTAGAAAACTTTGGTGATATCTAAATGTAATTTGTATGTAGTTTCTACTGAGGGGATTTTCATACTTATTTTAGTACCGTCCCCAAAGTATGATATGAATGTGTGAATAATGTTTTAGTCTGTCAGCTGTGAGGATGAGAAACAGGAAAGGTGCTAGGACCCTGTATTCTAGTACTGAACTTTTTACTTTTCTGAGACTCAATTATGTTTTGTTATCTACCACTCTTTGTGTTTTCTGTGTTAAAAATCCCCTATCTCTTCAGTGAATTTCTCTGATATTGCTAATGGTGGTTTGTATACGAGGATAGTTACCAGATTTTTTTTTATATTCCAAGCCCTTTTGCCATATGATTTGATGTTTTTTAAGAGTTGTGTAATACAAAGTGAATCTCTCATACAGAGACTAACTGTTCCCAGCAGCTTCATTTTTCTTTCTTTTTTATTCCTCTAATGCTGGCAAAGGAAAAGAAAATAATATGCTTGGGCTGCTTTGACCTAGTGATTTTGTTGGGTGATGTAGTACTGATGGTGAGACCAGCTTATCTCCCAAGCTACCCAAGGCTTCAGTAACTACTAGCTCATGCTCTGTAGGTCCTATTCAGAACCCATGCTGTGGTGTCTGTTGTAAGTGCTCTTGGATTATCCGGTTCTGTTCCATCCTATTGTATGTCGGTTGGTGTGAGTACTTTTGTTCCATCCAGTGTGAGTGACAGTTGTGGGTAATGTTGAGAGCAGAGTGTGGAGTCAGGACCTCCGGCGCTCTTATTCTCGTGTTGCTCTGCCCGCAGTAAAGACCTGATTATTGTTATTTGCATTTTTAGCTGTTTTTTTTTTTTTTGCAGCCCAACGCATTTGCTTCTCCTATGTTTTTGTTTTACGGAGTTTAGCTGAGAATGATAATGTAACTAATTATGGTTGCTCAGCCTATTTAAGATATTGCTTAGTCAAGTGTGTATAATTACTGTAAAAATTACTTGAAGTAATTACTGTAAATAATTATTGAAGTATATAACCAATTTTATTCCCAACTCGTCCTCACAAATTCTATGTGGGTTTCTTCCATATAGTTTTCAGAAAAGTTCTCGATTTAGATTAGGTCTGGTTAGGTTATATTGTCTTCTGTCGAAAAAAAAAACAATTGTAGCTTGCCACAATGCCAGTAAAGTGATATATAAGATAATATAAGGCAACGAAAAGTTGTAAGGGGTTCACAGAAAATGGGCACCTACCGTTTGCGCTAATCACCTCCTGAAGCTTGTTAAACAGTCACCCATTTGACTGTCTTATCAACATTGAAATACTGTCTTGTTATTGATAGGATGGGCTGTTATCCCAAGTCTCCAATGGCGAAATAAAAAAAAAGGTTTGTGTACTGTCCATTACTCTTAAGCTGCATAGATGGTATCAGAGCTCAGCACTGGAGCACCCGCGGTTCTTGAACTGACGTGTTCCACCCAACTGGATGAAAGAACCTGTGATTTATATGTCAGCTGTCACCACGAGACGAACTCACATCGCCTGGGGTAGATACTGGCAACAGCAGCAACTTGGTCTCGTCCCAAGCCTATCTGCCAGCCGCCTGCCTCACTACTACTTCGTAAATGGCTCGGGCATTCTTATTTAGAGCTCGCTCGTCCCATTACTTAAAATATGCGTCTTAATATAGTGATAGGAAAACCAGACACACTCGCGGTAAAAAGATTGTGTAAGTAAGTGTTGTGAGTTGCCGAAAATATTGCCAAATAATACTACCCGACAACTCCACACAAGATGTTATGTTTCAACATAAATTGCTAGAGAAACGTGAAAAATATGGTGATTGCACCAGTCACATTGACAGTGATTGGCTCAAAATGGCAATTCATTACATCGTATTTTTGTAAAGCGCTTCAAAATCGTTTACAAAATTAATGATTTAAGTTGGTAAGGTGAGAGTTGGGGCGCGCAGACATGTCTGCTGTAGCGTGGGACGAGACTAACTTGCCTCAGTGTGTGTTTGACCTCCACCTGGGGAGGAGGATGCTGTGCCATAGTCTTAGGAGGTGAATTTTGAAAAAAAAATATTGTGTGGCTCGCGCATATGCGGACTTTTAAAGGCAGACCTAAAGGATGGTGCGTTGATTACAGTGCTGTGTGTGGTGGCGTGCGCGTAAATCACGGAAGTCATTGCAGCCGGACAGTGACTGTCGATTGCAACAGTGAATGTGATCATGTGCGTTTGTTTACTTCCCCCGACGGAGTTGAAATTACCCGTTATGAGGTGTGATAACCAGGACCACTTTCCTTTTCACTCGGTATGACGCACGCTTGCGTATTTCCGCAGTAAGTGATGGAGATGATGGTCTCTGACCAACATAATTCACTTCAGGAAATCCTGTAGATAGCGTAATAAAGCAGATAAGAATGATATAGTGGGTGGCGTGGAGCTATCAGGTCAATAGACTGGAGCAAGGTGACACTAATAGCACTTTGAGTTCATTTATTGCTAAAAATTATTGTTGGTTTGTGTGTTTCGTGGGGAAGGAGCTGGGTTAAACGGCAGTTTATGTTCCAGGATAATACTTGGGGGGTGACCAAAATAAGTGAAGTGAGAATGAGCTCTTCCACCCCCCACATTGCAGGTGCACCTAGGTTGGTTTTAAGTAAGTGCACTCGGTAAACATTAATACACAAACACATTCACCGGCTGAACACATGCGTATGAACTCGCTAAATGAACATGCACTCGTTATACCCAAGCACATGCACTCGCAATGCACAAACATACATTTACTATGCAGAAGCATGTACTCATTAAACATAAGACACTAAACACATGCACTCATTAACACGCATTCACTGCGCATAAGCGCTCACTAAAGATGCATTCACTAAACATGTGCAGTCCCTAAACGCATGCACTCACCAAACACAGTCATACATTCACAAATAACTCAAAACGCGCACAAACTGCCACAATCAAGGTCACGACACATGTGGACGTCAACATCTCACATTTTGTGGACTAAAAGAAATACCACTTCCACCACGCAGTTATTTACTTTTGGCTGGATCCTGTAGCCTCGTTGCCTTGTTTTGAACAGAGCATTATCTTCTAAGCCCAGATAACATTGCCTTCTAAGCCCAGATAACACTCAAGGGGCAGGGTCTGAATGCTGGTGAACGGCGCATTATTATTATTTATTTTATTATTATTATTATTATTATTATTATTATGACAATAAAGTGTTCAGACAAGTTTTTATCTGGTATGAATGTGTCGAAAAAAACAGAATCGGCGATCTTGAATAACCAGTGAAAAATCATTTATGCAAAAATTCGTCAGAACCTGACGAAAAAAAAAAGAGATAGTTAATTGAGATTAATGCTAACTAAATTTAGACTTATCTAAGATAACTTAAGAAGGATTAGGCTAAATCAAATTACATTTTTTTTTTTCAAGGTTGAGGTGACACGTTTTGTGCTTTTATTTTTTTATGTAATTTAATTTTTTTTTATTAATGCATGATAATATTTTCCACCATTATTTTTAAGGCATTTTTACCCAGTTGACCGAGCCTGCTCATTAGGCACGACATACACACACAGGTTCATGTACCTTATATATGTACGTTGATAATTTACTTTTGTTCCTCTTACAGATATTTAAAGTATTCTTGATATTGTAGAGGTGAAGTCCTGCTTCAATGGCTTCCGTATACTAGTTGATAGGCTTCGATGGTGTTGATATGTTTGTTAGGGGAGATGACCAGTCTTAAGTGATATGATCACCCGGTCAGTGGAAGTTTTGATCGTTTGACCGATGGCTTAACAGGCTACCATACAAAAAAAAAATACCACATAAGATGTGATTCACAACCTAACGAGCAACAATTCGGGTGAAAGTCATTGAGGGATTGATGTTCAGTTTCAGTGACGGTCTGTAACCTAATGTATACAAGATAAAGTTTTTGTTTACGTCACCCTATTATATTCGTAAAAAAAAAAGTACGAAACCATAAGCGTAGTTTAGTTGGACTGCAGGTAAATGACCCCAGTTTTGCTGACAACTGGTTTGAGGCTCCAACTTGACAATTAAAGAAAATTTGAATCGATATAACCTGACATCCAGACCTGGTTCTTCATAACTCGAGTACCAGATCTGGTCTGTCATAGCTTAACGTCCAGAACCTGATCCATCATAGCCTTATATCCAGACCTGATTCATGAAAATGAAAATGTTTATTTCCTTGCAAAGCTTACAGTGTGTGGTTTACATATCATAAAATATTAATTACAAAGAAAGCCACTAGCATGCTTAGGCATTTCGGGCAGACTTACCCTAATTCTTACTCTATATTGGCACAGGTTATAGAGCAGTACATTTTAATATACATTATTGCATATTGATGTAAAAGTTAGGTAATTGAAGTGATTGTCATTAATTAGATTGATAATAGTGAGGTAGTACAAAATCTTTAACAATATTACAGTTAGTATATTTAGTAATGGGAATGGTTTTTATCTCGGCATGATACACTTTTTCTATAAAAGCTCCTATATTGGCAGAGTATTTCAGGTAAACTTAGGACTAACTTATGATTAATTAGATAATAACTATATTAGGAATTTTGTGTTTACAGTAGTTTGGGTGAGTGTAACTGTAAAACAGGGAAAATTACAGATATCGAGAGTAGGTCTGTTTTGTTTTGGATGTGTTCACGATTCAGAAAATATTGTACCTTAACATCCAAACCAGATAAATCATAGCCTGATATCCAGATCTCATTCATTGTAGCTTAAAATCCACACCTAATACATTATAGCCTAGACACAAAGACCTGGTAGTCAAAAAATCCAGATCTGATGCAACTTAGCCTAACATCCAGACCTGATCCCTCGTATCCAAGCACAGACTGCTTGGAGGACATTAAGAAAAGAATCTCATTGTTAATTCTCCGATCAGGATTTTTTTTCATATTTTGAGTTTAAGATGCAGATAAAGTACTCAGTTCCATATTACAGTTTTGAATTAATATATACTGTGAAAAAAATGACAGTTCAGCAACATAGAGTATTTGGAAAAACAAAATATAATTTTGTTCTTATTTTGCAGTCTAGTTTCTCGCAGGTACATTACATTTTTTGTGATGACTTGTTAAAACGTCATTACGCAAAATATAATTTTTACCGGGTCTTTCTGTGAACATCCATATATATATAATTAAAATGCTGTAAGAGTGAAATGGTGTACGAAATTATTGATCAGTATGTGGATACATTTATTAGGTCTCTCTTGTAGGCAGTTATTTGATTAACAAGATAGAAGACCATATAGATAAAAGGCTGATAACCACCAACATAAGTACACATAAGACCATAGATACACCGGTCAACAAACACAGTTATGAATACGATAGTGTAGGTACAGGAGGAAAACCAGATCCCTCCTCCCACCCCAGGCTACACCAAGAGTAATGTTGAAAGCTGCTGCTACTCCCTATCCATTCACCACTCCTATCCCTGCTCATCCTTCTCTTCTTCCATCCTCTTCTTTCTCCTCCATTGCCATCATTCTTCTCCATCCCTTTCTTCCTCCATCTCCTTTCTCTTCCATCTTCTTTCTCTTCAGATCACCTTTTCACCTGTTCCCTCCCATTCCTCCTCATTCACCCCTTTCTCCTCCTCCTTCCCATTTCTCCGTTCGCTGGCAGAACATTTTATCATCTTTATCTTATATTTTTTTTCCGTTATGGTAGGTTACAGCTGCTTATTTTTTTATGGATAAAGAGGACAGCCTAACCTAACCTTGAGATTTGCTGTAAACTTTCTGCTGACTTCCTCGTATATGTTGCCGTCTTCACAGATTCTATATCCATTTCTCGTATAATTTTTTTGTTAGTAAATTTGTTAAGTTATTTGTGTTAAGTTAGATTGTTGATTCTTGGTAAAAACTTACCATTATAAGAGTTTTGAAGCGTGAACAGAAAACTGCGAGCCAAAGAGCGCATTCTATAGTACAGTCAGATAACCACTGTTTAAGGCTTTTGTAAGTCACCCATCCCTCTCTTAACAACAGTTAAATAAAAAAATTGATTGTGAGTATGGGCTGTGTATAAGAGTGGGTATGGACAGGCGCTTTCAAACGAGAGGGAATGTTAGCGCGCGCGCGCGCGCACGCACACACACCACACACACACACACACACACACACACACACACACACACACACACACACACACACACACACACACACACACACACACACACACACACACACACACACACCAGGATATCTTCCCAGGCCGTATTATGTTTATCATGGGATAAACTTAGGTCCACACAGTGTAAACTGCATATGGTCGAGCTGATGTTTGAGTTATCCTGGCTGCTGGCAGTGTTCTCCTGCACATCTTGCTGTTAGTGTTTTGTTCGTCAGGAAGCAGGATAAGTGTCTCCTAACACGACTCTGTCAGATAATGACCTTTAAGTGGATAGGCATCCGCTAGCCTACCGGATCTTCCTCTAGGTTACCTGTAGTCGCTTCCGGGGGTCACCGCCCCCAACCCCCAAATCCCGCGACCCGGCCCCTGACCAGGCCTCCTGGGTACTGGCCTGATCAATCCGACTATTGGTGTTATGACAGGAAAAAACAGGGAAGTAAAGGGATTATTTTTCTTTAGGTTAGGGCATACTAGGTTATCACCTAGTATGCTACGATAGTTTTCACCTTGAGGAAAACGAGAGTAGCTTCATTGGTGCTTATACACTGAGTCAGGTGAGGTGAAGCAACGAAGGCATTGTAACAGGTAGGCGGGATTCCCCAGTGGAAGTATGTGGTGCTTAAGAGTTAGGCCAGGAGTTAGCAAGTAGGATGTGGTGATGTCCTCTGTGTCAAGACTCTGTGATGTTGCTGTGTCGGTCAAGTTTTATATCAATGATATACAACATCAAGGAACTCCTCTTAAAGGGAAATGCAGTGGCAGGTTTAGGCTTGTGGTTCTGGCTTTCCCACCTTCACCCACCTACAGTAATTACGGAAATGGTAAATTGATGATAATATGGACTGGGCGAGGTGTTATCCCTTGAGGGTATGAAAGAGGCAGGGTGGTTGTGAGGCAACATATCCTCATCTCATTACATTAATTTTCTTTGGTGATTCCCAACGTCAATTTCTTAACGCTTCCTGTATATTTTTTATATATATTTTTTAGAAGTGTCGAATCAGTCGGGCCGCCAACAGCAACAGCCTGGTTGACCAGGCAAGCACCAGACAAGCCTGGCAGGGCTGGGCTGTGGGAGTAGCAAAGTTCTTGAAACCGGTCGAAGGCAGATCAAAGTTAGGTTACATAAAATTATAAAACTGTGTATTTAAAGAAGTCAATAAAAAAACTGCCGCTACTCGTCTGGCAGCAAAGTGGTTGGTCATAAGCAGGAAACGTTCAAAGCTACACTTATATCCCTCGTTTCGCCTGCTCAATAGGCTTCTTCGGTTGATATATAGGGGAGAGAGCAGAACTAGTGGCGGTGTAGATATGAGGTGATGAGTTCCTTGGTGTGTGTGTTCATCTATTGAGTTGAACACGCACCAAGGCTGAGGGACTGACCACTTCATATCCGTATCACTACTAATTCATCTGAAGAAGCCTGATGAGCAGGTCACTAAATTAAGATAACAAACTGCTGCACACATGCGTTGCTTATCAACCTGTGAATTTGTATTTCCTTAATATAATGGTTTAACAGATATATCATTGGCATATATTTGTGTGGTGCTACCTTAGTAGCACAGTAGCTTTGGCCTGAAACCATCTGCCTCAGCTAATGGGAAGAAAGTGCCCCAAATCGTGTGAAAAGGGATGTGGCTTATTAGTGTGTTGGTAACAGTGATTGGTCCTCGTAGTGGAGTGGGACAAGGGTGGTGAGAGAGAGACCCTCTCGTATACAAAATATACATTAATTTCTTTGTTATTTAAATGTCGTAGTGATTCGATAATTATAACTGTTACAATGGACTTGTTTCCTAATTTCAAGATACATGGTACAGTGGATAGCGCACTGACCTGCCTGTGAGTTGTTTACACCCGTGTCATTACAACTGGGCGAGTCATTCAAGATACATATCAAGCAGCCATGGTGGTGTAGACCGCAGCAGGAGGAACACACTCTTGGTGTTCCTACAGCAGCAGCAGCAGGAGGAACATTCATTTGGTGTTCCTACAGCAGGAGGAGGAGGAGGAACACTCATTTGGTGTTCCTACAGCAGCAACAGAAGGAACACTCACTTGGTGTTCCTACAGCAGCAGCAGTAGGAGGAACACCATGAGGGTGTTCCTTGCTGCTACGCTTCTTGGTACGTCGAATTCAAAACTGAATCTCGACTTCATGTATGTGGGAACGCTGTGACATTAATAGGCGATGATGGTGGTAGTTAATAGTGGTAACAGTAGAATTAGACGGTGGTGATAGTGGTAGGTGGTGTTAGTAGTAATAATGGTAGTCAGTAAAAGGTACTTGAAGGTCTGGTCCCAAATCTGCACAATGCCGTAACAACATATGGAAGTGAGAGATGTAAGATAAATGTAAAATAAATCCACTGAAAAGCAAGGGTGCCGTGGGCGCAATAAGAGAACATAGTATCATCATCCGTGGTTCCAGACTGTTTAACACTTTGCCATAAAGGATCAGAAATACTGTAAGAGCAAGTGTAGAAGTCTTCAAGAAGAAATTGGACATGTATTTCCGCCAAGTGCCAGATCAAACAGGTTGTGATGGCCGTGTGGGCCATCAGGTCGCTGGCAGTAACAGCTTTGTTGGTCAGGCAAGCGCCAGACAAGCCTTTCCCAAAGCCGGGCTGCAGGAGTAGAAACACACTCGAAACCTTTCAGAGGTATAAGTTGTAGTAGTAGTAGTAAGTGGCGAAGCATGGTGTTTGGTAACAAAAAGTGGCCCTTTACGGGGCGTGGCTGCCACATGGAGTATATTGTGATGTGGTAGTGGTGGTGGAAATAGCGCTGGGGTGGTAACTGGTGGGTGCTAGCAACAGGTGGTTGCCACAGTCATAATGAATGAGTGTGATGGTAGACGTAGTAGGTTGGTAGACGGCAACCATCCAGGAAGGTACTACCATCCTTGATTACAATAAATCATCCGACACGATGTTCCTCCTGTAACTAAACAAGCAGCGGACTGGAATGAAACGTTTGTAGCTCTAGTCGTTCGAGGAGAACTAATACTGACCCCTGTGGGATCAGTATACTAGTATCATTATTCTTAATATATATGTAAACGACCTGGAAGAAGGATTTGAGTCCTGTGTTTCCCGATGATGATATTGTAACAGTTGCTGCACTGCAACAGCATCACCAATTATCAATTATCAAACCAACACACCTTGATAATAGATGTGTGTCCAACAGGCTTTACCTACCTGCCCAAGGCAGGAGGGTGTCCGAAGAAGTGATTAAAAAATAAGAACAAAAACACGAGAAAATAGAGTAGCAGTCCAACAAGTGGCTGCTAGAGTTCAACCCAGACAAATGCAAGGTCACGTAGATTAGAGAAGGAAAGGTAAGACCAGACACATAAGGAAGCTTAGGACCATAGGGATGCTACGTACTTTTTTTTTAAATCTTAGACTGGTAGAAGGGTTAAATGAGTTGGATGGACAAGTAAATCGGGCATATTAAATACACAGCTTCAAGACTAGGTATGGTGAGACCCGTGGTGATGGGAGAGACCAGACACCAGTATTTGCTGGTCGAAGTAACTTCAAGAGTCAGGACATGAGAGAGACACCCGCTTCCATTATATACACACTATACGCCACTGACAATGTAGCACTCGCATAATAATAATAATAATAATATATTTATTATTATTATTAATGTATTCGTATTTATATTTATTTTTTTAGCTATTACTGACCTAAAGTGATGATGGTTGTGGGTTGCCGTGTAGGGGACTGTTGAAGCAGGATTTCCTGCACTTGGGTAATCTATGAATGTAGTGATACATGGGATCTGGAACAGCCAAGGATAGTGTTTACAAGTAGCTAACCCGTAATTTAGAGAATCTTAGATGGCGTTTTGGTCCGTTCTAGACCATAATTAAGTTAGGAGGGACCTAAACTTTGTCGAAAATTTCCTTCCTAAATTATTGGTTAAATGTGAATTGTTCTAGCCATGTTATTATGTTTTGTGAATTGTTCCAGCTACGATGTTGTGGGTTGTGAATTGTTCCATCCACAGTATTGTGGGTTGTGAATTGTTCCATTCACAGTATTGTGGGTTGTGAATTGTTCCATCCACGGTATTGGGGGTTGTGAATTGTTCCATCCACGGTATTGGGGGTTGTGAATTGTTCCATCCACAGTATTGGGGGTTGTGAATTGTTCCATCCACGGTATTGGGGGTTGTGAATTGTTCCATCCACAGTATTGGAGGTTGTGAATTGTTCCATCCACGGTATTTGGGGTTGTGAATTGTTCCATCCACGGTATTGGGGTTGTGAATTGTTCCATCCACGGTATTGGGGGTTGTGAATTGTTCCATCCACGGTATTGGGGGTTGTGAATTGTTCCATCCACGGTATTGGGGGTTGTGAATTGTTCCATCCACGGTATTGGGGGTTGTGAATTGTTCCATCCACGGTATTGGGGGTTGTGAATTGTTCCAGCCACGGTATTGGGGTTGTGAATTGTTCCATCCACGGTATTGGGGTTGTGAATTGTTCCATCCACGGTATTGGGGGTTGTGAATTGTTCCAGCCACGGTATTGGGGTTGTGAATTGTTCCAGCCACGGTATTGGGGGTTGTAGCCACGGTATTGGGGTTGTGAATGTTCCAGCCACGGTATTGGGGGTTGTGAATTGTTCCAGCCACGGTATTGGGGTTGTGAATTGTTCCAGCCACGGTATTGGGGGTTGTGAATTGTTCCAGCCACGGTATTGGGGGTTGTGAATTGTTCCAGCCACGGTATTGGGGGTTGTGAATTGTTCCAGCCACGGTATTGGGGGTTGTGAATTGTTCCAGCCACGGTATTGGGGGTTGTGAATTGTTCCAGCCACGGTATTGGGGGTTGTGAATTGTTCCAGCCACGGTATTGGGGTTGTGAATTGTTCCAGCCAAGGTATTGGGGGTTGTGTTGTTCCAGCCACGGTATTGGGGTTGTGAATTGTTCCAGCCACGGTATTGGGGGTTGTGATGTTCCAGCCACGGTATTGGGGTTGTGAATTGTTCCAGCCACGGTATTGGGGTTGTGAATTGTTCCAGCCATGGTATTGGGGGTTGTGAATTGTTCCAGCCACGGTATTGGGGGTTGTGAATTGTTCCAGCCACGGTATTGGGGGTTGTGAATTGTTCCAGCCACGGTATTGGGGGTTGTGAATTGTTCCAGCCACGGTATTGGGGGTTGTGAATTGTTGCAGCCACGGTATTAACGTTTATTCTTCCAGGAAGAAATTGACATAGTGGCGTTTTACTTATTTGAGCTTTTAAGATTCCATTTGCGTTTTAGAAATGCAAATTCTATTTTTTACGTTCTGCTTAAGGGCACACAGGTGTTGTATCAACATATGTAGTTCATTATGTAGGGTTAACTCGGTAATGTAGTATGAGTAAGCAGCCTCAACATTAGTATGTTGGAGCATGGTTGCCACAGGCAGAGAGCTGCACGCAAGTTCATCCTCGCAATTACCATCCTCTTGAGAGTTGCAACTTGCACCGCACTCTGCAGTGACCCGACTGTCTGTGGTAGTGGTGGTGAGGGCAGTGGTGGTGGTGGTGGTGGTGAGGTCATGGCCGTGTACTGGGTGGGGTGCTGCATGGTAATGAGGACACGAAATGTCTTAATGTAGTGGATTGTGATGTGGACGCTGGTGTGTCGCCTCTTAAGAAAAAGGTGATAATGTAAGTGACAGGGATATGTGGGTGGGGAGGGTGTGAGTGGGGACGGTAAGGGACACAGGGAGTAGGTGGGGGGATTGAGAGTGGGTGGACGGGATTTGGGAAGGATGGAAGTGAGAGGGACATGGTTGGGGTGAAAGGGACGTAGGTGGGCGTGTTGGGTTTAGGTCTGTTTTAGTCAGATGAGACATGGGTGAGGACACGGGCGTGTCATGTGAAGCTGGCTTCCTAGTGAGTGGGGAGGGGGAAAATGGCCGTGTCAAGCTGAACATCAGCGGTAGTCGTAGCGGTGGTTGTTGGGAAGGATGATGCACGGAGGGAGAGAGAGGGAGGGCGCGGCCCTCACCGTCAGATCCTCTCAACAAATGGACAAAGGGCTTCATGAGGTTAGGTTTCTTTACCACATTGTGACTGAAACTAGATGCTACCCCCATCCCCATCATCACCTTCCCTCCCCTCCTCCTCCTCCCCCTCCTCCCCCTCCTCCTCCCCTCCTCCTCCCCCTCCTCCTCCCCCCCTCCTCCTCCCCCTCCCCACCACCCCAGTCCATCCCTCATTCTTTGGCTGCAGTGATTATAGGTAACTTATATGTAACCACTATAGCTATCACCATCACCTTATCTATCATCTCTCCATCACCACCACCCTCCATCTTCACCATCACCACCCTATCCATCACCTCCTTCCATCTCCACCATCTCCATTACCTGTTGCTCTACATGTTTTAGTACTGTAGTTCTCTACTGTATATATTGTGTTAGGAAGAGAGAGAGAGAGAGAGAGAGGGGAGAGAGAGAGAGAGAGAGAGAGAAGCAAGAATACGTACTTTTCCATATCCCCGTTAACTGACGTGGATATACAGAGCTCCTGGTCCCGTGGACCAGGAGCTCTGTATAAGGTTTCTTCCCCGGTCTTGGACCTGAAATGTGATCCCGAGGTCCTAGACTCACCGAGTCCTCACGCCGAGACGAAGGAGCCCAGGGAGGATGAGATAAGGATGTGATCTGCGGTTCTAGTCTCAAAAGTTTTACCGCTTCGACGAAGCACTAAGGAAAAACCAGGAAGATCAGGCAAAGATCATCACAGAGATACTGAGAAGTCGCTTGGGCGACACTCGAAATTTCTGTTGACGAAACGTTTCGCCTGCGCAGCAGTTTTATTGGTCTAATATTGTGATAGATTACACTGCTGGAGACATCAGCGTTGGTGGAAGACCAAGTAGAGGAACTGGAAAAGTAGTGGGATGCAATCAACCCATGAGCCTCGGTGCAAGATGATCAGTGTCTCAGCCTCAGGCTAAGAAACTGATTATCTTGTACCAAGGCTGATGTCTCCAGCAGTGTGCATCATCTGGGTATCTTTATTTGTAGACGTTTCGCCATCCAGTGGCTTTATCAATACAAATTCAAGGACGTAATAGAAAGACTGTAGAATTGTATTCAAAAGACGAGGTAATCAGTCCCTCAGCCTTGAATTTGTATTGATAAAGCCACTGGAGGGCGAAACTTCTACAAATAAAGATACCCAGATGTTGCACACGTGTCTGGTTCTTCATCTTGTTGGTATTTGTATACCATACATAAACAGGCTAGGAACTCTTATCCCACTTTAGCTCATTTCAGACCTGAGCCCTGAGGATACCACCCACGACTACCTGCTAACACCCAGGTGCTGTTTACTGCTAGGCAACCCAGGGCAACAAGTGTAGGGAGTTATTGTACCAATGTCTCGGCTCGCCCAGGATTGAACCCAGGTCTTTCGGTTGTGAGTCGGAGGTACTACCGCTGAGCTAAGCTCTACCTGTAAATGAGAACACCTCCCCCCCCCTTCCCTAAGAAGAGCCAGATGTCTGCTGACCGATTATCGCGGGTTCAGTCCCACACTGCTCGTGTTTCACAACATATTGTGCATACTATCTTTAACTTTGAACAGCTTGTCTGGTCAACCAAGCTGTTGCTGCTGGTGGCAAGCAACTCCTTTTAAGGTCACCTTGATGCTGGTGAAGAGCTCGTGTTCCAAGGCTTTGGCGCTGCACTACCATTCCTCGGATGAGACCTGATTTACCCCCCTTCACCGTTTACTAGGTGTTGTAGTGACCCCCTACGCTTCCACATTATAATAATAATTGTGTACAAAAGAAAGTTGGATAGAGATATGGCCTACTTAAAGACAGGTGTAGTTTGTTCTGTTATTCCTTGTTTATTGGAGAGATAAGATAGGCCTCAATCTTCCTTGGTAACAACGAGGGCATTGTTAGAGTCTGGTATCTTCTGGTTTAAGCTATACACGGAATGTCGCCTTAATACATCTAAGCATTTAACATTACTGATGGTGAACATTAGCGTCATCCTGCGTTAGTTGGTTGATTAGGTTTAAAAACCCGTCGACTACACAAGGGTGTTCAGGCAGTATGACACCTGTAGGGATTAGAGTAAACCTCTCGGTGTATATGCACCGAGATATACACCTCTCGGTATATATGCGCTGAGATTGCACCTGTATTTATTTATATGTACTGAGATATAAACTTCTGTGTGTATATGCTCTTGTAGCTTGAGCAGTTCCTTCAGTAGGCTGTCAATGTGACAGTTTTAATTCACAAGAGATAAACACAGTAGACCCATGTTTTTTCCAGGGTCATTTTCCCCCTCTCTCCCATACTCCCCAAGCGGCCTGGTCCCAGACCACGGATCATGGTTGATGGTCTGACCAGTCAGGCTGTTCGTGCTAGCGTCACGCAGACCAATATTAGGCAGCCCAGCTGATCAGGAACTGACTTGAGTAACGTACCATGATTGCTATCGAGGACAGCCAGGTGTCATTGCAGTACAGTTAGTCTCAACGATGATTCTATATGCCACTTTGTGCAAAAATCGCTAAAAGAGCGACACAACATGCAAAATAACCACAGGGGGAGTTGAATGATACCTCTAGACATTTCGTGTTTATTGCAACACGGGTAAAATTACGCTTTATGTCCTCAGGTTTTTTGCTTCCCATATCTATATAATAATGTTTGAAATAATAATACTTGATTCTCGAGTCATACTCGCCTTGGAGTACCTAAGATCTTTTATCTGACAACGAAGGACTCATCTCAGGGTATAAACGTTGTTAAATGTACGTTAGTTGTGTGTCCTGGGTTACCGTACTCGAGGGTTGCTTGTGGTAATTTACACGGACGATAATGTAAGTTTTTGTGACTGCTGTAAATAAATAAAAGGTTCATTTACATAACAGCTGGGCCAACAGGGAGAAATTCTGTGTGAGTGCAGGGTGGTTGTTTGTGAGCTCTGGTGTGGAGGTGCTCACTAGTGATGCTGTGAGCTTGAGTGTGAGTGCAGGGTGGTTGTTTGTGAGCTCTGGTGTGGAGGTGCTCACTAGTGATGCTGTGAGCTTGAGTGTGAGTGCAGGGTGGTTGTTTGTGAGCTCTGGTGGTGTGGAGGCGCTTACTAGTGATGCTGTCAAGGATGCTCAAAGCTTTCCCTTCGTTTTTCCCTCGCCCTCCTTCCCTCAATCTTCATACTATTTATTACTCCTCCCCTTCCCCTGTCTTCTTACCTTTTTTTTTTTGCATCAGTTCTTCTTTCTATCCCTCTTGTTTCTTCCTTCTTCCCGTGTTCTTCCCTCATTTCTTTCTTCTTCACGCTTTCCTTTCCACCCTCTTTCCTTTCCTTCCCTCCCTATTTCCTTCTTTCCCTCGTTTCCTCTCTTTCCTTCTCTCCCTCCTTCCTTTCCTTCTCTCCTCTCCTTAATTTCCTTCCCTTCCTTCTCTACTCTCCCTAATTTCCTTCCCTTCCCTTCCTGATTTCCTTCCCTTCCCTCCGTCCCCCTCCCTTTTCCCCCTCCCTCAAGGATCACAACAGCGTCATTATCACCCCGCGAGGAAAATAAGATGGATAATGAAAACCTTCAGAACAACGGATTCCATGCCAATGATCCTTTTTAAGTCACTTTTTCTGGTGGAGACTGTACAGAGAACCTTCACTGCATGTGTAACTTCAGTCAAGCTCCTTAATTACTGGGAATGTTTGAAGTCCCTTTGCCTGTACTTCTTGGAATGCAGGAGAGAAAAATACATCATAATTTATACCTGGAATCGTAGAGGGACTATTCCCAAATCTGCACACAGAAATCACTCCCTACGAAAGAAGACGACTCGGTAGACGGTGCAAAATACCCCCAATGAAAAACAGTGGTGCCGTGAGTACAAATGAGAGAATACACAACAGCCTCCCATCATACACAAAGGAAATTACCAATAGACCCCTGGCTGTCTTTAATAGGGAACTGCATAGGTTCCTAAAGTTACTACCTGACCAGCCGGCCTGTGATTTGTACGTTGGACTGCGTGCGACCAGCACTAACAGCCTGGTTGATCAGCCTGTTGTACCGTGATGCTTGGTATCTCTCTCGCTCCTTTTTTCCTATACTGATAAAATCCAAGTATTGTCAGTGTTTTAGATGTTTTATTGATTCTATGTGGATAGTATGCAACCTCTGTACACTTCCAGCTGTGAGTAGTGTGTGAACACAGCCACTCTTGACTGTACAGTGTCTTCGCTACTTCAACACAGCCACTCTTGATTGTACAGTGTCTTCGCTACTTCAACACAGCCACTCTTGACTGTACATTTCTTCCTCTTAACACAGCCACTCTGACTGTCAGTGTCTTCCTACTTCAACACAGCCACTCTTGATTGTAGCATGTCTTCTACTTCAACACAGCCACTCTTGACTGTACATTTTCTTCGCTACTTCAACACAGCCACTCTTGACTGTACAGTGTCTTCGCTACTTCAACACAGCCACTCTTGACTGTACAGTGTCTTCGCTACTTCAACACAGCCACTCTTGACTGTACAGTGTCTTCGCTACTTCAACACAGCCACTCTTGATTGTACAGTGTCTTCGCTACTTCAACACAGCCACTCTTGATTGTACAGTGTCTTCGCTACTTCAACACAGCCACTCTTGATTGTACAGTGTCTTCGCTACTTCAACACAGCCACTCTTGACTGTACAGTGTCTTCGCTACTTCAACACAGCCACTCTTGACTGTACAGTGTCTTCGCTACTTCAACACAGCCACTCTTGACTGTACAGTGTCTTCGCTACTTCAACACAGCCACTCTTGACTGTACAGTGTCTTCGCTACTTCAACACAGCCACTCTTGACTGTACAGTGTCTTCGCTACTTCAACACAGCCACTCTTGATTGTACAGTGTCTTCGCTACTTCAACACAGCCACTCTTGATTGTACAGTGTCTTCGCTACTTCAACACAGCCACTCTTGATTGTACAGTGTCTTCGCTACTTCAACACAGCCACTCTTGACTGTACAGTGTCTTCGCTACTTCAACACAGCCACTCTTGACTGTACAGTGTCTTCGCTACTTCAACATAATGTTCGTTCCACTTTTCTACTGCTCTTCAGACTGAAAAAAAAATATACTTCGTAACATCTCTGGTAGAATATTTGACTAAACGAAAACGACGTGTTAGACGTGTGCTCCTCTCGTAACACCTGCTGCAACCTGTAGGAGAACCTAAATAAAAAAAAAGGTCTCCAGTGAAAGTAAGCCATGCATGCTCTTTGGCTGTCTTGGATTATCCCGCCTTACTAACCCTCCGGAGTTATTAATTTAAATACAGTATTCTTTTTCTACGCCCTCATGTTCCCTTCCCTGGCATTTCAGTGTGTCTCTGTCTGCCCTGTTAATCCCTCTTGAGTATCTTGCCCTATATTTTCCTCTGTGTCACGCAGATGCACACGCTAAGTGATGCTGGAGAGGGAGGCACGGATGCTTTGCTGGTGTTCATGTAGCGTGTAAGAGAGTGCGGGGGTGGAACACCAGCAGCACAAGGAAGAGGTGGTGTGGCGGTGTCGAAATACTATATCTAGCGGGATGGTTGGCTGGCTGGCCATATGTGCTAGAATAGCTTATCCTTCAGCTTAAACGGCGTTCCTAGGGATACAGACTCTCTGAGTACATGGGACGGACAGACAGAAGAGCACTTTGAGTTCACAACGAGACTATCTGGAGATAAATGGTATAAAATACCGACACCATGGAAAAATAGACACAAATACAGTATAGTGCGATCATATATTGACTACGTTTCGCCCACACAGTGGGTTTTATCAAGTCACAAACATATCTGTTAGTGACTTGATAAAGCCCACTATGTGGACGAAACGTAGTAAAGGATAGCATTGTACTGTATTTGTATCTATTTTTTCCAGCGAGGCTATCTGCCGAGAAGAACTATCTACGTTTGCCTAGACGAGCCTGGCCCATGGCCGGGCTCAGAGAGTAGATACTCTCGAAACTCTTCAAAGGTATATCAAAGGTATAACCCTGCACTGGTGTGGGTCGGGAAATAGAATTGTGACGAGCCTCGCGTTCACTTCAATGATTGTTATTTTTGTATGCTTCTCCATGTCAACAATAAATTCTGAATAGGGTGGTTATATTTAGTTTTTGTCTTCATCGGGTACAGTGTGCCCCCGGGTAAAACTGATGAAAAGTATTTCTTCAGCCATGGTACTGTTGTAAACAGTCTATTGAGTGGCTGTTGACGGTGACTTGAATAGTTGAAATATGACTTGTTTTATTGCAGTCGCGCCCAGGGGTTGTTCGCGCGGCAGACCTTGTTTATGTCGCCTTTATCTTACTCTGTAGTTTTTCTAGCCTAACCCAACCCAAACCAGCCCAGTCTAACCTTACTTAACCTAGGAATGTGTTCTAAACCGTATGCGAAGAAGTGATATAGTTGCTAGGAGGATGGATTTATTTCTAGATATATGCCTCTCTAGAGTTAAAGATATGGGAGAAAGTGTAAAATAAACCCAGTGAGGAGCAGGGGTGCGGTGGGGACAATACGGGAGCACTGTATTAACATCCGGGGTCCCAGACTATTCAACATCTTACCAGAAGATATCCGAAACACGGCTGGAACCAGTGTAGAAGCCTTCAAGAGGAAACTGGACAAGTATCTTCATCGGGTGCCAGATCAACCAGGCTGTGATGGATATGTGGGGCAGCGGGCCTCCAGCAGCAACAGCCTGGTTGACCAGACAAGCACCAGACGAGCCTGGCCCATGGCCGGGCTCAGAGAGTAGATAAACTCTCGAAACTCTTCAAAGCATTCATTCTTGTGTATTAGCTGGTGTGTGAGGCAAGAATAGTGTGTACCATGAAATGGAGGCAGAAGACAACTGCTAGAGGAGTGTGTTTTAGAGACTTGCATGTACACCACCATTCACTAGCGCCATCTATCACAGTAAATAAGTCTCTGTGTTGCTGGTTGGTAATGATGTCATTAAATGTTACAACAACTAACTATTTCTGGTGCTTTTGATATCAAATAACTCAATCATCAACACACTTTAAGCAACAGGGAGGCACTCAAAACAGCAGGGAGGCACTCAAAACAGCAGGGAGCCATTCACAGCAGCGGGGAGGCACTCAAAACAGCAGGGAGGCACTCAAAACAGCAGGGAGGCACTCAAAACAGCAGGGAGGCACTCAAAACAGCAGGAAGGCACTCAAAACAGCAGGGAGGCACTCAAAACAGCAGGGAGACACTCACAGCAGCATGGAGGCACTCAGATCATCAGAGAGAAAATCAAAATCCCCAGCAGACAGCTGAGAACAAGAGCAGACAAGGCAGGGACAACACTGCTGCAGCATCCATCACGTGTTGGCCAGGTCTCACTACACTTAACAGCCCTTCATGGGAGGATTAGTAAGGCTAATGAAGGGCTCTTGAGCCTTCAAGAAAGGGGCCTTTAACTCGAGCTTGCTCTCTTAAACTGCTCCTTCAGGAGAAAATTGAGCACGATGTTAATTTTTTCGTACGAGATGGAAAACTTTTGACATTTCGTAATATTTTCACGTTTTTAGTTTTTTTTTTTCAAGTATGTATATTACGAAGTGGTCTTCCATATCCCAGGCGCTGTATGATCCCCCTACGGGTTTAGCGCTGCTCTCTTGAATATTTTAATGTGACACTTGAGAACACTACAAACAAGCAGCTGTGTCCTACCCAACTAATCAGCCTGAGAGGGCGGTGTCTGGTTTACTGTGAGCTGTGTGTAGTAACTGATCCAGTTGTAAGTGGTGATACAGTCAGCTGTGTGTAGTAACTGATCCAGTTGTAAGTGGTGATACAGTCAGCTGTGTGTAGTAACTGATCCAGTTGTAAGTGGTGATACAGTCAGCTGTGTGTAGTAACTGATCCAGTTGTAAGTGGTGATACAGTCAGCTGTGTGTAGTAACTGATCCAGTTGTAAGTGGTGATACAGTCAGCTGTGTGTAGTAACTGATCCAGTTGTAAGTGGTGATACAGTCAGCTGTGTGTAGTAACTGATCCAGTTGTAAGTGGTGATACAGTCAGCTGTGTGTAGTAACTGATCCAGTTGTAAGTGGTGATACAGTCAGCTGTGTGTAGTAACTGATCCAGTTGTAAGTGGTGATACAGTCAGCTGTGTGTAGTAACTGATCCAGTCGTAAGTGGTGATACAGTCAGCTGTGTGTAGTAACTGATCCAGTTGTAAGTGGTGATACAGTCAGCTGTGTGTAGTAACTGATCCAGTTGTAAGTGGTGATACAGTCAGCTGTGTGTAGTAACTGATCCAGTTGTAAGTGGTGATACAGTCAGCTGTGTGTAGTAACTGATCCAGTTGTAAGTGGTGATACAGTCAGCTGTGTGTAGTAAGTGATCCAGTTGTAAGTGGTGATATAGTCAGCTGTGTGTAGTAACTGATCCAGTTGTAAGTGGTGATACAGTCAGCTGTGTGTAGTAACTGATCCAGTTGTAAGTGGTGATACAGTCAGCTGTGTGTAGTAACTGATCCAGTTGTAAGTGGTGATATAGTCAGCTGTGTGTAGTAAGTGATCCAGTTGTAAGTGGTGATACAGTCAGCTGTGTGTAGTAACTGATCCAGTTGTAAGTGGTGATATAGTCAGCTGTGTGTAGTAAGTGATCCAGTTGTAAGTGGTGATACAGTCAGCTGTGTGTAGTAAGTGATCCAGTCGTAAGTGGTGATACAGTCAGCTGTGTGTAGTAAGTGATCCAGTCGTAAGTGGTGATACAGTCAGCTGTGTGTAGTAAGTGATCCAGTCGTAAGTGGTGATACAGTCAGTTGTGTGTAGTGATTCAGTCGCAAGTGGTGATACAGTCAGCTGTGTGTAGTAAGTGATTCAGTTGTAAGTGGTGATACAGTCAGCTGTGTGTAGTAGTGATTCAGTTGTAAGGGGTAATACAGTCAACTGTGTGTAGTAACTGGTCCAGTTATAGAGGCGATACAGTCACCTTGTGCAGTGAGCCGGTCGTAAGTGGTGAGCCTCGGGTACAGTACGGGAACACTGTGTCAACATTCATGTGGTATTAGACTTTTCAGTCTGCTACCAGCAGATATCACAAATGTTGCTGGAACCAGCGTGGAGGTCATCAAGAGCAGACGGGATCACTACCTCGGTAATGTACCTGATCTACCAAGATGCGATGGATATGGTGACCGGCGGACCGCGAACACCAACAGTCAGGTTGACCAGGCAATCAACAGGGATTGTCATTCATGTACAGTCAGTAGAGATGCCGAGCCCCGGGCCGGGCCGCAAGGATAGGAAAACTCACGAAATAGGTCATAGGCGAGTCACGGGTAAAATGCGTATATCGAGAAATTTGCTTAAAATCGTATGTAAGATATGGATTTCTTTCTGGAGGACGAGCTTTAAAGAAACTGAAATTCGTAGATACGAAACATTATATACACACACATGTCCCAGCTGAATATTAGGACCCTCCAGCGTCTCTTGATGCAAGGAATTGAAGTTGCCTTCCACTTCTCTGTCGACCCTGATTACCTCCCATTCCCCAGGCGCTACTTGATTCCTACGGGTTTGGCTCTTCCCCATAATAATAATAATATTATTATTAATATTTATTATTCTTAAAACATCAAGTCATCACTAGTATATAACATAGCATCGGGGATGGTACCAAACTTCTCTGGTTTTGGTCTTGTTTCTGCCGGAGTGGTGAGCTAGATTGGGGAAGCGAGTTACAACTGGGAAGGGCTGGATTGGGGATGAGTTTTACGATTATTCTCAAAGAGTTTCTCTCCCCTGCGATGCGTAACCATGAAATTGTCCACTCTTTACGCATTTATGCAGAGGCGTTGGAGCTTCATGGGAAAATGGACCCCCGACTTGTTTGATTGTGTCGAAGAGTGGGTGATGCAGTGACGGTCTGCGACCCTGTGTCGTCTTACTCATTGTCAGACGCTTTAGATAAGCCAGCCTGAGCCATTTATCCGAATCATTTATATGAACCATGGTTAGACCATTTATGTGACGTAGTATTTATATAAAGTTAACAATGGTCGAAATATTGTTGAAGTATTTATAAGAGGTGTGGATGAAATATAAGTAAGACATGTGCAAGTTAGGTATCTTTATTCCGAAACGTATCGCCTACACAGTAGGTTTCTTCAGTCGCATACAGAGGGGGCAGCTGGAGAAACCTACTGTGTAGGCCAAACGTTTCGGTATAAAGATACCCAACTGTTGCAAATATGTGTTACCAACTTCTCGGTATTGTATACGATTATCATCCTTGACCGAACCAGTTAAAGGAGTCGTGGCCGAACTAATAATGAACTGTTAGAGAAGTGTTGTCATAAAGAAGTACTTGCTGGACGGTACTGAAGCTGTGACGCCAGTCATCTCGCGTCTCTCGTGGCCCTCGTCAAGTGTCCTGAGAAAATATTTACACCTAACTGAATTGGGGTTTTGAGGGAGACTGAGCAATGCACGTCACTGATTAACATAGGTAAATATTCTCTCTATTTGTCTGTCTCTTCGCCCTTTTTCTCCAGTCGCTCCTCCTTTCCCCTTCACCTTTTTCCTCTTTATCCTTCCCACCCTTTCCTGCTTTTCATCTTCCCTTCCTCCCCTTCATTTCCTCCCCCTTCTTCCTCCATTTCCTCCCCTCTCCCCTCTAGCAGCACGCTGCCGGTGTATCCTTCCCTAAGTTTTTTCTCCTCTTTCTCTACCCCCTTCTCTTCTCCTCGTCTCCCCCTACTTCTTCACAGCTGCTGACTGACAACTGTCAGGCTTACACAACTGAACATGACATCATAAACTGTACACAGTCTCGAGTCATTCTTGGAGTGCACGATCACCCCTTCTGAGAACTGTATAATAACTGCCATACTTGTTGACGCTTCTCTCAGCTTGTTTCATCACCTGTCTGGGTCACTGTCATCAGCAGTGACTGTGTGTCACACTGGGTCACTGTCATCAGCAGTGACTGTGTGTCACACTGTCTGGGTAACTGTCATCAGCAGTGACTGTGTCACACTGGGTCACTGTCATCAGCAGTGACTGTGTGTCACACTGTCTGGGTCACTGTCATCAGCAGTGACTGTGTGTCACACTGTCTGGGTCACTGTCATCAGCAGTGACTGTGTCACACTGGGTCACTGTCATCAGCAGTGACTGTCACACTGTCTGGGTCACTTTGTCATCAACAGTGATGGTGTGTCACACTGTCTGGGTCACTTTGTCATCAACAGTGACGGTGTGTCACACTGTCTGGGTCACTTTGTCATCAACAGTGATGGTGTCACACTGGGTCACTTTGTCATCAACAGTGATGGTGTGTCACACTGTCTGGGTCACTTTGTCATCAACAGTGATGGTGTGTCACACTGGGTCACTTTGTCATCAACAGTGATGGTGTGTCACACTGTCTGGGTCACTTTGTCATCAGCAGTGACGGTGTGTCACACTGTCTGGGTCATTATCATCAACAGTGATGGTGTGTCACACTGTCTGGGTCACTTTGTCATCAACAGTGATGGTGTGTCACACTGTCTGGGTCACTTTGTCATCAGCAGTGACGGTGTGTCACACTGTCTGGGTCATTGTCATCAACAGTGATGGTGTGTCACACTGTCTGGGTCACTTTGTCATCAGCAGTGATGGTGTGTCACACTGTCTGGGTCATTGTCATCAACAGTGATGGTGTGTCACACTGGGTCATTGTCATCATCAGTGACGGTGTGTCACACTTGTCAGGGTTACAGTCTCAGCAATGACGGTGTCACACTGTCTGGGTCACAGTGTCATCAGCAGTGATGGTGTGTCACACTTGTCAGGGTCACAGTATCATCAGCAGTAAAGGTGTCACTTGTCAGTCATTGTTATCAGCAGTGACGGTGTGTCACACTTCACTGTCTAAAGTCACATCCTAGCAGTGACGGGTCACACACATCCCCAATCCGAGTCGTATCAGCAGTGACACAAAAGGTGATACTGATACTGGATACTTGAAGGATGTTTCCGGAGGTTAACGCCCCCGCGACCCGGTCCCAGACTAGTCCTCCCGGTAGATCAAGGCCTGATCGACTAGGCTGTTATTGCTGGCTGCACGCAGTCCAGCTTACGAACCACAGCCCGGCTGGTCAGGAACTGACTTGAGGAGCTTATCAAGATCCCTCTTGAAGACACCCAGGGGTCTGCTAGTAATCCACCTTACGTACGAAGGGAGGCTGTTGAAAAGTCTTGGTCCTTTCACACTTATTGTGTTATCTCTTAACATTAGCACTGCTATTTTCCCCTTGATGTAAGTAAATTAACCGAAAAAAACTAATGTCATAGGTAACGCCATGATCAGAAAATTGGATCAAATTGGGGCTATTCTGAAGATATTTCTACTCATTGTACTACAATACAGTGTGGGCAAACTACAGTATCGTGTATCGTCTCTCAGTAAACTATGACAATGGTATAACTTGGAGGTACTGCTTAGGGAGGATACACTCGATGATTTTTGACTTAGTAAAGATGAATATTTTTGCGTGAGAGAGAGAGAGGATGTGAGGAGGCAGCAGCAGCAGCAGCAGCAGCAGCAGCAGCAGCAGCAGACAAGCCTAGCTCAGGAGCCGGGCTGCGGGAGTAGCAAAACGCAGCAGAGCTCGTGAAATCGGGCGCAGGTATAACGCAGACAGTAACTGTCTAGAGCCATGGTGTGTTTGGGCACTAAGGCAGTACCTGGAGGGTGTTCCAGGGGTCAACGCCCCCGCGGCCCGGGCCATGACCAGGCCTCGCTGTGGATCAAAGTGAATCCTGTGTAATTTTGTTACTCTTGAGGATATCAAACTTTAGTAACACTTGGCATGTGTTATATGAATTTACATTCCGTTGTTTCGATCGCTTCTCCTCCTCGTTTCGAACATTTCTCCCTTCCCTCTCCCCTTTCCGTCGTTTTGCCCCATCTCCCCACTTCACTCCCATTGTTTTTATCCCTATCTTTTTAGTTCAGTCTCTTTTTTTTTTGTCATCTATATTTTGCTTTCCATCCTCTCTTCCTCCCCCAACTCTCCCTTCTTTTCTCACTCCCTTCTTTCACTCTCTTCATCTCTCGCTCCCTTCTCTCGCTACCTTCTTCTCTCACTCCCTTCTTCTCTCACTCCCTTCTTCCATCACTCGCTTCTTCCCTTATTCCCTGGCTTCAAACTTATCTCGTTCAACATTGCCTCACTCGTTTCCCTCACTTCTTCCTTCCCTCACTTCTTCCTTGCCTCACTTCCTTCTTCCCTCACTTCTTCCTTGCCTCACTTCCTTCTTGCCTCACTTCTTCCTTGCCTCACTTCCCTCACTTCCACTTTCCTTCAAGATTCGTAGTGTCGTGAGAAACATTTTTTTTTACGTAGGAAAACAAAGCTGTAAAAACCAGACTTCCTTTTTAAGTATTATCAAACTTAAGGTCGCGTTTCCGTGTTTTTAATCTTGTTTTGTCTGGCGAATGTTTCTCACACACACACACTACACACACACACACACACACACACACACACACGTACGTACGTACGTACACATGACTTCAGGCTATGGTAATATTACATATTAATACTAAGTCACTTCTCCACCTCAACCCTATCACCACCATTCCATACCACGCATCACCACTCCCCATCACCGTATCACCAACACCACCCCATCACCGCCCCTATCACCCCCACTCAGCACATAACGACCTAGACGAGATAATGGGCAGCTTGATTGAAGGGTAGTTAGGACCTGTGGGTGATGGGTAGTAATGGCTGGGTCTCGCCTACGTCTGTTCTGTAATGTTTGGGTGTCTGATCAGCCAGGCTGTGGTAACTGTATGGGCCTGCAGCCTGCCAGAAACAACCTGGTTGATCAGATTGCAGGATATATCAAAACAGAAGCATTAGGCAGAAGATTCTGGGAACCATCAGCGAAAGCATCAGTCATCTTCTGTGATGTCCTGTGTGGACCTGCAGGCCGCTAACACCGGCAGCCTGGTTGACCGGTTGTCGTAAAACAACGTGTCAGCGCTTGAATGGTTGTGACTCGGTCACAGACCAGCAGGTTCAGACCTGGTTCAGACCAGACTGTGAGGGTAGGAGTCCCGAAACTGGGCACAGATATATCACCCATCACTTCAGATTAATAAATCAGTGGCAAGGGAATATTAAAGAGGAACCTCATCATAACGGACGGTTTAAAAAAAAAGGTTGTGTCAGTGGAGGAAGGTCACTAGTGGAGAGGAAATGTGGGAACAAAACCATTTGAAGAGGGCGAGGGGAACATCGTCACACCCCAGCAGAGGAGAAGCACCGTTACACCCCAGCAGATAGGGAACGCCCTCACACCCCTGGAGAGGTGGAACACCCCCACACACCTCTGGCTGTACCATAGACAGTATCAAGTGGCTGCTATTGACCCCCCGCCAGCCTCCTATCCTTCCCAATCCTCCCTCCAAATTACACAATAAACCCTCCTCCTATCACTCTCTTGTTGCCTCCCTTCAGTGAATCCATCATGCCACAACTAAATAAGAAATGCAAACGTTGGCTAAATACTATCGGAGCTTTTGCTGACTACAACCCCAGCTATGGTGCTAAATCCTTAAATCATTAATTATGCTGCACCATGTTAATGTTAGCTAAAGATAATTCTCTCCGGCCCTTGACATTAATGCAAAACGAAGCCATCGGGATTATTTAGGGCCGTCCTAAAACTACCAAGGCTCTTAATATGAGGAAGGAGCTTGGTATTCCTAGTATCAGTGATTGGATATTACAATGTCGAGAAATTAACCAGATCTTGTCGCCATAAATCTTAATAATTATCAGAAAGTAAATTTAAACGCAGAGCGATATGAATTGTGAAAAGCATGCAGTGATTGTAAATGTTACAACTTGCACGAAGTGTATCATTGTTTATAAGATAATGTCACCCATCCTTGGAAGTTGCATTCGTTTTATGTCAAATTTTAGAGCCAATCCCAAGAAGCTCGTCACCAGCAATCCCTTCTCTGTATCACACATTACATATAGTGATAGCCCTCAACAAGAGTCCACTGGCTGCGTCTACACTTGTCACTGTTCTAGATAGGGATAGTAGCAACAGCCTAGTCACGGACCGGGCTGCGGGGACATTGACCCCCGAAACCCCCCCTCCAGGTATACTCCAGGTCATCACTGAGTGCACTTTACTCGTATAATGACTAACATGTTCATTGGAGAAGCCAGGTATTGATATTAAAAAATAAGAGGGGGGGGGGTAATGTACAATTCTTACGACTTCGTGTCGCATTTCCTCTATATAATAAAGCGGATAAATGTAATCATATAAAGTACTTTAAAGAAAAAGTTGAATATAACCTTAGTCTGCCTGTGACAAGAATTATGAATAGTATTAGGAAAGAAGTAAATAATGAATCTGAATATCCAAGGAATGCAGTTAATTGCTAAGAGTAGATCCATAACTCACTCTGATAACATGACCGTAGGTAAGCACATTTACAGAGCAACTTGCAGTGTAAGCTGACTGGTGTTGTAGTGATCAAGCTTAGGCTTAGTTACAAGTACAAGCGATGGTCAAACTTAAGTTGAAATCATGTGCTGAGCCACCAACCGTCTTCAGGTATCCCAGTGGTCACTTGCTGGCTCACTGTACCTGGTTGTCCCCATATTAAGGAATATGGATTATCATTATGGGGAAATGCTAAACCCATAGGGGTCTTTGATATACCTTTGATGAGTTTCGATAGGTTTTCTACTCCCGGAGCCCGGCCTTGGGCCTGGCTCTTCGGCCTCATGCAGCACCTGGGAAATGTGAGGCAATCTGGCTTGATCTAAGGAAGTGGAGAGTAGCTCCAATTCATTGGATCAAGAGCTCTTCACAAGCATCAAGACACCTACACTGAAGGATGAGAAGATTCAGGTATAATGTGTCAGTGTATCAAATGAGTGGAAAAAGATATCAGACATTCCAAGCAAATTTTCTAAATTTGCAACATGAAATATAAATTGTAAATATATACACCCATATATATATATAATGTGTAGAGTATTGTAACAGTACACTGCTTAGGTACTCTTTTTTTTATTATTTATTAAAAAAAATACACTATTCCCTTCACCCTTCACATCACTCATTTCCAGTCCCTCTCCAGTATCACCTTCCCTCCCCTCCACAATCTTCCCAGGGTTACGTACTTCTATGTAGTTATCACAGCCTGGTTGTTCTTGCACTTGTAGGAGGCAGTGATCCAGCTTCTTGAAAAAATATGTAGCTACCTTTTTTTTTACAGACATATTTTACAATATCTGGTAGTAGCAGGTTGAAGAGTCTTGGCACCTGGATGTTGACACTTGTGTTTCGTAATACTACACAAATAACCTGCAAATAGGGCAGTTAAACTTATGACGACGTTTCGGTCCGACTTAGACCGAGAAGTCGGTCATAAGTTTCACTCTCTTATATACGGGCTGTGTGTACTCACCTAGTTGTGGTTGCAGGGGTCGATTCACAGCTCCTGGTCCCGCTTCTTCACTGGCCGCTATTCGGTCACTCTACCCTTTCCATGAGCTTTATCATACCTCTCCTTAAAGGTATGTATGGATCCTGCCTCCACTACATCACTTCCCAGAATATTCCACTTCCTGACAACTCTGTGACTGAAGAAATACTTCCTAACGTGTGTGTATCTGTGTGTGTGTGTTCCAGTCACGGTATTTTTATTTTCTCTTTCGATTTGTGCCTGTGGAGCCACCACATACCTATCCTGCCCATCAGCATTACCCAAACATTAGGGGTAGGAGAACGTAACCCGCGGAGTCCCGCAAGGATCGTTCGTGGCGCCCGTACTAACCTCGCTCTGTGTTAATTATCTGTGTTTCAGTAGTCGTTTCATTATACATATTTGATATTAGTAAGCCACGGAAAAATCGTTATTCTTAACAATTTTTACAAGATTTATATATGCATAATTTAGCTAAAAACTTGAAAATACGTCAGAAAGGGCTTCAGACCGCTCTCAATCGTCTAAAAATGCAATAAAATAACGTTTTAGCACATTTTTTTTATAATATTTTGTAATGAGAATGCAAACGGATGTAGATGTAAGATTTTTACATGACAATTTTCTCTCTCTCTCTCCCCTACTCGTGAGATAGTTTGTTATTCCTGGTATTAATGAATGATTCAGAGTCGCCTTCTGTAGAGAACAGGAGACAAGACCTCTGCACTTAATTACAGACACCAGTTAACAACATAATCACTGTTCGGGGGGAGTGAGGTGGTGGTGGGGGCAGGGTGACGAGAGGGGAGGACTTAATGAAAGGGGGGAGTATAGAGTAAAGGATAGGGGTTGGAGGGAATGATTACGAGGCGGGGGTGAGTTAAAGAGGGATGAAAGGAAGGAATACAGATAGCAGAAAATCTTACCGTTGACAGCGAGGCAAAAATTGTGTAGGAGAGAAAATAAAAATGAGAGGATGGTGGAAGGGAGAGTTAGGGAGGTGGGATGAGGGTAAGAACATAAGAGCTGGTACAGCATGATGGTGATTCATACACTGTTGTGATTATATACTCACAACACTTGCCCTGGTGAGTTTGCTGTTTTGTATCCTGCTGCCCTTAGTGTCATTGTTATTCCTGGTGTTCTGGTCAACTTCTGTTGTGCCTTTGCGCCTTTGCTGGCGCAAAGGTGTTCCATGTGATAGTATTTGCTTGGACCTCCTTCTTTCTGCAATATTGCAAGCTGCTGATATGTTGATTGCTACACAAAAGGCCTAGAGCTATCATTCAACTCCCCCGTGGTTGTTTTGTGTGTATATATATATATATATATATATATATATATATATATATATATATATATAATATATATAATATATTATTATTAGAAGGGAGCTTCTCTGGGCGATAATATAATGTAGTAGCGATGGTGTTTCCCACGTACTGTGGTGCTCACGAAGCACTCTTCCACTTAGTGTTGTGTTTGCACGTTTGAGTGTTCCTTAAGTTCTGAGTGTGGGAACCTCTACTACACTCGCTAAACTGGGCATGCTAGGCGAAAGTACGTTTTGTTTCTTCTCTGGTACAGTGTGGTGGTATGTGTATGGGGGTAAGGTAGCCAAGAGTACGTTGCTTTTCAGTAGTGTATACTGGAATGTTTGGAGGAGGGGTGAGAGTCAGGGCGTTTGTATCGTGTTCTCTCGTATTGCGTGTTGATATATGTGTTGAACAATTGCAGTTGTATCCTGCCTTCGTATTGTGTGTTGGTAAGTGTTAGGCAAGGAGTCTACCTACCTGGAGTCTACCTGGTGAGCGAATATCCCGAAGGTCAATAGCTTCGTGACCCTGTCCCTGACCAGGCTTCCCGGTGGGTGGCCTGAGCAACCAGGCTGTTGTTGCTAGCCACACGAAGTCCAACATAAGCACCACAGCCCGGTTGATCAGGCACTGACTTGAGAAACTTGTCCAGTTCTTTCTTGAAGACACCCAGGGGTCTGTTGCTTATGTAAGAAGAGAGGACGTTTAAAACTCTTCGTCCCTTCACACTCGTCTAGTTTCTTATTGTACTCATTGCACTCCTGCTTTTCATCTGGGTACTTATATTTTGCATTGGTGTTGTATGTTAGTATGTGTTAGGTAAGGAGCCAGGGTAGTTGTAGTTTCCCTGCTAGCGTATGTTAGTGTATGTGTGCAAGGAAAGAAGTGACCTTTGTTATACTAGAAGCAGCTAGAAATAACCGCTTGTGGTTAATTCTGCTGCTAGAATCATGTAAAGCAATTATTTCTTGGTCCCATTAGTCAAATTTAGGATGTAAACACCGCCCTGGCAGGGACTTGGGCTCCACTAGCTGCCTCACTTGGTTCACGCTGTTCATTTCAAGAAGGAACTTGACAAGTTCCTCTGATCAGTTCCTAACCAGCCGGGCTGTGGTTCGTACGTTGGAGTGCGTGTCGCCACCAGTAACAGTCTGGTCTATCAAGTGTTGATCCCCCACGAGGCCTGGTCTGGGACCGGGCCTTGGGGGCGTTGACCTCCCGAAATCATTCTTCAGCATCTCTTTCACAGGGTTCCTATCTTTGACATACCCTTCACATGATTACCTCCCATCCCCCAGGCCTTTGAGGTTTAGCGCCTCCCAATGTGTATAAAAATTATAGCGTGAAAAATTCCGTTAAATTGAAGGGATGTCCTTGTCTCTTATGTCAGCTTGTATGATGTATTGGTTTTGTTGTATTCTTGGTGAGGCTGTGATATACACTACTTGATGTATAGTAGAATTGTTTGGACGTTCTGCGCTTGCGCCAGAGCCGGGTTGGGTGTAAGGTTTGGTGGCTGACACCAGGTATTGTGAGTGTGGCTGACACCAGGTGTTGTAGTGTGTGTGGGGCTTACACCAGGTGTTGTAGTGTGTGGCTGACACCAGGTGTTGTAGTGTGTGTGGGGCTTACACTAGGTGTTGTAGTGTGTGGCTGACACCAGGTGTTGTAGTGTGTGTGGCTGATACCAGGTGTTGTAGTGTGTGTGGGGCTGACACCAGGTGTTGTAGTGTGTGGCTGACACCAGGTGTTGTAGTGTGTGTGGCTGATACCAGGTGTTGTAGTGTGTGGCTGATACCAGGTGTTGTAGTGTGTGTGGCTGACACCAGGTGTTGTAGTGTGTGTGGCTGACACCAGGTGTTGTAGTGTGTGTGGCTGATACCAGGTGTTGTAGTGTGTGGCTGATACCAGGTGTTGTAGTGTGTGTGGCTGACACCAGGTGTTGTAGTGTGTATGGCTGACACCACGTGTTGTAGTGTGTGGGGCTGACACCAGGTGTAGTGTTTGTGGCTGACACCAGGTGTAGTGTGTGTGGCTGACACCAGGTGTAGTGTGTGTGGCTGACACCAGGTGTAGTGTGTGTGGCTGACACCAGGTGTAGTGTGTGTGGCTGACACCAGGTGTAGTGTTTGTGGCTGACACCAGGTGTAGTGTTTGTGGCTGACACCAGGTGTAGTGTGTGTGGCTGACACCAGGTGTAGTGTTTGTGGCTGACACCAGGTGTAGTGTTTGTGGCTGACACCAGGTGTAGTGTTTGTGGCTGACACCAGGTGTAGTGTTTGTGGCTGACACCAGGTGTAGTGTGTGTGGCTGACACCAGGTGTAGTGTTTGTGGCTGACACCAGGTGTTGATGTAATGTTGAGTTACAAGTGCAAGGTCATACAACAGGTAATACCTCCACCTGTATACACAGTAGAGTGTGTGTGTGTGTGTGTGTGTGTGTGTGTGTGTGTGTGTGTGTGTGTGTGTGTGTGTGTGTGTGCGTCGCGCGCTCCTCGATAGTCTTGAGTAATAGTTTTCAATTCACAGAAATTCTTTTGCGAGAGGTTACTGTTTGCCTTTTGCCGGTTTTAATGTGTCAGTGTACCACAATTGAAGGTCACGTAAATTATCATCAGTGGAAGATGGTACCGGGGATTATTTTGTTTCTATACTAATGCAGTCGCAAACAGGCGATCTTAACAATGTAGAACAAGCGCCACGGGGATGGAAATCTTTAACTCTAGATCTTTCGCTGTCGTGCGTCATCAGGAGCTATGCAGTTTTGCAAAACAGCAACAGATATGAGGGGGAATTCTCCGAGGCAACTCAGAAGGTATCCGTGGTGGCCGCCACTCTCTGTTTACTTCAAGAAGCCAGTTTGGGGGTCTTTAAATTTCCTCCCAAGATGGGACCTGGCTCTTCCCTAACCAGCACTCTATATATTTTTCGCGTTCAGTGTTTGCAGTTGGAGCAAGTTTGATGCTAAGTTAGGTAAGAAAATCTGCATGTCAGCCCAAATGTGAGTCCACTACCAGAGTTCTCTGAGGTATACGCAACCCGAAGCTCAATTGCCAAGTTGAAGTATTTATAATATGAATATGGTACTTTCAAAGTTATCTTTCTACCATGATGCTGAGCTGATACAAGCTTAGTTTCTGCACTGGCTCTTCGTTATTTTCATACATTTTTCGTTTTTTTTTTCTCCCTTGGCCTAATGATAGATCCTTAGCGATCTGAAAAGCTTTGCAAACTATTTTCCTCTCTGCGGAGGGTGTGTGAGCATTATATAGGGCAACACAGTGGGAGCAATCAGAATTATCACCAGTGAAGATACAGTTGCCCCCAGGGATGCTGACACTGCTGAAGCACTTAGAGGAAAGCACCCTGCCAGGGAAACCAGGGGCACCAACAGTTCCATCACCTCTGTCCACACTGTGGAACCACTGATTGTGCAAGACTCCGACATTTACAAAGCAATAATAAAGGAGGTACCACCTCTAGAAGTGACTGGGCACCCACAGCCTCAGAGAAGATAAAACACTCACACGTGTACATTTTAGTAAATGCATAAAATGATACAAGTTCTGTGGATACGGTTGCAGTGAACAAGTGAACAGTAGTGTGTGAGGTCATCATGAACACAGTCATTACACATTCATGTCACTTGTGACAATATAACACAGCAGTTGGGCGTCCCTCAGCCCTAACCTCCCTCATGACCTCGCTGACTCACTACCCAAAACAACAAGTCAAAAGGCACTGGATTTTTTTTTTTATCAGTCATGGTATATACTCTGAGTTGTTCAGTATCATTGTATAGCCACCGAGAAGTGTACATATCATTGTATATACACTGAAGTTTGATCAATCTCACTTGTTGGGTTGAAAGTATTCTTGGTGTGCTGGTGACTTGCGTGTCATGGGCTGTACACCAGTTACGTTAATGAACAATCACATCAAGACAAGACGGCTGAGGAAGCTTAGCTGGAAGTGTAGAGTTTTTGTTTGGTGGTGAGCGGACTGAGTATCGAGCCTCCACCATTTCTCAGTTCACAGAAATATAGTAAATAATTATATATAATTAGCTGTTGGGGCAAGTGGGAGTTTTATTATTATGGGGAAGCGCTAAACCCGTAGGACTTGTACAGCTTCAGGGGAATGGAAGGTAAACAGGTTTGATACAAGGAGATGGTATCTCTAATGCCCGGGATCTAGAGCCCTTCGCTAGTATCAAGGCACTTCCATTGACCGGAGGGGGGGGGGTTGTTTGGGGCAGTGAAACACACCACCATGAAAGTGGAGAACTTATTTCTCCCCCCTACCAGTGGGTGCATGGGGTCAACCCTCAAGACAGTGTCAAGCCTCACCAGACGATAACGGTGATACCATGCCCATTAATGTGGCATTTTCACCCTTACGAGTGCTTCATTTGGTTCAGTGTTAACATGATTTATGATATTAAGTAGCTATGACAGGGGCCTGCGGGCCGGTAGCACCAACAGCCTGGTGGAGCAGGTGGTCAGCAGAGCAGGGCTGCGGGGTTGAACTCTCAACACTGGTCAAAGGTATGTCACAGGGAGGCTTCTGAACCGCGTGGAGGCTTCAGTGTCATGACATCTTAGCTGAAGGCGGAGTGGACGAAAGTTCCGTATTGTTGTATTGTAATTTGGTCTTTATGGAACTTTAAATTAATTGCTCAAGTGTATAAGGCTTCAGGACAGGACTGATGGCATTAGCACAGGTGGTGGTTAGATAATGATCTGTCTACCTGTGATCTACCTGTAGTCTATTTCGAGGATCATGGTCATCACAGCCGAGACCAGGCCTCATGCTGGATGGCCTTGTCATACTAGGCCCATACCTACAGGCCTAGTATGGGTCAGCAGGCCTACTGCACTGTTAATCCATTCTTATGTCAAGTAGTTTGTACTACGTTTCCAACGTAGGCACCACTGCCCGTCTGACAAGGTTGTCATGCCTACGGGGAGTTGAATTATAGCTCTAGGCCTGCCTACCTACCTAGAGATGCTAATGTTGCAATCAATACATCAAGACCTTGCAATGTTGCAAAAAAGAGGAGGAAGTCCAAGTAAATACCATCACATGGAGCGTCTTTGCCTGGACTAATAGTGATGGTGTTTGTTTATGGTTATGTAATGGTGACTTAGTGGTGATGGTGGTTGTTTATGGTTATGTGATGGTGACTTAGTGGTGATGGTGGTTGTTTATGGTTATGTGATGGTGACTTAGTGGTGATGGTGGTTGTTTATGGTTATGTGATGGTGACTTAGTGGTGATGGTGGTTGTTTATGGTTATGTGATGGTGACTTAATGGTGATGGTGGTTGTTTATGGTTATGCAGTGGTTAGTGGTGGTGGTGGTGGTGATTTATGGTTATGCAGTGATTACTTAGTGGTGATGGTGGCGCAGTTTTGTCTATAAAATGTAAGGCACCTGAAGTAGATTCCGCGGCTCGGTCCCAGACCAGGCCTTCTGGTTAATGGTCTGATCAAAGCTTTTGGTGTTAGCCGTACGCAGTTCACCGCATACACCACAGCCAGGATGATCAGGAACTGACTTTAGGAACTCAACTTCCCTCTTGAAGACAGCCAGAAGTCTGCTGGTAATTCCCCTTATGCATGAAGACAACTTGAAGAGTCTTGATCCTTTTGTACTTATTGATTTTTATTTTAGTATACTTATAAGAGCCTTACTTTTCACATTTGCTTATTTCACGCCGTATGGAGTCGCTTGCTTTCTTAGGAATGATTTCAGTGCGCAGATTTGGGATTAATCCCTCCCGTAACATAAAAAATACCATAATTTTACATTTCATATGCCTTTGGAAGTTTTCCTACTCCACAGCCCGGCGATGGGCCAGGTTTGTCTGGTGCTTACCTGATCAATCAGGCTGTTGCTGCTGGTGGCCAGCAAGCCCACATATCCATCACAGCCTGGTTGATTTGGTACTTGGCGAAGGTATTTGTCTAGTTTCTTCTTGAAGACTTCTATATTTGTTCCGGCAGTTTCACATCTTCTGGTAAAGTGTTAAATGCTGATAGTGTTTTCTTAATGTCCCCACGGCGCCCCTGCGTTTCACTTGGTTTATTTTACACTTCCTCCGATAGCTCTCACTCCAGTATGTAGTTATGGCAGTGTGCAGATTTGGGACTAAGCCCTCAAGTACCTTCTTCGTATAGATTAGCATGTATCTCCCATGTATCCCTTGGCATTTCAGTCCTCACCACTCCAGTGTCCTCCCCCCTCCCCACTCTCACTGTTTCTCTATTGAGTACACATTCACATTAGGTATTTGGCAACATTCCCAATAATTTCAGCACTGCATTGGTTTCTCGTGGGCTATAAACGATCTCTGTATCTGTTCCAACTCTGATTTCTTTCCTACCCTGAAAGAAGCCGTCTCATGTAAGCGAGAGCTTCCCGTTTTCTATGATGTATATCGTTGTTTATGTTGACATGTGATGTCACCACTGTTTTAGGGTGTTATATATTAAATTTGCGCATGTTGAGTGAATTAATAAGTTGGTGTCGCGCTAAATGTTAAAGGTTACATCCGCACCTCTTGTCCACGTTGAGAGGTGAACTTCGGAGCTAATTATGTGAAGGATTCATTTTAGTGTGTGAAGTGGTCGCTTGTGTTATGTTGAGAGAGGCGCCAGGGAAGGACTAGCAGGTCTCGAGTGAGTAACTTGATAGTAATCCTTGAGGAGTGTGGAATTCCACGATGGCTGCTGATAGTTGATGACGAGTGTGCCAGGAGAACCAGTGCGACAGATAAGGAAGCCCGTAGGATGCCAAGAGGAAACGTAATTAATATGAGGCTGGAGAAGGTGGTTTGTCGCGCGTGTGTGTGAGAGAGCCTTCACCCCAGGCTTGACGCCCACACCCGCCCACACTTGTTCCCTTGCCCCACCACCCACTTGTCTACGCCCACATAACCCTTTCATCTGCCCTTCAAGATGGTGACGCGGGCGGGGAAGGCCAGAGAGTTGTCTTCGACGTACCAGAGTTTCGCTGACACGGGTCCTACCTACTCTTACTTGGACCTGAGTCGCGCCCGCAGTGATGAGTCCCTCATGTGGGCGGCGGGGGAGGAGGCAGCAGCCCTGGTGGCCGAGCTGAGAGCCTCCCTGGCCGGGGCACCCTTCGTGCGTCCTGGCCTTGACGATAACGACCTCGAGGACGACCTGGAGATGTCGGTTCTGGGCAGGTCGTCCCTGGGAAGGACGTCGTTTGACAGGTCGTCCCTGGGGAAGTGTTCGCTGTACAGCGGTACAGGACGCTCTCTCTCCTTCACTGACTTGCACTCGGCCGCCACCTCGGCCGAGGACCTGCGTCTCTTTTGCTTCCACCCGTCGCGCCTGCCCTGCAGCGCCCACTGCACCTCCCCCCACTCCTCCTCCTCGGCCTCCTCCACCGCCTCCTCCCGCAGCGCCGCCTCCACCGCCAGCAGCGGCGTCAATATCCTGGGTAGTAGGGGTGGCGTCAAGCGCACCACCATGAGGACCTTTGGTGGCAGCTGGCGTTCCCTGCTCAAGAGTAAGTTACCCTTCACACTCTGCTATATCTTTGATCACTATCCTGCACTCACAAGACCTCTACTCCATCCTAAATTGATATCCTATGCTCACCTCTTCTCCAGTTTAGATCACTATGCAATACTCACCTCCAATTTAGATCACTATCCAATACTCACCTCCCATTTAGATCACTATCCAATACTCGCCTCCAATTTAGATCACTATCCAATACTCGCCTCCCATTTAGATCACTATCCAATACTCGCCTCCCATTTAGATCACTATCCAATAAAACATATCTGTACCACCTACTCTATTGGGAAGGATATTGTTAAGCACTCTTGTTTCAAAGTATTCCATGTACAAATTGCTAATGACAGGTGAGAGAGGATTTCCTATTGTCATACCAAACTTCTAAGTGTAAATCTCTTCATTAAACACGAATTATACTCGCCTCTTCTCCAGTTTAGATTACTAATTCAATACTCACTTCTCCAGTATGGATCACTATCCAGTACTCACCTCTTTTCCATCCTAGATCACTATCCTCCACTCATCTCATCTCTTCTGCGTGTGTGTGTCCGTACACATTTTGTGTTTATCCTTAATTATGTTACAGGTAAATCACAGGTAAGAATGTTCCAGGGATTCTGGCCCCTTCGGCCCGGTCTCAGAGCAGAGTCCTCCGTCATAAATTTTGTCAGGTTGAGGTCTGAGGGAATGTTGTGGTAGAAGTGTGAGGTGATGTTTTTATTATGTTATGTCACCTGCTGATACTTTACTCAGCCTACCTGTGTTATCTACCTGCTGATACTTCTACTCAACCTACCTGGAGTCTACCTGGAGGGCATTCCTGGGATCAACGTCCCCGCGTCCCGGTCCATGACCAGGCTTCCCGGTGGATCAGGGCCTGATCAACGAGGCTGTTACAGCTGTCCGCACCTAGTCCAACGTACGAACCACAGCCCGGCTGATTCGGCACTGACTCTCCTACCTGTGTTGTCTACCTGCTGATACTTCTCAACTTACCTGTTTCTACCTGCTGATACTTCCTAAGGTCATCGCTCTCGCGACTCCATCTCGCACCTGACCTAGTTGATGGTCTGGTCAATCAGGTTGTTAGTGTTGGCAGCCCGCATTTTAATAGGCAGGCAGGAAGACAAGAGGGATACTGGGGAAGGGGACCACATGGGTGGGAGCGGGGACCCAGGCAGTTTGCACTGTACGCAACTGCTGGTCATGCTATTGTTAATGATAATGTTGATTAATAGAGAGAGACAGAGAGAGAGAGAGAGAGAGAGAGAGAGAGAGAGGGTGGAGACAGTAGCTATTTCTAGTGGTAGAGTTGAGAGATAGTGTGTGACAGATATTGTGATTATGAGATATCGTGTGACAGTGAGAGATTGCTTGGGCTAGAGTGAGAGAGAGAGAGCATGGGATACAGTGAAAGATAAACAGCGTGTGATATAGTGAGATATTGTGATAGTGAGAGAGCGTGTGACAGTGTGTGAGATATTAGCGTGTGATACAGTGAGCGATAACGAGTGAATGAGAACGTGTGAGTCAGAGATATCATGTGAGTCAGAGATATCGTTTGAGAGATAGCTTCTAGATGAATTAGAGAACGAAAGATTTGTGTGTGCGAGAGACAGTGTATGTTAATAGTCACAAGGTTAGTGTGGTAGATTGGGGCATTGGGAGAAGGGGTGGATGGGGGGTATAGGGTATGAAGGGGAAGGGGAGAGAAGGAAGGGAACGATCATAACATTGGGTGACCTTGGAGCCTGGAGTCACATTTGCTACAACCACCACCACCACCCACCTTTGTTCTTAGCTTTCCTCATCCTCCCTACCACCATCCCCCTTTACCTAGCCTTCCTCTATTCCCTTTCTCCTTACCTAGTCTTCCTACCTTCCCTTCCCAATTACCTAGTGGTGGTCAAAGTCCTCTCTCTCTCTCTCTCTCTGTAAATGACCACTACTTCTACCCCTCCTCCCCTACAAACATTGCCACTCACCGCTTACTTAAGCAACGCAGCTTTGCTACCTATCCACCTCTTCCTTGACCCACCTGGTCCACCTGTGTGGACCAGGTGGTACTAAGGAGCAGTAACTCCCACGTTATTCCCTGCTGACAGGATGGAAACTTTGAATCTGCCTCAGTTACTGAGGCTGTAGGCAAATATTGGACCATATCCTCAGCTCAGGCTGACACTGCTGAAGTCTGCCAGCTCAGGCTGACACTGCTGAAGTCTGCCAGCTCAGGCTGACACTGCTGAAGTCTGCCAGCTCAGGCTGACACTGCTGAAGTCTGCCAGCTCAGGCTGACACTGCTGAAGTCTGCCAGCTCAGGCTGACACTGCTGAAGTCTGCCAGCTCAGGCTGACACTGCTGAAGTCTGCCAGCTCAGGCTGACACTGCTGGAGTCTGCCAGCTCAGGCTGACACTGCTGAAATCTGCCAGCTCAGGCTGACACTGCTGAAGTCTGCCAGCTCAGGCTGACACTGCTGAAGTCTGCCAGCTCAGGCTGACACTGCTGAAGTCTGCCAGCTCAGGCTGACACTGCTGAAGTCTGCCAGCTCAGGCTGACACTGCTGAAGTCTGCCAGCTCAGGCTGACACTGCTAAAGTCTGCCAGCTCTGGCTGACACTGCTGAAGTCTGCCAGCTCTGGCTGACACTGCTGAAGTCTGCCAGCTCAGGCTGACACTGCTGAAGTCTGCCAGCTCAGGCTGACACTGCTGAAGTCTGCCAGCTCAGGCTGACACTGCTGAAGTCTGCCAGCTCAGGCTGACACTGCTGAAGTCTGCCAGCTCAGGCTGACACTGCTGAAGTCTGCCAGCTCAGGCTGACACTGCTGAAGTCTGCCAGCTCAGGCTGACACTGCTAAAGTCTGCCAGCTCTGGCTGACATATTTCAATACTTCGTGTATACGAATCCAATGTGGTGGTTGCAAAGGTCGAGTTTAAGCTCCTGGCCCCACCTCTCATTGGCCGCTGCTGGATACTCTTCTGGCCACAAGAGCCCTGTTATACCTATCCTTAAAGCTGTGTATTGATCCCGTCACTTTTATCTGTGCCATTTTTACCGTACTCTGGGTAGCAGCACGCTGACAGTTTTCCCAGTGTTGCATAAACACCTACTTAGCTACCCAGTGCTATCCTCACCAGTACTACCCTCACCCACCAGTGCTACCATCACCAGTTCTACCCTCACCCACCAGTGTTACCCTCACCAGTTCTACCCCACCCACCAGTGCTACCCTTACCCACCAGTGCTACCCTCACCAGTGCAACCCCCCCACCAGTGCTACCCTCACCAGTGCTACGCCCACCCACTAGTGCTACGCCCACCCACCAGTACTACCCTCACCCACCAGTGTTACGCTCACCAGTTTTACCCCACCCACCAGTTCTACCTCCACCCACCAGTGCTAACCTCGCCAGTGCTACCCTCATCCATCAGTGCTATCTTCATCCACCAGGTCTACCCCCACCCACCAGTGCTAACCTCACCAGGGCTACCCTCACCCACCAGTGTTACGCTCACCAGTTCTACCCCTACCCACCAGTGCTAACCTCGCCAGTGCTACCCTCATCCACCAGTTCTACCCCCACCCACCAGTGCTAACCTCACCAGTGCTACCCTCATCCATCAGTGCTATCTTCATTCACCAGTGCTAACCTCACCAGTGCTACCCTCATCCATCAGTGCTATCTTCATCCACCAGTGCTACCCTCACCCACCAGTGCTAACCTCACCAGTGCTACCCTCATCCATCAGTGCTACCCTCACCAGTACTACCCCACCAGTGCTACCCTCACCCACCAGTGCTAACCTCACCCACCAGTGCTACCCTCACCCATCAGTGCTACCCTCACCCATCAGTGCTACCCTCACCAGTGCAACCCTCACCCACCAGTGCTACCCTCACCAGTGCTACTCTCATCCACCAGTGCTATGAAGTCAGGTATTCTACACCTGCAACATCAATGGCGTCTACCTGCCTACTGCTCCCCAATCTACCCACTTACCTCCCCCTCCTCTCCCCCATTGTCTTTCCTCCCTCCTGCCTTGCACTAGTCTAGCCATGTACTCTACCTCCCCTCCCCCACACTTTTTTCGCTTCCATCTGACGCTGGGTAATGGTTCCGGGCAGTAATGACTCTCAGGGGGCATTGTGTGGCCTTTTAAGGCGCCTTTGTAGTTACCAGTTAGCAAAAGGTGATGCCAGGAGTGGGTGTTGGGCTGGGGGGGGGGGTTGTTAGATTGACGCCGCAACCACTACACTACTACTACTACCACCACCACCACCACTTCTACCACCACTACTAACACCACCACCTCCACCACTTCTACCACCACTACTAACACCACCACCTCCACCACTTCTACCACCACCACCACTTCTACCACCACTACTAACACCACCACCTCCACCACTTCTACCACCACTACTAACACCACCACCTCCACCACTTCTACCACCACTACTAACACCACCACCTCCACCACTTCTACCACCACTACTAACACCACTACCTCCACCACTTCTACCACCACTACTAACACCACCACCACCTCTACCACCACTACTAACACCACCACCTCCACCACTTCTACCACCACTACTAACACCACCACCTCCACCACTTCTACCACCACTACTAACACCACCACCACCACTTCTACCACCACCACTACTAACACCACCACCACCACTTCTACCACCACCACTACTATCACCACCACTGCTACGACCACCACCATCACCACCACTACTACTACTACTACTTACCTTTGATGAGTTTCGAGAATACTCCCGGAGCCCGGCCATGGGCCAGGCTCATACCACCACCACCAAGCTTGTAACCCCGGCGCCCCAGGCTAGTTAATTACCTCCTGCTCCTCCACCTGACTTGCAAAGATCACACATGGAAGGAGAACATAGAAGAATGTACAGAAAGAAGAGGGTTACCAAACTGCTTGAAAACGACAGTCACAACGAAGAGAAAAGATAATCTCAGCCGAGAACTGACCAAGACTTTAGCTGTCGTACCAGACAGAAGAAACATAAAGGGAACTGAAAACCATCCTGGATATTGCAAGAAACGCCAAATGTGTTTATACACGTGTACAGAATCCAAGAGCACGGCTGGAGCAAGTGTAGTAGTCTTCAAGAGGAAACTAGACAGTTATCGTCACCAGGTGTCAGATTAACCAGGCTGTGGTGGATATGTGGGCCTGTGGGCCGACAGCAGCAACAGTCCGGCTAGCACCGGACGAGCCTGGCCTATGGCCGGGTTCCGGGAGTAAAAAGACTCTCGGAACTCATCGAAGGTAAAGGTATATCCAACGCCTCAGGCCCCCCCCCCCACACACACACACACACGCTCGCCATTTTACTTCCCTGACGTACTATATAAATGTAGAAAGAGAAGAGTGGAAACTAGAGAAAGTGAGTAAAGGAGAAGGGTAAGGAAGGGAGAGGAAGGTAGGGTGGTGATGAGGAACAGTGGAGACAATAGGCAGAAAATGAGATTTACATGTCTGGCCTATGCCAGTAGGTGACTTGGACCTGCCTAACATGGGCCAGTAGGCCTACCGGAGTGCTCCTCCTTATGTTCTTATAAAGAAATAAAAATGTTTGGTAGTGTGACGTTTATATAAAGTTACCCAGATGTTGCATTTGTCTAATTCTTAATCTCTGTGTGAATGTGTATAGAGAAAGTGTGTGTGAATGTGTATAGAGAAAGGTGCATATTTATGTGTATTCCTGACAGTTTTATACCTTAATTTAGGGGACTGAATTATGCTCTGTGATAGTGATTAGCACTATAGGTAGATTGCCTTTGATGAGTTTCGAGAGTTTTTCTACTTCCAAAGCCCTGCCTTGGGCCCAGGATCAAAAGGACTTGGTAGACTCGAGTCCTCACGCCTTGCAGGACGCGCCCACAATTCACTGTCTGCGTCGTGGTGGGAGGAATTGTTGCTTCTACGAAGGCACTTCCTCATTGGTGTTCGTCTAGCAGTATCTTGGATCGTACTTATTCCCACACACAACACCTGCAGTGCTTGCTTCATTGTCCTCTTCCTAGTCTCCCTATCTTTTATCTTCCTACCGTTACCCGTTCCGGACTCGGTGCCCGATCAGCCTGGCTGTGGTTCGTACATTGGATTGCGTGCGACCAGCAGTAACAGCCTGGTTGATCAGGCCCTGGTCCACCGGGAAGCCTGGTCAAGGACTGGGCTGCGGGGGCGTTGACCCTCGGAACGACCATCCAGGCAGACTCCAGGTTAGGGTTTAAGAACATATGAACATAAGAAAGGAGTTTGAGTCTTACCTGTCTACCTTATTGCCTCTTTGCTTACCTGTGTGATTACCTTCACGAGCCTGCCCAGGAGTAATATCTGGGATCTCCCTTCAGGTGATGTAGACAAGTCACATCGATCGTGACTCATGAAATCGTAATGACACGATTGCAAACAAACCATACCACGGTCGGGGATAGAACCTGCGGTCAGTCATAAGACTCCAGACCGACGCGTTAGCCACTGAGCCAGCTGGCTACAATAAGATTCATCCAACTAGGTATATTTAAACACCATAGGAAGGTTAGCATAGGCACCACTGACCACAAATGCAAGTTTTTACAGACGAATCTCCCGCCAGCGTGGCCGTGACGAACTGTAGCTCATGTACTCATGTCTTACCATCGTAGTGTTGTGATGTATAGACGTCAATATATTGAGAGAGAGAGAGAGAGAGAGAGAGAGAGAGAGAGTAATGTTAATTAGAACTACTAGTAAACACTATTATTCCCATTTTTTCAGCCTTACCCGTTACCTCTGCCCCTCATCCTTTATGCCATTATCTTAAGATGACGTACAAAAATAAAAAAAATAAGGTTGGATAGTAACCCTTGACTGGGGAGGATGTGTTCTCACCTCTATCCCATGTCATCTCCCCCTTCGTGATCCATCATCAGTGGGTTTCCTAACTGCTCTCCCATCTCTAGTTACCTTCAATGAAGTATATCATCAGAATGCGTCAGGTGGTATTGTCTCTTGAGACGTATGCTGTACTCACCTAGTTGTGGTTGCAGGGGTCGATTCATAGCTCCTGGCTCCCTCCCACACACAACACCTGCAGTGCTTGCTTCATTGTCCTCTTCCTAGTCTCCCTATCTTTTATCTTCCTACCGTTACCCGTTCCGGACTCGGTGCTGTGTGTGTGTGTGTGTGTGTATACTCACCTAATTGTGGTTGCAGGGGTAGAGACTCAGCTCCTGGCCCCGCCTCTTTGCTGTCCGCTACTGGGTCTCTGCTCTCCCTGCTCCATAAGCTTTATCATACCTTGTCTTAAAACTATGTATGGTTCCCGCCTCCACTGTATTCCACTTCCTAACTACTCTATGGCTGAAGAAGTGCTTCCTAACATCCCTTTGACTCATCTGAGTCTTCAGCTTCCAGTTGTGTCCCCTTGTTTCTGTGTTCCCTCTCTGGAACATCCTGTCACTATCTACCTTGTCGATTCCCTGCAGTATTTTGTATGTCGTTATCATGTCTCCTCTAACCCTTCTGTCCTCCAGTGTTGTTAGTCCTATTTCCCTCAATCTTCATATGGCATTCCCCTGAGCTGTGGAACTAGCTTTGTCGCAAACCTTTGCACTTTCTCTAATTTCTTGACGTGCTTGACCAGGTGTGGGTTCCAGACTGGTGCTGCATACTCTAGTATGGGCCTGACGTACACGGTGTACAGTGTCTTGAACGATTCCTTGTTAAGGTAACGGAACGCTAATCTTAGGTTTGCCAGTCGCCCATATGCTGCCGCGGTTATCTGGTTGATGTGTGTGTGTGTGTGTGTGTGTGTGTGTGTGTGTGTGTGTGTGTGTGTGTTGTATTGAAATTGACCTAACCTTTTCTTCTTGGAAGTGTGTTTGTGCTTGTGGCTTGTTTGTACTCCATGTGCTCGTGGCATGTGCTTGTACTCGTACAGATATTCCTTGTGCTTGCAAATGTCTTAGGACTGGGAATGTTAATTTCCCTGAAGTATACTTGATGAGACAGATTGAGTGAGCTGAGCTTTCCGTTCTGTTTAAAGGGATGCCTTGATACTGGTTAGGGACTCTTGATCCAAGGAATTGGATCTGAGTCAAACCTGATTACATCCTATTACCCAGGTGGTGTACGACCCCAACAATCTTATCGCTTCCCCCTGAATATAGTAATTAAGTTGGTGTTTGGTGTAAGACTGGATTGGTGGGGACATGTTACACTCATCTGGTTCGTTCAGGGCCTTAACACGAGAATCAAGAACACCGGTTTGAAGTGTCTGGTGTTTCAGACCTTTGAAGGTTTGCCATTCCTGACCTCTGAAAGTCCCGCATTCCAAACAGACCTCTGAAGGCTTGAAGTTCCAGACGTCTGAAGGCTTGAAGTTCCAGACGTCTGAAGGCTTGAAGTTCCAGACGTCTGAAGGCTTGAAGTTCCAGACGTCTGAAGGCTTGAAGTTCCAGACGTCTGAAGGCTTGAAGTTCCAGACGTCTGAAGGCTTGAAGTTCTAGACATCTGAAGGCCTGAAGTTCCAGACCTCTGAAGGCTTGAAGTTCCAGACCTCTGAAGGCCTGAAGTTCCAGACCTCTGAAGGCCTGAAGTTCCAGACGTCTGAAGGCTTGAAGTTCCAGACGTCTGCACTGTACTTCCCACGTCCAGAACTCAAGTCCGGCTAGCCGGTTTCCCTGAATCCATTCATAAATGTTAATTTGCTTACACTCCAACAGCACGTCCAGTCATAAAAACCATTTGTCTCCACTCGCTTCTACCTAACACGCTCACGCACTCATGCTGGAAGTCCAGGCCCCTCACTCACAAAACCTCCTTTACCACCTCCCTACAACCTTTCCTAGGCCGACCTCTACCCAGTCTTCCTTCCACTACAGAGTTATATGCTCTCCAAGTCATTCTATTTTGTTTCTTCCTCTCTAAATTTTCCGAACCACCTCAACAACCCCTCCTCAGCCCTCTGGATAATACTTTTAGTAACCTCACACCTTCTAATTTCTAAACTATGGATTCTCTGCATTATATTCACACCACACATTGCCTTCAGACACGACTTCACTGCCTCCAGCTTTCTCCTTATTGCAACATTCACCACCCATGCTTCACACCCATATAAGAGCGTTGACATAACTATACTCTCATACATTCCCCTCCTTGCTTCCATGGATAACGTTCTTTGTCTCCACAGACTCCTCAGTGCACCACTCACCCTTTTTCCCTCATCAATTCATGAGTCACCTCGTCTTTCATAGACCCATCTACTGACTAAGTCCACTCCTAAATATCTGAATACATTCACTTCCTCCATACTTCCTCCCTCCAGTCTGATATCCAGTCTTTCATTACCTAAATTTTTTGTTATCCTCGTCACCTTACTCTTTCATGTGTTCACTTTTAATTTCTTTCTTTTACCAAACCCATCCACCAACCTCTGCAACTTCTGTTTCAGAATCTCCCAAAAGCACAGTGTCATCAGCAAAAAGCAACTGTGACAATTCCTACTTTGTGTTAGATTCTTTATCTTTTAACCCCACACATCTTACAAGCACCTGAGAATTCAGTTCTCTTACAATCCCATCTATAAATATATTGAACAACCATGGTGACATCGCACAACCCTGTCTAAGGCCTACTTTTACTGGGAAATAACCTCCCTCTCTCCTACATACTCTAACCTGAGCCTCACTATCCTCGTAAAAACTCTTCACTGCTTTCAGTAACCTATCTTCTATTCCATACACCACCTATTCCATCAGCTTGTCGGTATTTTATACCATTTTGAACACACTCGTTAAAACACTTGTGTTCGCTCGACTAGAATACTGTTGTGTGCTTACAGCTCCTTTCAAGGTAGGAGAGGTATCCCAGCTAGAATATAAACAAAGATTATGTACTACCAACGCAGAATCAGTAAAACATCTAAACTTCTGGGAAATCTTTAATGTACTCTGAGTGTACTCTCTGGGACGATGAGCACAAAGATGTTAAAAGGACACAAGTGCAACTAATGCAACATTTTATTGTGGCAACGTTTCGCTCTCCAGGAGCTTTGTCAAGACGTTACGAACACAAAGATGTCTGATAATATTACGTGGAAAATATTGAAAGAAATTAATGTGCACACTATGTATGTTTGTACTTATATAAGTGAAAATCAACTTTTTGAGTGTCATTCAGCATAGGGAAAGGACTCGATCCTCCTCTCATTGCAGCAGGCCTACTGCCCCATACTAGGCGGGTCTTTCTCAAACCATAACCCACTAAACGAAAATATTTGACTAGCCCATTTTCAATGCTTCCTAAGTAATAAGCTTTGATAACCCCTATTAACCCATACGAAAGTCACCAGGAAACTAGACAAGTTGTCCTAAGGGATGCCTTATCAGTCAAGCTACGTTTCGCCCCCACAAAGGGCGAAAATGTTGCCGTGTTTTTATTTGAAGGATTATCGCTTCCCCACGAGTACAATAACGCATGGGTCAGTTGGTTTACATTTTGGTTTAAGGTTGTGAAGAGTGAGTGGTTTTACAGGGGTAGAAAAATGTGTGTCAGGGAGGAAGATATAAACAGGAGGGAGGAAAAAATGGGGAGCGAAATAGGGTTAGGGAGAGATGGGAAAAGAGAGGGATGGAAAAGGGGGAGGAAAGGAGAGGAGAGACGAGAGTAACTAAGGTGTGTTGAAGTTGCCGGTTTGTTGGATAAGGAATGTTGAAGCTGGGGTGTGTGGGACGGTGTAGGACAGGTGTGTGGGACGGTGTAGGACAGGTGTGTGGGACGGTGTAGGACAGTGTGTGGGACGGTGTAGGACAGGTGTGTGGGACGGTGTAGGACAGGTGTGTGGGACGGTGTAGGACAGGTGTGTGGGACGGTGTAGGACAGGTGTGTGGGACGGTGTAGGACAGGTGTGTGGGACGGTGTAGGACAGGTGTGTGGGACGGTGTAGGACAGTGTGGGACGGTGTAGGACAGGTGTGTGGGACGGTGTAGGACAGGTGTGTGGGACGGTGTAGGACAGGTGTGTGGGACGGTGTAGGACAGATGTGTGGGACGGTGTAGGACAGGTGTGTGGGACGGTGTAGGACAGGTGTGCGGGATGGTGTAGGATAGGTGTGGGACGGTGTAGGACAGTTGGAGAATGAAGGAAAATTCATACACAGTTTCAGGAGCAGGTATAGTAAGTCCTGTGAGGTGTCAAGACATCACTGTTTTTTTTTTAATCGAATTTTTGTGATGTGAGTGAGGAAGGGCAGGATAACTTCAGTTCCTTGGTTCAAGAGTTCTTCACCGGTATCATCATAACAGCCTACCTTCAAGAGTATCTCTAGTTGAGAGGAGATTGATTTCTCACTTCACTCTTCCGCTCTTTATTCCTGCTTCCCTCTTCGTGAACCTTGGTTCCTACTTTCTACCTTACCTGCTTCCCTCTTCATGAACCTTGGTTCCTACTTTCTACCTTCCCTGCTTCTCTCTTCATGAACCTTGGTTCCTACTTTCTACCTTCTCTCTCCATAAACCTTGGTTCTTACTTTCTACCTTCCCTGCTTCTCTTTCCATGAACCTTGGTTCCTACTTTCAACCCTCCTTTCCCATGAACCTTGGTTCCTACTTTCAACCCTCCCTCCCCATGAACCTTGGTTCCTACCGAGCCTCGTCTTTCTCCTCTCTACCTACATGTATGTGTCTTGTCATTGTTTGTCCAGCCTTCCCCAGCACCTGGCTCACCATCCCTTTCCTTGGCATTTCAGTCCTCGCCACTCCAGTGTCCTCCACTCCATTCTCTCTCTCTCTCTCTCTCTCTCTCTCTCTCTCTTTGTCACAAACAACTTTCCGCCATCTCTTACACCTCTTGGTATTAAATTTTTATGTTTCTATTTTCCCCTTTATACACTCTGCATTTCATTAATTTTTCCACGTTCTCCGCCATCATTGCCTGGCTCTCTAGGGGTCCATACATCTTCCTAGTCTAGCAGCAGTTTGACAACAAAGACAAGTTCCTCTCTTGTGTGATGCCAGTCTGTCCAGCTTCGAAACAGACAGTGAGTAAACAAGCGTTAGGTCAACACCTTCCCGCTCTGGAGGGCAGAGTACCAGTCCTGAGTCACGCTCAGGAAGTGCAGGGAACCTTGACAGTCCCTTGTGTTATATGGAAGTGGAGGGACCCTTCAAGTCATGAGGAAGTGCAGGAAGTCTTGTGTGTTGAGGTGCGGGGACCCTCGTGTCTTGAAGTTTTTGAGTCATTACGTCTTAAAGTGCAGGGACCCATGGCAGTCTCTTGTCCTGACGAAGTGCAGGGGTTCTTGTTTCTTTAGGATGTTCAGAAACCCTTCACATTACTTACTCTTGGAACTCTGAACAGTGCAATTCGTCTGTCAAAGCCCCTCGCAGGGATGATTAATGTGACCTGCCAGTACCGTCACTCCCAGGAAGCTCCTTCAGTTTGTTTCTCAATGCCCACAAACACTAGTCTTGTGCAAGCCTCGTCTCCGACTCCAATGGCTTCTTGCATACTCTGTTAGCACGAAGAAAAAACAAAATGCTTTAGGTTTCTCCGCCTAAGAGCAGTGTTTTTATGGATTTAGTTGATGTAATGGTGTTGGTAAATGCGTTTTACACATTTACAATGAATAATGGTGGGTTTTCTCAGCACGTGTGCGCGGGAGACCAAGGCGTTCTTCGGGCCATCTTCAGCAAGGCATTGGTGGCCTGCCAAATTTCGTGAGTGACGAACATTTTGTGTTTATTGCAAATCTGTATGTTAATTCACACTTCTTTATTATATGTATTTTTTTATTTCAGTGTTATGAGTATTGAAGTTTATCTGGTTTGAATTTGGAAGGCAGCGGGAAGGCTAAATGAGGTGTGGTAGCAGGAATGTTGGGGGGTAGGCAGAGGGGCGTGTCCTTGGTAGATCAGCTGATGCTGGTGCCCACTGCAGGGTATACCTACCTGCCTACCTGGTGATCGTTCCGGGGATCACCGCTTCCCCGTATCTCGGTCTCTGATTAAGACTCGTGGTTGACAGTATGATTAAGTCTGTTCTGGCAGCATTTCTCATCTCCGCTATTACAGCCACAACCACCACGCCCATCACCACCACCATCATTACCACTATTGGAAGAAGGCAAAATGTCCACGTAATATACACACTTAGCGACATCCTTCACCAAGTGTGATGATGAATAAACAGTACACTGAACAAAGTCTGCTTCTCTAATAATATGAAACAAATCCTGTGGGTTCCCAGGAGGAATCCAGTAGTAATCCCACGTGTTGTTGTGTTGTGATGGGGTAGGGAATGAAGTGGGGTTTTCTCTTAGTGGGTTTACGGAGAACCCTGAAGCCTACCTTATTTTCCGGCATGTAAGGGGCGCTTTATTTCCCCCACAAAAAAATTTGAAAAATCACCCTGGGCTTCATATGCTCAAGGTCAGGGTCAAGGGTAGGCTTTAGGTTACGCTTTAGCAGTTGTTTACGTTACAACTGCTTGCAAACATCGCCCTATATGTTTCTTATGAACTTGCACAATATATGCCGGAAAATACCGTCGTTTGCTACCTTTTTTTTTTTTAAGATCATTACGTTCAGAGAATTAATCTCTCCGTTATTTTTTTCTCTTTGGTAAAACTTTATTGAATGTTCTGCCTAGTTTTGTTATGTAGGTTGGAGGCGTTGATGCCTCTAGAAACAACGACCACGCTAACGTAGATGTATCACAGCCACGTTACATCTCTAAACGATATGCACTTTGTGTCTCTCCTTCAGATGCTCCGTGGCGCCTCAACACCACCTTCAGTGAGCTTAGCAGCACCAGCTCCGTGCAACTTTCTGTAAAGTTTCTCCTTTTTTTTTTTAGGAGGTCCGTGATATACAAAAATGCCGGTAAAGCCGATTTCAAGGTTTACCGTAAACCTACTGACGGAAACGTTGGTTACATTATTTGATGGGGATACCTTTAATGGTGACACTAATGATGGTGATAGCAATGATAGTGCACTGTTGATGGTGACATTGTTGATAGTGACATTGGTGGAATAAACTGTTGATGTTGACAGCGTGTGTTGATGGTACATGCATCAAGGCTGTGTGTGTCCTAGGGAGTAGCTCGAGTGCAGCCTGGCTCATTTGCATACTGCTACGGCTTTCGCTGTCCCCTGGGAAAGATAAGACTGTTTGATGGGCTTCAGCGTGGAGTGAAAGAGGACATCCGTCTACCATGTAGAACAACAGGTCGTGTGTGTTGCTGTGACCACTCAGCATGGGGCAGCGAGGACGATACCTGAAGGATGTTTTCGGGGGTCAGCGTCCCCGCGACCCAGTCCCAGACCAGACCTTCCGGTGGTTCAAGGATGCTTAAATGTAGAGGAGAATAAGGAGATACAAGAGAGAAGACTCCCAAGAAGTCTGGAGAAAACTCCCTTACAAGGAGAAAGATTCTTAGATCCAACCTGATAACGTTCCCTTTTTTTATCAGGCACTGCTTGACTCCTACGGGTTTAGCGCTTTCACAGGAATGTAATAGAGGAAACTGGATCAGTGTGCGGGCTGCTGGCAGCAACAGTTCAGTTAAGCAGACAGCTGGGAAGTCTGGCCTCAGGCGGAGTGTTAGGAAAGAAAACTCAAAACAGGTCATAGGTATATCACAGGTATCCTTAGAGTGAGTTATCTCATGACAGTCCAAGTCAAAAGAGAAACTCGCCTCACTCTAAAGATTGGATGGTGTAGATAAAGCAAGATAATGTATCTCTCGTTAAAGCTGGCCAACACTACGTCTCCGCGGTTAAAGATCAAATCCCATAAAACATTTTAATAAGTATACTACGTGTCCCCCCCCTTTCACAATAGACCTGGCTCAAGGCTACACACCTTTATAATTTGGGAATTATGGCAGATGTAGACGAGATTTTGTGAAAAATCACCTTGTTGCTGGGAAACGTTTATTACCACTACAGCATTTTGTCCATGGGTGAGTTGTGAACAACATGGATGAGTGGAATGAACTTCCAAGTAGTGGTATTTGTTAGGCGCTGCGAGGTCTGTTAATCTCTTCTGGGTCTGTTATTAACTACAAGCACATCCATGATGGTTGTAAGCAAATGAGAATGATAGATGGAGCTACCTGTTTTGAGGGAAGAATTGCCTTAGATGTGTAGAGGGAACTTGATGGTGGTTAGAGCTTCCTCGCTGTATGTCTCCTCACCTGCCTTCTCTAACCTTAGGTATCATGGGGGAGAGATTGCAGAGCTGAGTTTTTTATAGCAGTGGTAAAAATAAACACAAAAGCAGTATAATGTAATCATTGACAACGTTTCGCCCACACAGTGGACTTTATCAAGTCACAAACAGATCTACCTGGGTGACTTGATAAAATCCACTGTGTGGGCGAAACGTTGTCAATAAAGGATCACATTATACTGGTTTGTGTTTATTTTTCCATTGTGTCGGTATTTTATACCATTTACTTCCATAGCAGTGATGGTGGAGGAGCAGAGGTGAGGAGATAGAGAAGTGTAACTGTGGTAGAGATTCTGAAGAGGTGGGGTTAGTTTTTTTTTTTAATTTAGCAAAATTGGATACATCAGCAGTGTGCTGCTACCCTAGTCTATATGATAGTTATATAGTGGAAACAAAAGCTAACTACGTGGGGCAGCGGGCCACCAGCAGCAAACATCTGGTTGATCAGACAAGCATCAGACTCCCGGAGCCCATGGCCGGGCTCTGGGAGTAGAAAGACTCGAAACTCATCAAAGGTATGTTTCCCTATCATATTCCATGACGTAGGAAGAGTCACATGCCTAGTGTTGTGTGTCAGCCTGAGCTGGGAGACTTCAGTAGGACAGTGAGGATATCTTAAAGTGTCCCAATAAAGGTCCGTCAGATATAGGACCTTCAGAAATATCGTTCCAGCAGAGCTGTAGTTAGTATCACTTGGGAATCACTATCTCTGGATGGCCTCTCCTGCACACAGGAGAGATGGAATTTTAAAGATAGTCAGACTATGATGTACATGTTGGCTGCAGGGCCCTCAGCAGCAACAACCTGATTGACCAGACAAGGAAAACTCGCGAGACCCATCAAAAGTGAATCCATCATCCTAGAACAGATACAACAGAAATTATACGTAGGAGGCAGAAGAGAGGGAAGGAAACCTGAAGGACGTTTCCGGGGGTCAGTGCCCCCTCGACCCGGTTTCCAAACATACATTAATGTATAACAGTGGAGAGTTATTATATGCCTAAGAATTACTGTTGGTAGCTTGGCGACGACCATCCTGAACATGACGAAGGCGGGGTGGAGGCTGTGGCTTGTTGGGGAGGGGGGAAGGTATGAGCAGTGTTGATGTTACCAAGGAAAGTTGTCTTCACCCTCTTGACGGGGGGACGTGGATAGTGACGAACGAACAGTACAGAGAGAGAGAGAGAGAGGAGGGAGGGGGGAATGGAATAGAAGAGAGGGGGGGGGAGAAAGGAGAAGGGAAGGATTGAAGAAAGAGCAGGGAGGAAGAAGAGGGAGAGATGGGAAGAGAGACAGAAGCAGAAGAATGTACCTGTGTAGTACAAAAGTTAACCTGCAGTTTACTTGTACACAATTACAGGAAGTTACTGCCCATGCGCCTGTCCTGCTGCTTGATTGTCTGATCAATCAGTCTGTTGGTTCTGGTCGCACGCTGGCCACACCACAGCCTCGCTAATCAGGATCTGATTTGAGGAACTTACCAAATTTACTCTTAAAAACAACCAGGCGTCTGTTGGTAATTCTCCATATGTTAGGTAAAAGGACACAAGTGCAACTAATGTGACATTTTATTGTGGCAACGTTTCGCTCTCCAGGAGCTTTAGCGCTCCTGGAGAGCGAAACGTTGCCACAATAAAATGTCACATTGTTGCACTTGTGTTCTTTTACTTAACATATTGTCGGTAATTCTACCAACATTAATACAATTCTTCATATGTATGAAGGGTGTTGAAGAGTCTTGGTCCCTCTACACTTATTAGGTATCCCCGAAGGGTAACTTTACGTATTTACCTGAGTTTTTACTTTATATATATTTTTTCTTCCATACTTCTTCCAAATTTTCGTTTATAGCTTGAGAACGCCTCATTCGATCTGCTTCAAACTTTTCACGATGTTTTTTATGTACCGAGCGGAATGGTTCTTGCAACTATTGTCATGTGTAAGTGTCCCATGATCTGCTACACAGCCCATTCCTGAAATTTCATTTGTGTGCGGCCAGCAGTAACAACCTGGTTGATCAGGCGTTGATCCACTGGGAGGCCTGGTCTGGGATCGGGCCGCTGGGGTGTTGACCTTCGGAAGCGTCCTTCAGTCCTTCAGGTATACTTCAGGTAGCCAACTTAAAAGTCACTTCTGATCCGCTTCAAACAAAAGAAGATTATTGTGAATGTTACTGAAGAATGAGACATGTAACACTTGGGAATCTTTACTGAGGAAACGTTTCGCCACACAGTGGCTTCATCAGTCCGATACAAAGAAGAACAGTGTAAAGAGAGGAGTAGTTTGAGGTAATCAGTCCCTCAGCCTGTAATCGAGGTGTTCAGTCCATCACTCTTTAAGAAAGTAATTTCTGGAATTTTTGTCGGTTTTCTAAACCATTTACGACGCCACTTGTGTTAATTTTGCGTGTAAAATAACGTGAAATATATTCCTCGTTAAATTACGTTAAATGTAATTGTATCTCTGAGCAGCTTCAAAATATAATACATGTTTCAGTCAGTTTTTTTTATGTAAGTGCAAATTTGTCATTATATTAACATTAAAAAGCTCAGAAAAATGAAGTGGATTCGATACCTGGAGAATGTTGCTTTTGATCGGCTTCAAACGCTAAGTGATGGGATATCTTAATTGGAAGTATTCTTGTGTTGAATTTTGGTTTTGTAGGTGCTGATTTGCTAATTTTATTGAAAAATAGAAATTGTATTCATATCTCTCTCTCTCTCTCTCTCTCTCTCTCTCTCTCTCTCTCTCTCTCTCTCTCTCCTGAACAGTTATAACGATGAGTATATTTAGGCAGTGTTGTTTGCACAGAGACGTGTTGAACCTCTGGATGATCTTGTGAGAGGCAAAATGAGTGAGTCTTGTTGCAGTGTTTACCACAGGGACTTGTTGGTAAGTTGGGGGTCTTGTGGTGATGGTGAGAGGGGGGAGTGTTGTGGTGGTGAGAAGGGGGGAGTGTTGTGGCGGTAATGGGGTGATGGTGTTTTATTTCTAGTGTTTCACTGTTGCTGGTTTGTTGATATTAAAAGACTAGTGTTGCAGACATTGATGACTGACTCCTCTTTCTCCCTTCTCCGGACTCTCATCCTCCTCCTCTCCCCCTTTTTCCTTTCTTCTTCCATCCTTCCCCTCCCCCATCCTCGTCCTCCCCATATCCCTCCTCTTCCTCCTTTCCCGCAGTGTTTATTGTCTGTTTATTCCAGACTGTTTATATTTGGCTACACTGCCTCGGTGTGCGGTGTACATGACCCTTTGTGTGCCTGACGTTGTATATGTGCGTATCTGTGTGTGTGTGTGTGTGTGTGTGTGCTTGTGAACACCCATTGTGTCCATAATCGCTTGTGTTCGTATGAGTCTTGTCTAAACGCCTGTGTATGACCTTGTGTGTGCAAGTGACATCTTGTAGGTATTCCTCCCAGTATGTGCATAGCACCGTGTAGGTAGGTATGCCTCCCAGTATGTGCACAGCACCGTGTAGGTAGGTATGCCTCCCAGTGTGTGCACAACACCATTTAGGTAGGTATGCCTCCCAGTGTGTGCACAGCACCGTGTAGGTAGGTATGCCTCCCAGTGTGTGCACAACACCATTTAGGTAGGTATGCCTCCCAGTGTGTGCACAGCACCGTGTAGGTAGGTATGCCTCCCAGTGTGTGCACGTTATAGCTAAAAAGTTCAAGTATACCAGAAAACTATTCAAACTCTCTCAGTCGTCGAAATATGCCATGAAACCAAGTTTGCTCTTGTTTTTCTATGTACAAATAATGTCAGATCGCAAGCCTGGAATTCTCTGTTTTTTTCTCAGAGAGTATGGAGAGGAAATATTCCCTGCGGTACTCTTCAAGGTATCCCTCACAGGGAGGTATCCCTCACAACCAGTATACCCGTATGCCAGTAGTAACAGCCTGGTTGACCAGGCAAGTAAGAACCAAGCCTTCTCCAGCGCCGGGCTGTAGGCGAGCCTGGTCCAGGGCCGGGCTGCAGGAGTAGAAAAACTCCGTGTTAACATTTTTTTTAGGTGTTCTTAATAGTTAAGTTGTTAATATTTGTGTTCTTAATATTTGCTTCTTTTAGCGCTTAGAATGTAGATTTTTGTCGTGTGTGTAAAAAATACTTTGTGTCTTTTACAGTGGGCGGGATGAGTGGGCGTGGGAAGCCGACGGCGGCGGTGAAGGTGTCACCGCCCACAGTGCCAGACACAGCTGGCGGGGGCAGCCAGCGGCACTCTGGCTCATCCTTCAGTTCCGGTGTGTACAGCAGCGGCGGCGACCAGCGATCATCATACTCGTCATCCGTCAGTGATGACAACCCCCCGCCCTCACCCCGCAGCCCCGCCAGAGGTACGTACCCCTGGGGGTGTTCTGGTGGTGCTCTAGTGGGTGCTGCAGTGTCGTACATGTGGGGATGTTCTGGTGGTGCTCTAGTTGGTGCTGCAGTGTCGTACATGTATGGTACACATTACCGACACCATTTGTAACATCTGGGTATCTTTATTTGTAGACGTTTCGCCATCCAGTGGCTTTATCAGTACAAATTTAGGGACGTAAATGGGAAGACTGTTGAGCTGTGAACAAAAGACGAGGTAATCAGTCTCTCTCAGCCTTGGAGTTGGTGCGCAGCACCGTAGTCTTGTACCATTCTCAGTTGGGTACGCAGCTTAGTAAGTGTTCTGGGTCTGGTTTGGTATTGTCATTTATACCCTCCTTAGGTAGGTACGCTTGTACCGTCCTCAGGTAAGTACATTTATACCGTCCTCATGTTGGTACCGTTGTACCCTTCAGAGAAACATAACCTCCTGGGATGGTTCTGGGTGCTCTAATGTTGTTGCTTGTACCATCCTCACGTAGGTACATTTGTACCATTTATATAATTAAGGAGTAAGCACAGTTGTACCATCTTGTATGCACGTTTATATCATTGTAGGGTAGGTACAGTGGTACCATTCTGATGTACTTACCTTAATATCATCCTGATGTAGGTTACCTTGCTGATCGGGCAGCGGGGGCATTGACCCCCGGAACGACCTCCAGGTAGATTCCAGGTAGACCTGTAGGTTACCTGGTTACCTGTAGTCGCTTCTGGAGGTCACACCCTTTCCTGCGTCCTGGCCTTAGACCAGGTTTTCTGGTTGCTGGTCTGATCGAGCAGGTTGTCGGTGCTGGCTGCGTGTGCTAGCATAAAAACCCTCGAAACTGGTCACAGGTATTCAGATACTAATGTTTCCTAATAAGGAGTGTATTATATGCCTCCTAATTACCATACCTCTCATAGTTACGTTATGTACTCTCCGTTGTTACAGTACAATTTGTGTAATGTGCATAAACTGTGGCTTCTTGACTGAACGATCCTGATCCAATGAATCGGAGCTCCCATCCCCTTCGGATCAAACACCTGTTTTCCATTCCCCAGGCGCCGAGGATCTTTTTAGTTTTCAGTTCTTCCCCAGGTGTTAGGGGGAGGACTTGTTGAGGAGTGGCATCATCAGGGGGTGCAGCGGTCAGGTCCCAGACCAAACCATGGTGAGAGGAAACAGTCTTCTCTGGTTTCTGGTCTGTGGGATATAAGATCCAGGGTCTCCAGTTATTTTCTGATATATATTCAACTCTATCGTAAAGCTCCTTTATATATTAACTAATCATTGGTGTTGCCCTTCGACTTGCCGCCCCTATTCTCGCCGAACACAGGTGTATTTGTGGCAGTGAAACAGCAGACCGATTCGGGTACCATGGTCTTTTGTGTCGTAAATCCGAGGGAAAGATTGCAAGACATGAAGAGGTTAATAACATTATCAAGAGGAGCCTCACAACAGCCGGATGCCCAGCATTAAGGGAGCCACCCCAACTATGCAGATCTGATGGCAGCCAAAAGCGTCCAGATGGTATCACCCTTCAAGCCTGGACAGACGGCAAGCAGGTGGTGTGGGACTACACATGTGCATCTACCTTGGCTGATACTTATCTCCAATACACCAGGGAGGAAGGAGGGGCAGCTGCCACCTTCAGGGAGTCCCAAAAGTCGAGAAAATATGGAGAACTTGCCCATCATTATATGTACTAGACATGTATCTCTCACACCTCGTGTACTGTATATACCATCTTTATATCAAAATATATCTCTTAAATCTTTTGTACCATATTATGTAATAAAATATACCTATTGGTAAAAAAAAGAGAATGAAAAGATGGGGTGGTAGAAGAGGAATATTCAAATGGCTTCAGGAAGAAATCCAAATATTCTTCCTTGAAGACTTTTTATCCACTTCTCCGAGGCTATGGGTCCCACAATTTGTACCAGAGGTGGACCCCATCCTATATATATATATATTGACCAGTTTTACCTAATCGGCACGACTATATATATATATATATATATATATATATATATATATATATATATATATATAATGTGGAAAGACTTTCATTGTACGTTTCATTGTTCTTCTTCCCCCTCCTCCTCTTCCCCCTCCTCTTCTTCCCCCTCCTCCTCTTCCCCCTCCTCCGCCACCTCGTGTGAGGAGGGTTCACAGCTGGTTCTGAGAGCTGGTCACCGAGTCTTCCACTGCATCATGTCCACAAATACCACAACTAATTAATGTTTAGGTTGGCGTGGGCGGCCGCCTCCACCTGTGTGTGGGGGCGTGAGTGGGCGTAAGTGGGGGGGGGGTAAATGTGTCTGATGGCTGAACTTGGCTAGTTGTGCTGAGCAAGTGACGTTATGTAGTTTGCCTCGGCCACTTGTTCCAAGTCACTCCACTTGCCACTTACCATGAGGCTAAAGTACTTCCCAAGGCTCATCTAGAGAGGTACTTCCTAACATCCCTATGGCTCATCTGTGTCTTCAGCTTCCACCTTTATTTCTCTTGTCCGATTTCCTCTTTACTGCCCCATAAGTTCATCTGTGTATGTGTGGGGGGGGGGGACGCCAAACTCGTAGAGGCAGTACATTGTCCGGGGAAAGGGTGACGATCCTGACGGCGGTCCTGGCGAAACGGCGACTTAATTAAGGTTCCCAAGTGCGAGTTTTTGGCGAAAGTGGAGGTAATCAGGTTTGATCCGAGGAAGGGTTGGGTATCTCCAGCTGCTGGAGTCCGAACAGTGACTTATGGCACTAAGTGTGATCGTTGCAATTGGTTACTTGGTCAATTAGGTTGTTGGTGCTAGCGGCCAAAGGTCTGCATACTCATCACAGCCTCGCAGATCTGACGCTGCTATAATAACAATAATATGATTATTATAATAATAATATTATTATAATATGATTATTATTATAATATGAGTATTATTATAATATGAGTATTATTATATGATTATTATAATAACAATAATATTATTATTATAAATAATAGATATAATTAGTCGAAATATTTATTACGTGTTAGAGAGCGTTAGGGTGCATTTTACCCAACACTTGAATCCTGGCAGTACCTGAGTCTTGGCAGCAGGTCTCCGAGTTTCTCACACATTTTGCATAACAATGTCGCACATTTGCATAACAATTTTAACCCTAGGTGCGACCCACAACGCCAACACTGTGCCTATTTGTACTGCTAGGTGAGGAGGGGCGGCAGGTTTGTAGGAATACTGCCTAGTGCTGTTCCCCTAGCCTGGTTTCCCTAGCCAGGTTTCCCTAGTCTGGTTCCCCTAGCCAGGTTTCCCTAGCCTGGTTCCCCTAGCCTGGTTTCCCTAGCCTGGTTCCCCTAGCCCGGTTTCCCTAGCCTGGTTCCCCTAGCCTGGTTCCCCTAATCTGGCGGCCGCAATCGATACCTTACAGTCGCAAGCGACGACACTGGGGAGGTGGCTCTTGATCCACCAAACATCAACCACGTCTGTCACCACGTCAGCGCAGAGGAGGTGACTCCTGGAATAGTGTTCGGGTAATCTTCAGGCTGCAAGTGATTTGGAATGGCGTCACCATTGGTGCTGTTTCTGGCGTTTTCAAAGTACCTCATCATCCACACTGTTATTTAGGTGGCCTTCGTGGCATTTGCCTCGTTGTGTTCTCTAGATGATAGATCATCGAAACCAGGAGACTTGTTTATTTGTTTTTGGTATCGAGACCAAGAATCAACAAAGGTACCAGGACTATGCTTTGGGCAGCTGAACGTTGTTACTTTGCTAAGGCTGGATTTTGCTTAGTCTGGTGCTGTTTTTTGTGTTTTGTGCATTCAAAAAATATGTTTGCATGATTTCCCCTGTCGTACCTGTTGACCCTATTTAATGGGGTTATCACTCCATGATCCTATTTGTCACTGGCCTGCCTGGAGAGTGTGTTCTGAAGGTGAATGCTCCCGCGGCCCGTTCCCAGACCAGGCCCTAACAAAGTCCGAGTAGATCACATCTGCGAGAGTAGAACTCTGGGAAGTGGTGGGAACAGTTCACAGATACAACGAGGGGGGGGGGTGCTCAACAGGTGTGCGTGAAACACCTGCATTCAGAGGGATACTGATAATGAGGGTAGGGTGTGCGGGAACACCCTGCGAAGCGGAAATGAGCGTGTGGGTGGCAGGGTGCGACCAGGTGTGTGATTGTTATGGTGGGTCACGTTTAATATCGTTATTGTTTTACTTTTTCGATGCTTCTTGCCTCCCTTTCATCATTACTCCCACACCACCATCAAGAAGGGACTGCAGGGGGGGGGGGAGAGGCTTTCTCTCATCTTGAAGGATTTTTTTTTCAGGGGTCAACGCCTGATCAATCAGGCTGTTAATGCTGGAAGCACGTAGTTCAACGTACGAACCACAGCTCGGTTGATCACACTCTGATTTTAGGAACTTGTCCAGTTCTCTCTTGTGGTTCAGTCTCTTGTAATTTCCTCTTATTCTGTCTTATAGTTCCCTCTTGTTCTACATTGTGGTTTCCTCTTGTAGTTCCCTAATGTTCCCTCTAGTGGTTCCCTCTAGTGGTTCCCTCTAGTGGTTCGATTAAGTTTTGATATTTGTCTTCTTACCAATGTTATTGACTGTATTTAGTTGTGTGTTGCGTCGTGTCAGTCGGTACCTGTAACACACCTGTGACTAGTTTCCAGGGGGCTTTCTACCTTGACGGCCTGGCCTGGGGCGACATTTCTTTGTCTGGTCAACCACGCTGTTGGTGCTACTGGCCCGCAGGTCTAACATAGCATGCTTTGCTTTTGATTCCTGCGGTGGGTCTCTTTTTGTTTTGTTATACCTTGTGTATGTCCTCTTTGTGTTACCTCATACACAACCTTGTGTGTGTGTCCTCTCTGTGTTGTCTCCTACACAACCTTGTGTGTGTCCTCTCACGGTGCTGTCTCCTACACTACCTTGTGTGTGTGTCCTCTCACGGTGCTGTCTCCTACACTACCTTGTGTGTGTGTCCTCTCACGGTGTTGTCTCCTACACTACCTTGTGTGTGTCCTGTGTTGTTTCCTACACTACCTTGTGTGTGTCCTGTGTTGTCTCCTACACTACCTTGTGTGTGTCCTGTCTGTTTTGTCTCCTACACTACCTTGTGTGTGTGTCCTCTCACATTGCTGTCTCCTACACAAACTTGTGTGTGTCCTCTCACATTGCTGTCTCCTACACAAACCTGTGTGTGTCCTCTCACGGTGCTGTCTCTTACGTTCTCATTATTGTTTTTTCTCCTCACCTCCGCTACCCTTGACTGTCTCTCTCACACCAATTTGAGTCCTTCCCTCCTCTTCCTTTTACACCACTGTCTGGTGGTAGGTAATGTCTGAAATGTGATGTTAGTAATGGTGCGAGTTGTTGATAGTGGCAGACGTGGTGTGAGTTGATATACCTATTAATTGATTTAAGAGGTTTTCCAACTCCCACAGTCTGGCCCTGGGCCAAGTTTGTCTGGATCTTGCCTGGTCAACCTGGCTGTTGCTGCTGTTGGCCTACTGGCCTGCAATATGTCATACAGTCTGGCTGATCTGGCACTTGGCGGAGGTACTTGTTCAGTTTCCTCTTGAAGACTTGTACACTTGTCCCGGCAGTGTTTCTGATATCCTCTGTAAAATGTTAAAAATCTGTCCTTTGGAGCTCTCTTGTTCGCATCTGTGTGTTCCTGTCACATTCTGACGTTGATGTTGTATGTCACTAGTTCCTTTAGTCTCTGCTCATAGTGTGAGGACGGTCAAGGTAATTCAAGGAAAGTGCCAACGTGTCATCGAGTTTGAACCTTTAAAGCATTGGAGTTCTCTTCCAGGAATCGAACCTGATTAGCACCCATTTCCCAGGCACTGTATAAACCCTACCAGTTTAGCAGTTCCACACGAATATAAAACACGTAATGAATGTCCAGGTTTGGATGAGGCAGGTAATGCCATCACGGAAAACTTATAGTAGATGGTAGATTAAATGAGGCGGGCAAAGTTGAAATTCCCTGGCATGACCGCTGAAATTACGGAGTGGTTTAGTATCCCCGACCTGGCGAGATCTTCGTCTTACTTGACCGGGGCGACGCCTCCCCTGCCTGAAGCCAACCAATCTTCCAGTAGTGGCGCATACTGGAACTGTGGGAGAGAGGCAAGGGAGAAGTAGGGGGAATGAAGGACAAGGAGAGAGGGAAGGGGAAAGAGAAGGGAGAAAAGCTAGAGAGAATGATGGGATGAAAGACAGGGAGGGAGAGAGGGAAGTGAGAAGTAGGAAGAGAAGGGAGAATGTGGGGATGAAAGGGAAATGAGGGGAGATAAGGTAAGACACACACACACACACACACACACACATACACACACTTTTAGGGGAAACAAACAATAAAAAACACGCAAACACACACACCCCTTCCCAACCAGATAGACTAGGGTAAACGTTATACCTCACAACAGTGTGGCGCTAGGTCGCTAAACATCCCTTCAATCTCTTTTACACCTTGTTAACAGTCCAACCAGCTTGTTCAGCACCTCAAACTACCAAGGTAATGTTCAACACAAGGCGAGCCTTGAGCATCTGCTCTGATCACAGGTGAGAAGGGAACCAAGTACATGAGATGAATCTGTATATTTTCTCGGGAATTTAGTTTAGATTCCAAATTTTGTTCTTCCGTACAGTAATCACAGGACCACACTACACCCAAACAGCTCTTAGTACATTTACACACCTGTCACACTACACCCACACCTGTCTCTGTGCACATACACTTGTCACTACACCCACGCTTGCCTCGGTAACATCCACACACCTGTCACACCTGCCTCAATACACCCCTGGATACCTGGTGGGTGTAAGTGCAGCAGCGAGGATAAACCATTGTTTTTACGACACACAATTCGGGGACGTGGGGCTACGCCCACCGACTACCTGCCTAGTGACCAGGAGAGTCAACGAAGGAGGCTGCCCAAGGCCCCTTTACATATTCCGGGAGCATCCTGCCACTCCTTGCACCTTCACCCGACTGCTAGAAGCCTTCCAAGTTTCCAAGGAGGCTTCCGCCTTGCCAGTGACATTACCACAAAACACAAGCCTTCCAGCACCTTGAGCCTCAAGTCACACACAGGAATCTTCCAGCATATGTTAATGCAACACAGTATGTGGTTGATGGCATTTTGTTGAGACGACGTTTCGTCCACTAGGGGACTTTATTGATAGTCTCTGGTGAACGAAACGTCTTTTCAATAAAATGCCATAAACCACATATTGTGTTTTATTGACATGTTTGCCTGTATATTCCATCACTGATATAGCTTCCACTATATATAATGTCGTGCCGAATAGGTAAAATTTGCAATTTTGTCTTAAATAGCAACGCTCTTCTTGCCGAATAAGGCAAGCGAAAATTTGTGTATGCGATAATTTCGCAAAAATCATTCTGAACCTAACAAAAAAATATTTCATTGTGTTTGTTTATTATTAAATTATTGTAAACTTATATAAAATATATTTAGTTGGATTAGGCTAAATTAAATTGAGCTTGTTATAATAAGATTAGGTAAGTTTTCTAAGGTTCTTTTGGTACAAAATTATTAATTTTTACATTAATATAAATGAAAAAAAAATATATATATTTAACCTTATAAGAATTTTTTTTAGAAAGGACTTAATTTTAAATGGTTTCTTGCTAATTGACCAGTTTTACCTATTCGGAACGACATATATATATATATATATATATACACGTATTATGAATGATCCATTTGCCACCCTCGAGGTTAACACTGTTACCCAGGAGGCTTCCATCACATCTAGCAAGTATATAACACGCGGACCTACTGCTACTGGCAACATACCACACCTAGCAATCATATAATTTACTCACATAGTGCTACTGGTAGCATGCTGCTACAGTGGGCATTCTGTACAATTTACGACCTGGGAAATGCTGTCAAGAACTTCCAACGATTCCCGAAAAAAGGTTTAGGTTTCTGTAAGGGCGTAATGCCCACTACTATTTATTTACTGTCCGGCCATTTCTTCCGTAGTCTCACATTTTCCCCCTAGCCTGGCATTTTTTTTTTAACATTTTCCCCTAGCCTGGTATTTTTTTCCCCCTAACTTGACATTTAACACTAGCCAAACGTTTTGCTCTATCCTGGCATTTCCTCTCCATTTCTCAGCTTAGCAGTATTAGGCTCGACACTATTACAGGTTGGGTGGAGTCCGCCGGAGCCAGCTACCTTACAAGGGCAGGACGATACACAGCCTTGTGGTACACGTGTTGAACAGCCTTGTGAGACATGTGTTGAACAGCCTTGTGGTACACCTGTTATTCAGCCTTGAAATACGTGTGGTACATGTAATTAACTGCAGGGTAGAAAATCCTTTAAGAGAGTGAAATCCTTAGACAGCGAGGCTTCACTCTGATATCACCCAAGTCTTCCAGTGATGCCGGATCAACCGGCCTGTGACGGATATGTGGGCCAGCCGGCCGCCAGCAGCAACAGCTTGATTGACCAGACAGACATCAGACAAGCCTTACCCGGGACTGGGCTTCGAGAGTAGGAAAACTTTCGAAACCCATCAATAATATGTTCATTGAGGAAGAATTGATGCAAGACAAACTCAAATCATTGAGTTTAAAGGAAGTTTAAAATGAGATCTGGGAGTGATAATGTCAGATCTCACTTTCAAGGATCACAGCAATATTGTTATAGCAGCTGCAAAAGAAAACGATGGGTTGGATAACTAGAACCCTCAAAAGAAGGGATGCCAAGCCAATGATGACACTCTTCAGGTCACTCGTTCTCTCTAGGCTGGAGTATTGCTGTGAGTACACAGCAGTAATAAACAGACTCTTCAGCACGCCCTCCCTTCATGCATAAGGGAAATTACCAACAAACCTCTGGTTTTCAAGAGAAACTTGAGAAGTTCCTTTGGTCAGTTGCTGATCAGCCGGGCTGTGGTACATATGTTGGGCGGCGGCCACCACCACCAAGAACCTGATCGATCAGGCCAGCAACCAGGAGGCCTGGTCTGGAACCGGGCCGCGGGGGGCGGTGACCCCTGAAAGCGAATACAGGTAACTCCAGGTAAACCATTTACAGGCACGTTACATATAGTCTTATATAAGTCGCGTTACAAGGGTGTTTGTAACGCATAAGTTGCGTTACAAGGGTATTTGTAACACGTAAATTGCATTGCATGGGTGTTTATAACATAAGTTGCGTTACAAGGGCACTTTATGGTACAGTGAGTTGGTACGTTACACATTTTTTTTTTGTATTAAATTTTGTTGCAGCATCTTAATCTATTGATGGGGAAGCACTAAATCCGTAGGGGTCATGTAACGCCTGGGGAATGGGAAGTAGTCAGGTTTGATCTGAAGGTAATGGTAGCTCCAACCCCTTAGATCAAGAACTTTCCGACATTAAGGATGTTAGTGTAAAAATGGTAATATTGGAATGTTAGTGTACGGATTTATGGTACAGTGTAGTGTTACGGTACGGAGTTATGGTACAGTGTAGTGTTACGGTACGGAGTTGTGGTACAGTGTAGTGTTACGGTACGGATTTATGGTACAGTGTACTGTTACGGTACGGAGTTGTGGTACAGTGTAGTGTTACGGTACGGATTTATGGTAGTGTAGCGTTACGGTACGGATTTATGGTACAGTGTAGTGTTACGGTACGGAGTTGTGGTACAGTGTAGTGTTACGGTACGGAGTTGTGGTACAGTGTAGTGTTACGGTACGGATTTATGGTACAGTGTAGTGTTACGGTACGGAGTTGTGGTACAGTGTAGTGTTACGGTACGGATTTATGGTACAGTGTAGTGTTACGGTACGGAGTTGTGGTACAGTGTAGTGTTACGGTACGGATTTATGGTAGTGTAGCGTTACAGTACGAATTTATGGTACAGTGTAGTGTTAGTGTACGGATTTATGGTACATTGTAGTGTTACGGTACGGAGTTGTGGTACAGTGTAGTGTTACGGTACGGATTTATGGTACATTGTAGTGTTACGGTACGGAGTTGTGGTAGTGTAGTGTTACGGTACGGATTTATGGTACAGTGTAGTGTTACGGTACGGAGTTGTGGTACAGTGTAGTGTTACGGTACGGATTTATGGTACAATGTAGTGTTACGGTACGGAGTTGTGGTACAGTGTAGTGTTACGGTACGGATTTATGGTACAGTGTAGTGTTACGGTACGGAGTTGTGGTACAGTAGTGTTACGGTACGGAGTTGTGGTACAGTAGTGTTACGGTACGGAGTTGTGGTACAGTGTAGTGTTACGGTACGGAGTTGTGGTACAGTGTAGTGTTACGGTACGGAGTTGTGGTACAGTGTAGTGTTACGGTACGGAGTTGTGGTACAGTGTAGTGTTACGGTACGGAGTTGTGGTACAGTGTAGTGTTACGGTACGGAGTTGTGGTACAGTGTAGTGTTACGGTACGGAGTTGTGGTACAGTGTAGTGTTACGGTACGGAGTTGTGGTACAGTGTAGTGTTACGGTACGGAGTTGTGTACGTGAGATACTAGAATGCAGGAAAGTCATTCTCCGTATGAACGTAAGGAGTGATATGAACGTTAGCAGTGACAATGAATGTTAGCAGTGACATGTAGGCCAGTGGTCCGCCAGCAGCAACAGCCTGGTTGACCAGGCAAGCACCTTACAAGCCTGGCTACGGGAGTAGAAAAAACTCTCAAAACCCACCAAAGGTAAAGTATAAACTGTAGCAGTGACTATGAACGCCAGCAGTGACTGTGAATGCTAGCAGTGACTGTGAATGTTAACAGTGAGTATGAGCGTTGAGGCCTAACATGTTCATTGTTGCTTTTCTGCGGATTGTTTTTTTAATGCTTTTCCCAGTCTCTTGCGGCGTTGTTGAACATTAATTCCGTGTGCGGGAACAAGGAGAGCAGGTTGTGTGTGTGTGTGTGTGTGTGTGTGTGTGTGTGTGTGTGTGTGTGTGTGGAGAGAGAGAGAGAGAGAGAGAGAGAGAGATAATGATTACTCATATCGTATGAAAGCAATTACAGTGACCTCTTCCCCCACATGACCACCCTGACCCCCTCTACCCTTCGCCCCTTCACTGTTTGTCGGGTCAAAGGTCACACATAAAACGGATGCTGTTCGCTGCTCGTGCTGGCACTTCCTTGGCACTCTGGTGACGCAAGTGCGGCTTCTCGGGGCAGCAATGAGGTCACAGATAGTGATCATGGTTCTTCGGGATTAAGATAACACACATGCTGCTGCTGCGAGACCTTGGGATACTTGATGATTTTATAAGATTGTGAAGAAAAAACCTCTACGTAATACGTGTAAGAATTTTGTTACGTGAAGGCTACCTGAATAAAGTTTGTGCGGAGGGGGTCAGCGTCACCCCCTTCCTTAATCCGGTCCCAGGCCAGGCCTGATCGACCAGTCTGTTGGTGCTATCTGTTCTGGAACAGATCTGAGGAACTTGCGTTTCTTTTTGAAGACATCTGGGAGTCTGTTGGTAATTTCCCTTTTGTATGTATGAAGAATTTTGGTTCCTCCACACTTATTATCTTTTAGTATACTCACTGCACCCCTGCTGTTCATTGGAAGTATTTTGCATCGTCTGCTAAGACTTGCTTTCGTAGGAAGGCATTTCAGTGTGCAGATTTGGGACTAATATGTTCAAAATGTTTCAGGTGTAAATTATGAGGTATCTTTTCTCGCTTACGTTCGAAGAAGCACAAGTGTAAGGGCTTCAAGTGTTCCCAGCAACTTAGGTGCTTGAATGACTCGATGCGAGCAGCGAAGGTTCTCTGTACTTCCACCAAATTTGCAGTTTCACCTGCCTTTAAATGGGTTGTTGATGTGCGGCAATATTCCAATATGGAGAGAACAATTAGTCTATTATCATTGGCTTGGCATCTCTTGTTTTGGAGGTTCTAGTTATCCAACCCATTGGCTTGGCATCTCTTGTTTTGGAGGTTCTAGTTATCCAACCCATTGGCTTGGCATCTCTTGTTTTGGAGGTTCTATTTACCCAACCCATTGGCTTGGCATCTCCTGTTTTGGAGGTTCTAGTTATCTAACTCATTATTTTTCATACAGTTGTGGTGTTCATATTGTTAGATTTTAGATTTTGCCGTCGAAGTGGCTACTTTTTTTGTGCACCCCATATCCATGTGCACCATGGGTTACACAATAAACTAGCCACTTCAACGGCAAAATCTAAAACCTAACAATATAAATACCACAAATGCACGGAAAATGATGGGCTGGATAACTAGAACCTCCAAAACAAGAGATGCCAAGCCAATGATAACGCACTAACTGTTCTCTCCAGATTGCAATATTGCCGCACAGCAACAACCAATTTTCAAGGCAGGCGAAATTGCAAATCACATTGTTATGGTCCTTGAATGTGGGTATAAGACGTCATACACACAAGTTATGGAGTCAATAAATAAAAAGACAATACCGTGACTGGAACAATACACGTTGTAAATGGTCCAAGTCGGACCGAAACGTCGTCGTAAGCTCCCCTCTCCAGTGTGCGGGTTATTGGTGTATTATGGAGTCACCTAGGGAGAAGAGGGGTGGGGAGGGTGTGGCTAACAAGAGCGGTGATCCCAGGTAACACACCGGCCTCTGGTGTTGGTCGTGATGTATAGCAAAGACTCGCGTCAGCTGATTATTCTTTTAAATAAATTCAGAAGAGCACTTGCAGGTAATTAAGGGTGTTGGAGCCAGCGCACCACAACACTCTGTCAGCAGCACCGTCCAGGGCGGAGTGTCAGCAGCACCGTCCAGGGCGGAGTGTCAGCAGCACCGTCCAGGGCGGAGTGTCAGCAGCACCGTCCAGGGCGGAGTGTCAGCAGCACCGTCCAGGGCGGAGTGTCAGCAGCACCGTCCAGGGCGGAGGTCAGCACCGTCCAGGGCGGAGTGTCAGCAGCACCGTGTAGGGCGGAGTGTCAGCAGCACCGTCCAGGGCGGAGTGTCAGCAGCACCGTCCAGGGCGGAGTGTCAGCAGCACCGTCCAGGGCGGAGTGTCAGCAGCACCGTGTAGGGCGGAGTCAGCCTCGACTAATCACTTCAGCAACACAGGTTACCCTAACAGTGAACACTAATAAAGCACTGTACCAACCTTGGCATCTAGGGCGGGGTTGTGACTGCTTTCTTGCCTCCTGGGTAGCAGGGTAACCCGCATCCCCTTCCCGTAAGGCTTACATTAAGCTCTTGCAGCGTTGAGATTTAGACCTTATGAGGAGGAATGGCTTGAAGCTGCCTTGTCTCGGAAAGGGAGGTGTCAGGTTCGACTAAACGAGGTACAAGTTGAGGCAAGTTTTAAAGGGAGGGGGGCAGGGAGGGCTAACACCAACAGCCTGACTGATCAGGCCATCAACCTGATCAGTCAGGCCATCAACCAGGAGGCATGGTCTGGGACCCCGGTGAGGTAGGGGGCGGCGATCCCCACGGAATCTGCAACGGATATACACTTTGTTGCTTAAGCGTCTCATGTTGATGGCCACGGGAAATGTCCCACCACCACCAGTCTTGTAAGCATTTCCTTTATGAAGCCTGGTGTGAGACCGAGTCGCGGGGGCGAGGCTCCCTGCAACCACTAATACACAAGAGAAGTGACGTACCATGTAACAAGGGTGACTCAAGGTTGTGTAATGTGTGGCGAGAAAAATTGACAGACAGGCCTGGCACTGGGCCAGGCCTGTCTGTGTCAGGAGCAGCGAAGAATCAATAAAACATCTAAACTATTGGGGATGTCTCAAAGCACTTCTACTGTTCTCTCTGGGAGAGAGAGAGAGAGAGAGAGAGAGAGAGAGAGAGACATATACCTGATATATACTGTGTACATAGGATGCTTCACGGACTGATCCCTAACCTGCACACTTCTAAAACAGCTTAGTGGAGTGAGAAATGTGGAAGAAAGTGTGAAATACAACCAGTAAAGAGCAGGGGAGCATGAGTTCAGTTAATGAACACTGAATCAGCCTACGTGGCCCAAGACTCTTCAATATACTACCAGTAAATATAAAAAAATATGTTAGAACGATGATACAAGTCTTCAAGAAGCTGGACAGCTTCTTACTACAAGGTTGTGATGGTTGTGGGCCTGCAGGACTCGAACACCAACAACTTTATTGACCAGCAGATCGACAGGGAAGCTTGGCCTCAGACCGAGCTGTGAAGAGGGAAGGAGAGCCCTCGAAACCCATTATAGGTAAAGCACAGGTAATTCCCTGACTTCCCCTCCCCGCACAGGTAACCCGACCTCTTAAACAGGTGTCCTTGACTTCTGTACAGGTGACTTCACATCCCTTAAAGGGTACCTTGCTGCTCCTCCTGTGGTAGGGTCTCTACGCCTTCCTCCTGACCTCCCGGGAACTAGTGACCCTCTCTACCTGGAGTCTACCTGATCCACCAGGCCTCCTGGTGGATCAGGGCCTGATCAACGAGGCTGTTACTGCTGGCCTCACGTAATCCAGCGTACGAACCACAGCCCGGCTGATCTGGCACTGACTTTAGGTATCTGTCCAGCTCCCTATTGAAGACAACCAGGGGTCTATTGGTAATTCCCCTTATGGCTGGTGGGAAGCTGTTGAACAGTCTTGGGCCCTGGACATTTATTGTGTTTTCTCTTAGTGTACCAGTGGCGCCCCTACTTTTCACTGGGGGTATGTTACATCGCCTGCCAAGTCTTTTGCTTTCGTAGGGAGTGATTTCTGTGTGCAGATTAGGGACCAGTCCCTCCAGAATCTTCCAGGTGTAGATTATGATATATATCTCTCGCCTGCGCTCCAGTGAGTACAAGTCAAGTACTTCCAGGCGTTCCCAGTAGTTAAGGTGTTTGATGGAACTTATACGTACAGTAATCTAGAGAGAACAAGTGATTTAAAAAGGATCGTCATTGGCTTGGCATCTCTTGTCTTGAATATTTTCATTATCCATCCTTTCTACCTATTTATCCTTTCTTCCTCTTGAAACTTTTTTGTTCTTTGCTCTTTTCCGTGTCTTGCCTGGTTAACGTGGATGATGTAGGGATTAGTTAGCAATCTGGAGGCGTGTTAGTGGTGCAGGCAGCAGTGTGGTATGTGTCAGTGGTACAGACAGCAGTGTGGTATGTGACAGTGGTACAGACAGCAGTGTGGTATGTGACAGTGGTACAGACAGCAGTGTGGTATGTGACAGTGGTACAGACAGCAGTGTGGTATGTGACAGTGGTACAGACAGCAGTGTGGTATGTGACAGTGGTACAGACAGCAGTGTGGTATGTGACAGTGGTACAGACAGCAGTGTGGTATGTGACAGTGGTACAGACAGCAGTGTGGTATGTGACAGTGGTACAGACAGCAGTGTGGTATGTGACAGTGGTACAGACAGCAGTGTGGTATGTGACAGTGGTACAGACAGCAGTGTGGTATGTGACAGTGGTGCAGGCAGCAGTGTGGTATGTGACAGTGGTACAGACAGCAGTGTGGTATGTGACAGTGGTACAGACAGCAGTGTGGTATGTGACAGTGGTACACACAGCAGTGTGGTATGTGACAGTGGTACAGGCAACAGTGTGGTATGTGACAGTGGTACAGGCAGCAGTGTGGTAAGTGACAGTGGTACAAGCAGCAGTGTGGTAAGTGACAGTGGTATAGGCAGCAGTGTGGTAAGTGACAGTGGTATAGGCAGCAGTGTGGTAAGTGACAGTGGTATAGGCAGCAGTGTGGTATGTGACAGTGGTATAGGCAGCAGTGTGGTATGTGACAGTGATATAGGCAGCAGTGTGGTAAGTGACAGTGGTATAGGCAGCAGTGTGGTATGTGACAGTGGTACAGGCAGCAGTGTGGTATGTGACAGTGGTACAGGCAGCAGTGTGGTATGTGACAGTGGTATAGGCAGCAGTGTGGTATGTGACAGTGGTACAGGCAGCAGTGTGGTATGTGACAGCGGTACAGACAGCAGTGTGGTATGTGACAGTGATACAGACAGCAGTGTGGTATGTGACAGTGGTACAGGCAGCAGTGTGGTATGTGACAGTGGTACAGACAGCAGTGTGGTATGTGACAGTGGTACAGACAGCAGTGTGGTATGTGACAGTGGTACAGACAGCAGTGTGGTATGTGACAGTGGTACAGGCAGCAGTATGGTATGTGACAGTGGTACAGGCAGCAGTGTGGTATGTGACAGTGGTACAGGCAGCAGTGTGGTATGTGACAGTGGTACAGGCAGCAGTGTGGTAAGTGACAGTGGTACAGGCAGCAGTGTGGTAAGTGACAGTGGTACAGGCAGCAGTGTGGTAAGTGACAGTGGTATAGGCAGCAGTGTGGTAAGTGACAGTGGTATAGGCAGCAGTGTGGTAAGTGACAGTGGTATAGGCAGCAGTGTGGTATGTGACAGTGGTACAGGCAGCAGTGTGGTATGTGACAGTGGTACAGGCAGCAGTGTGGTATGTGACAGTGGTACAGGCAGCAGTGTGGTATGTGACAGTGGTACAGGCAGCAGTGTGGTAAGTGACAGTGGTACAGGCAGCAGTGTGGTAAGTGACAGTGGTACAGGCAGCAGTGTGGTAAGTGACAGTGGTATAGGCAACAGTGTGGTATGTGACAGTGGTATAGGCAGCAGTGTGGTATGTGACAGTGGTACAGGCAGCAGTGTGGTATGTGACAGTGGTACAGGCAGCAGTGTGGTATGTGACAGTGGTACAGGCAACAGTGTGGTATGTCCTAGGAATGTGGTAGTCTCCCAGCTCACAAGGGAAGGGGAGTGGGGGAGCATGAGAAGGCGTGTTCAGCCGACGCCCGCTCTCTTCCCTCTCTCTCTCTCTTCTCTCCCCACTTTCGTCTGTCTCCTCTCCTTTTCCTCCTCTCTGTTTTCCTCCTCTACCACTCTTCCATATTCTGCTCTGTCTTTCCTTCCTATCACTCATCACTCACTTTTCCTCTTCTCATCCTCAGTCTACCCCTTTTCCTTTCTCATTTATTTGTATTGCCTTTCCTCCTCGTGAATTGTGTTATCGTGCGTATCGTTCCCCTGCTCTTCATGGGAGGGGGGGGGATATTTTGAACCGTTTGCCATACCTCCATTCATAAGGATTTATTCTAAGTGACTGTGATTCCATGTACGCTTTCAAAGATTTTTATGTTGTGTCAGTGGTGATGGTGGTTGGCTAGCTGGTAGGTTGGCTAGCTGGTAGGTTGGCTAGCTGGTACGTTGGCTAGTATGTCAGGAGGAATGGGGAAAATGTATGTTGACACGGGTGTTAGTCATGTGATGATCCACTCAGCGGAGTTTTTAAAGAACATGAAGTAGAAGCACTGCAGAAGGCCTATTAACCCGTGCTAGGAACGTTCAACTCACGTTTAAGTTTCTCTTCATTAAAAAAAAAAAACGAAGGAACATAATTTTCATCTAGTTCGTGGAGTGTGGCTTTACCAGTGGTTATTAAAGCATGAATGATGGCGCCAGACTCTGAACTATCGTCATGGGATATTAAGGCCTGTGATATATTTTTGTTTTTCACTCTTAATGAATGTGGAATTTTACAAGTGTGAGCTGCTTGTGGTATAGATTGCATAAGATTTGAACTCAACGGCCTCTTCAAAGTCAGTTGAGGTTAGGTTTTGTAGGTAGGAATAATTGACGTTGCTCAATCTATAATACACTGGAATGGTTTTACTGAATACACAGTCCTACTGCAGCTGAGGTACTTCCTCTCCTCTTTGTTGTTATAAGTGGAAAAAAATGCTGCCGGGGGGGGACGACGTCCCCCGGGACCCCTTTGAACAGGCAGGTAAACACTTCATTTTGATCCTACACTCAGGTTACGTCTTACACCAGAAGTTTGATCTTGCACTTCAGGTTTGCGTTTACACTTCAGGTTTTGTCCTTCCCTGCGGTAAAACAATATTTTTTCCCTCTCTCAAGACCGTGTGGTTAAAAGCAGCAGCAGACTCACACGAAAACTGGCCATGTAGATGCAATCATCGCCTCACCATCATGGCCACCTTGCCTTAAGCAGCTGTTTTTTTGCGTCCGGTATATAGATTTAAATTTATACTCTGATAGTCTGTCAAATATTAACATTTTATTGTAGTTTTAGATAATTGATCAGAATATTTATATTTATCAGGTGATGGGTCTCTAGTCTGCACGCAAGACAAAAAATTCTCGTTAAACCCACACGAGCACTTAGGAGATGATTGAGGCTGTGTAATAAGCCCACACAGTGTATAAACTGATTGAAATCTCCACGCCTTCAATTTTGGACTTTTCCTGCCTACACCTTCGGCCAAAAGAGCCAGTCCACCCCCATCACCTCCAACCCAACCTTTACTCCCATTCAAATCCCCCTCCCCCACCTTTACCTCCACACCCATCACCATCACCCCGCCTAACCGAAATCCACAGTACCCCCCACCCCCCAACCCCATACACACCACGTGTACCATCATCCCCACCTTCATGCCTACCACTTTCTCGCTTACCACCATCTCACCTACGACCATCACCACCAGTAGCTGGTGATTGTCAGAGCTAGCACATGCTTGTTTTATAAACGGTAACATGCCTGGAGGAGGAGACCTACATGTTCCCCCATTCCCCCACCCTTCACATCATCACAAACCCAAATGTGTGAGTACAAATTGGTGAGCTAACACACACCAATACTGTATCAGTGTCACTTGTCACGCTAAGCTGCCATAATGTAGACTGTCAGTTTTAAAAGTTCAATGAATTTCAGTCTCGTGTTTTACATGATACTCGAGAGTAATTTAATGTTACCAGATGTGCTTACTCGTTTATTAGTGTTTACCGGAGGCGATTCATGGCTCGTGACTCCGCCTCATGTATTCTATTGACTGACATTATCTGTTCCTGTTGTTTTAACGGGTCATACCTTCTCTTGAAACTATGTATATTGTTTGCTCCTACGAGAGCAAGAGGCTTGACTGACTGCAAAATACCTCCAGTGAACAGCAGGAGGTATCTTTACATTTATGAGATAACTCAATATGTGCAACGGTACCAAGACTCAACACTCCCTTCATAAACAAGGGAAATTGCTAACAGACGCCTAGTTGTCTTCCAGGGGGAACCTTTAATAAGTTCAGAGACCTTTTTTTTCTACTCCCGGAGCCTGGCTCGTCTGGTGCTTGCTTGGTCAGCCGGGCTGTGGTCCCTATGTTGTACTGTATGCTGAGTTGAGCAGGCCATCAGTCAGGAGACTGGGTCTGAGACCGGGCCTCGTGGCTGGTGATCCTTGAAATTGTCTTCTGGTAACAACTTCCTCATCTAGTTCATTTCACTTTCTTGCCACTCTAAGACTGTTGATGCTCCTGACATTCCTCTAGTTCCTCTCTTATTTTAATCTTCATCTGTCTTCCAGTGTTCCTGGTTTTATCTGTGTTCTTATTCCTCGTTTCTATCTGTGTGACCTTGTTCTTAGTTTTATCTGTGACCATGTTTCTTGTTTTATCAATGTGATCTTGTTCCTTGTTTTATCTATGACCATGTTCCTTATTTTATCTATGTGCCCTTGATCTAAATTTATTTAGGCATTTCAGGCTTGTCTTTTCCTACCCACTTTATTGTAACTTTTTTTGTTGCGGTGACAACAGCTGTGGTGGTGACAGAGGGTATTGGTAGTTGTGGTAGTGTCATCAACGACGAGATTGGTCGCTTGGGGGGGGGTTGTGGGCGTGGTGACGGTTGCAGTGGTTGTGTCCTGGACTCGTGGGTGTCTGGCAGAGAGAATAACGTGGGGATTTCAACGCCCTCCACGCACCCTTCCTCTGCTTCCTTACACTAGATTTATAATATTTTCATCTCAGCAACCCCCCTTCCCCTTTTCACTTCATCTTCATTTCTTGTCCCTACTACCTTTATTTTTCTCTGTCTGTGTTCTTCCTCATTTTCTCTCTGTTCACATCTGTTCTCCCTCATTTTCTCTCTCTCTCTCTCTCTCTCTCTCTCTCACACACACACACACACACACACACACACACACACTAGTCTGTCTTCTTTCACAAGACTTATTTTGCACCTTGACACGCACACCTACACGGAGCGCCACGGAAAGAACGTCACGACCTGCCTCAGAGGGAGGCAAAGTAGCAAGGAGGAGGCACTGAAGTAAGGAGGGAGGAAGAGGTAAAAAAGTTGTGTTGGAAAGAAAGAAAGAAGAGCAGGGAAAGAGGGAGATCAGAGCAAGAAGAGAGGCAGAAAAAAAGGGCGGAGAGGGGGGGAGATAGAACGAAGGAAGAAGTGAAGAAGCGAGGGAGAAAAGCCTCTTCCTCTCCTCCCTTTTGTTTTGACCTACCATTGTCTCCCTTGTTTGTATTAGCCACAGTGCTCGACCAGCGCAACATTGTAAATCACAGCAAGGTTAACAGAGTTAGTTGGCGAAACATCTTCATAATAAAGGTACCCAGGTGTTGCATATGTGTCTTGTTCAACCAGCTGTCTTTCTTGCTCGATATAATGAAGGGAGGTATTTGTATTTTCTTATTCTGACGAAATAATATTTGGTTGTGGGCGTAGGGCGCTGGTTCGTCAGTTCCTAAGAGTGAAGTAGCCGTCAGGAGCTGTAAAGTGGAGGCCGCTTCACCAGTGGCAAAGCGAGGAAAGAAGCAATTTCCATAAGTTCCTTGCCTGAATATGGATATAATTGGTCACTTTACCTCTCGGAAAGGTCGTTAGTAGGTAACGTATGAGTAGGTGTATGCAAATGTCTTAGGTGAAGGCTAGAAAACATGTATCCCAGGCCAGTGCGTCATCCTGGTGCTGCTGTGAAGGCTAGAAAACATGTATCCCAGGCCAGTTCGTCATTCTGGTGTTGCTGTGAGCGCTGCATAGCAATAAACACCTCCAGCCCGGACCTGTCCCAGCTGAATACATCTCCTCCTAATATGTACATCTGGAGATGCGGCACACACAAGGTCGGGTGGTGTCTTCTAGCGGTTCTGGCTGACTGACTCTGCAAGCTCAGACGTCGCTGTGTCTTCATTGGCTGTTATTGCTGATCTGGGTATGTGATGGTGGTGATGCTGTTGCTGCCGGTGATATTATTATTATTGTTATTATTATGAATGTGGGTTAGGGTGATATGTAGGGGTTGTTGTGAGGTTGGTTGAAGTGATGGTGGTGGGGTGGTTACTGTATTCGCAGGGAAGTTAGTGTGAGCTGGTTAATGAGATGATGGTGGAGGATTGGTTGTAGGTGGTAGTAACGCAGGTGGTGGTTGTAAGGGAGTTGTAATGTTTGTGGTAGGGATAGTGGTAACCAGGATGGGGGGGGGGTCACAGGCGGCTATGCTAGGGGTGGTAGGCGGCAGGAGTCGTGTCATGAATCAACTATTTCTGGAATTTGGTCCCCGAGGCCCGTATGATACCATCGGTCCTGGACCTGTGGTGTACATGCAGAGTTTTAGTGTGCTGCTTTTGACACTATAATTTGATTTTTCGAATAGCGAAGGGAGGATGATAGAGTGTTGGCGATTGAAGGTTGGTGCGGTATAGGATGGTAGCGTGGAGTGTTGGTGGAGGATAGTGGGTGATGTTACATGGTGAACATTGGTAGTGTTACTTAATTAGTGCCTTTTTCAATGAACCGGCCATATCCCACCGAGGCAGAGTCGCCTAAAAAGAAAAACGAAAGTTTCTTTTTTTTAATTAAATAATGTATACAGGAGAAGGGGTTACTAGCCCCTTGCTCCTGGCATTTTACCCTCCTCTTACGCCATGCATGGCTTACGGATGAAGAATTCTTTTTCACTTCCCCATGGAGTAATTAGTACTAAACCTATTTAAAACTTATCCATTTGTGGTTACGGCAGCAGAGTTATGTTGGTGGTGTTCTGTCTTCAATGTTTGTAGTTACAACAGTAGAAGTTACGTTGGTGGTGTCCTGTCTTCAATGTTTGTAGTTACAACAGTAGAAGTTACGTTGGTGGTGTCCTGTCGTCAGTGTTAACTTTCCTTTATACCTTTATAAGAATATAAAAAGAATCATTCTCATCACAGTAAGGCTCCGCATGCTAACATTTGATATACCTTCGAAGAGTTTCGAGAGTTTCACTACTTTCGGAGCCTGGCCATGGGCCAGGCTCATCTGATGCTTGCCTGGTCAACCAGGATGCCAACATGGCATCATCCAAAGAGAACATTTTCAGTCTTCGTAAGTAGTCTACCTATCTTTGTCTTTCCTGAATACTTCGAGACTGACGTAACAGCTCAGTTGATAATACTGTACACTGGTGTGCTTGTGCTTTTTTCAAGAATGTTTTATATTTTTAATATAATATTATCAAAACCATACGCTAACACTTTATTGATGGCATGCAGGATTGTGGCTACGTGTGATACGTCAACTGTAATAATGTACTCAGTGTATGCCAGTCACTATCTTTTATGTCTTGTCTTCCATATCAGTGAGGACTTTTTTCGTGTTTTTAGTCCTCGTAATTTAAGTTTTGGCATTTATATTCGGCGTTTTCTGATGTAAAGTCAAATAGGTCTGAGGTAGAGAGAATATACCTGTTATATACCTATTACTGATTTCGAGGGTTCTCATTCACAACTTGATCTGATGATACCTGGCCATAGGCCTCGATGAATCTGGATTACCATTGAGTAAAAAGCAAGCAGTGAGGAGCTGCCTTCGACATGTAGGTGGGTATGAGTTGGACTTGCCTGTTATGGGCCAGTAGGCCTGCTGCAATGCTCCTTTTCTGTGTTCTTATTTAAGTGTAAATATTTTTGTTTCAGGAGTCGGGTGCGATCATGGGCAGTTGGGGCGGCTGGGTGGCAGCGGCGGCGGTGGGGGCAGCAACAATAGCAACAGCAGCAACAACAACAGCAGCAACAACAATAATTCACCGTCACACTACCACAACCAGCAGTTTACCTTCCCTGCTGCGCCACACCAGGTACGCCTGCCCTTAACTCTACCTTCCCCAGGTACATCTGCCCTTACCTCTACCTTCCCAAGATACATCTACCCTTACCTTCCCCAGGTACATCTGCCCTTACCCGTACCTTCCCCAGGTACATCTGCCCTTACCCGTACCTTCCCCAGGTACATCTGCCCTTACCCGTACCTTCCCCAGGTACATCTGCCCTTACCTCTACCTTCCCCAGGTACATCTACCCTTAACTCTACCTTCCCCAGGTACACCTTCCCTTACCTCTACCTTCCCCAGGTACACCTGCCCTTACCTCTACCTTCCCCAGGTACATCTGCCCTTACCTCTACCTTCCCCAGGTACATCTGCCCTTACCTCTACCTTCCCCAGGTACATCTGCCCTTACCTCTACCTTCCCCAGGTACATCTGCCCTTACCTCTACCTTCCCCAGGTACATCTACCCTTAACTCTACCTTCCCCAGGTACACCTGCCCTTACCTCTACCTTCCCCAGGTACACCTGCCCTTACCCGTACCTTCCCCAGGTACATCTGCCCTTACCCGTACCTTCCCCAGGTACACCTGCTCTTACATGTACTCTCCCCGGATACACCTGCCCTTGTACCCTCCATGTAAATATATTTTTACCTCTACCCTCCCCAGGTACACTTGCTCTTACCTGTACCCTCCTCAGGTACACCTACTGTTACCTGTACCCTCCTCAGGTACACCTACTGTTACCTGTACCCTCCTCAGGTACACCTACTGTTACCTGTACCCTTCCCAGGTACACCTACCTTTACCTGTACCCTCCCCAGGTACACCTACTGTTACCTGTACCCTCCTCAGGTACACCTACTGTTACCTGTACCCTCCTCAGGTACACCTGTTACCTGTACTCTTCCCAGGTACACCTACTGTTACCTGTACCCTCCTCAGGTACACCTACTGTTACCTGTACCCTCCTCAGGTACACCTACTGTTACCTGTACCCTCCTCAGGTACACCTACTGTTACCTGTACCCTCCTCAGGTACACCTACTGTTACCTGTACCCTCCTCAGGTACACCTACTGTTACCTGTACCCTCCTCAGGTACACCTACTGTTACCTGTACCCTCCTCAGGTACACCTACTGTTACCTGTACCCTCCTCAGGTACACCTACTGTTACCTGTACCCTTTCCAGGTACACCTACTGTTACCTGTACCCTTTCCAGGTACACCTACCTTTACCTGTACCCTCCCCAGGTACACCTACTGTTACCTGTACCCTCCTCAGGTACACCTACTGTTACCTGTACCCTCCTCAGGTACACCTACTGTTACCTGTACCCTCCTCAGGTACACCTGTTACCTGTACTCTTCCCAGGTACACCTACTGTTACCTGTACCCTCCTCAGGTACACCTACTGTTACCTGTACCCTCCTCAGGTACACCTGTTACCTGTACCCTCCTCAGGTACACCTACTGTTACCTGTACCCTCCTCAGGTATCATTAGCCTGTTTTTCAGTCTTGATCTTTATAATCTCTCAGACTTGACATGCTGAAGTCAAGTCTTAGAAGGTGATGATGATGGTGTCATTAATTATACATGTAACTTGTAAATAAATATAATCATGAAAACACTAAACCCGTATTGATCATGCAGCAGCGGCCTTGGGACTGGGAGGTAATCAGGTTTGATCCGAGGAAGGGAGGTGTATATAATCAGGTTCCACAGCTGCTAGGATATATATCAGTAATATAAAGTAGATGTTTTGTGATTGTGTTGGTCGTAGTTGTGATGTATTGGTCGTGATTGTGGTGATAATTGTTGACAGTAGTTTCGATACCAAGGGTTGTGATAATGTTGGTAGTGTTTGTGGTGATAGTTATAAGGATTATCGTGATAGGTCATTCTTTATCTTTTGCGTTGTGGTGATAGTTATGGTGGCAAGAGGTCTGGGGTTATTAATTGGGGTTGGCAGAACTTGTGATGACTATTGTGTTATTGGTTGTGGTGACAGTAATGCTGGTTATGGTGATAAAGGCTGAGAGTAACGGCAGTATATTATGGTAATCAGTGAAATCAGAGACTGTGGTGCACATGGTGTCGTGGTAATAGCTATGATTTGGTGATAGCAATAATGATGATAGTTTGGTGGTGTATTGTACGAGCAGTTGTGTGTGGGGGAGGGGGTCCTGGAAGTGGTGTGATTGTAGCTTATATTTTATTGTTAAAATGGCTACTGTTTTAAAGTGTGGGGATTGTAAGATAATGAGTTACGAAGCGAGGAAGGGGAGACTACTTATTATCTCTTTGACTATGAAGGCACCCTTCTTTGAAGGGTACAAATCCTTGGATCAGGAGTGTTGGGATTAAGGTAAGAGCGTTGCAGTTGCGAATTTTACGTTGTAGGGGGGTATTGTTACAGCAAGCAATCACTCCCTTCCCTCACCCTCGACTGTCATCTTGTTCTTACAGCAACAGATGCCCCAGTTTGCGCACCTGATGTGCCCTAAGACGTCACCTGGGTCGCCCCACCACCTGACGCAAGATAACACATACTACCTCACCTACCAACACCAGACCTCCCTCGAGGACCAGGGTATTGATGTCCAGGTGAGCTCTTCTATCACTCGTATTGCCTCTTCATCTAGTTCGTTTTTGTTTATTGTACTGATTAAGACAAGGTTGTAACTGTTGTTACAACACTTAGGTATCTTTACTGTTGAATCGTTTCACCACCCAGTGGCTTTATCAATCCAGCACAGAGAAAAATATAGGATACAGTGGAAAACATGAAAAAGTAGTTTCAGGTGATTAGTCTCCAGTGTCGATGAATTTGTTGGAGACGTTGGAAGACGTGAAGAAATAGTTTGTGGTCACAGTGGTGGCCCATGCTAACTTTCCTATGGTTTATAGAAATATATACCTAGTTGGATGAATCTTAGTAGAACCATCTGGCCGAGTGGTTAACGCACTGGCCTTTGAGCTTTAGGACTCTCTTGCCATGGGCTCAAACCCCAACCCGTTCTGTGGTTTATTTGCAATCGTGTTATTACTATTTCGTGAGTCATAGTTTGAGATGCTTAGTTCCTCAAACTTGAAAGGAGGTGTTCAGTCCATCAGTGTTGACCACTCTGAGGTAGATAGATGCCAGAGGATTAAAGTGATAAAACCACTGGTTGGCTAATCATCTTCACCGTAAAGATACTCATGTGTTGTATGTGTCTTGCTCATCTACTTGTTGGTTGTGTATACCATTAATATATAATGTAGTGTGTGATGAACAGGAATTATATATTTTTTTGTAATCTATTTAATGAAAATAAAAACTAGAACGTTGCCGACTTGTCTCGACGGAACTGTCGTCCACTTTCTTCTTCCAGTTTATGGGTAGATGTGAATTGTTATGGCGCTTTTTCTTCTTCAGTGTAGGGAGCTGTGATATATTAGGTTATAATGTAATAAATAATAGTGTCATTAATGTGTCACAGTCTCCGGGGCGGTCAAGTCCAGGGTCAGGCAGCGGGTCGTCCACCACAGGGTCAACAGCGTCGTCGTCAGGAGGGTGTCGCAACTCCACTACCTCCTTGGACTCCGGCCGCGCCTCCACCACCACCCACTCTCATCAGCACAGGTCAGTCTCTCCACGGCCTCTGGTAACCTCTGTGGCTGAGTGGTTACTGCGTTGGGTCTGCCATATGTATGGACTACGGTTCAAGTCCCCTATCTGTCCTCATTCTCCTCACTCTGTCCAAAGGAACATAGTTAAAAATACAAATAGATATAAGCTATTTTAAAATGGAGTCACTGAATATAAGTATTGCTCAGTCTACCCAAGGCTGATTATCAACATCGGGAGGCTCTGAACCCATACCTGGTTACCTCCCATTCCCCAGCAGCCAAGGAATTGGGAGGTAATAAGGTTTGATCCAAGAAAGGGATGGGTAGCCCCGATTCCTTAGATCAAGACCCCTTCACTAGCATTAAGGCGCTTCTCTTGAAGGGTCAACAGTAGCACCGTATTGAATACTGTTTATTAATATGTAAATTAGCCTTGATGTTATCCTCTGTTCTGCGGGTTAGACTGACTGGTGATGTTCCGTTCAACTACACTATTTGTTTTAACAAAATAATGAACCTTGAACAAATAACGGATACTTGGGGTAAATGATGAACATGGGCCTGAAAGCATTTCTCTCACTAGGATGGATTGTGTTTTACGAGATTGCCACTTTTGAATATTGGGATCACTAGGATATGAGGAAATAATGAGATTTTTTATTGTTGAAGTGGTAAGGTTTCGCCATGAGTGGCGACAGTGTGATGTGCAGTGTGGTGTTGTGCAGTATGTGTGGATTGATGTTGTGTATGAAGTGATGCGTTATGATGCGGAGTCTTGTGCTGCGGTGTGGTATGGGGGTAGCGGCTGCGGTGCCGGGGATATTGTGATGAGTTTCAGTTAGTGATGGCGTGGTGTTGGTTTGTGCAGGTTGAGTGGACAGAGCTACGACAGCGGCTCCATCCTCCGCCACAGCTACCACTCGTCCAGCTCCAGCCTGGGCTCCATGGAACACGACCCCGCCACCCACCTCAACGTTCCTGAGCTCCTCAACAACGGAGTCAGGGTAAGTACTGCTGAACCCAGTCACCGCAGGTATATTTTCAACTGTGATTTCTTTGTGCCTTTTCGTTTTTTTCCAGTACAATACATTGCATACTAGTGGCTTTCTTTTGTGCCAAACTATTTCATTACATGTAAACTACATTATCTGTGTACTGCATAAAATAAATTTGAATTTGATTTTGAGTAGTGCTCTGCGGCTTTGTTCTCTTCATAATGTGGCTTATTTACATCTGTCAGCTAATGTAAAGGAAATATTTGTTTACTGATCTGAAAATGGTGTAGGTATCGTTTACAACAAGGTATTTTAACTTTTTCTTAGGAATACATCATCCATTTTAAGTTATCCAGTTTCTCGTTGTTTACTATTCCAGCTAATATAGCTGGACGTATTTGCTGTTTTACTGAATTAATACAGCTACCATGTAACACTACCATACCTCAGAGGAATACTCATGCTGGTAACATCAACGTTGAGTGTTTGAGTAGTTTGTACCTAGTGGTAGGGGCTTCTTCTGGGAGGGTTGCCACTCTTCCAATAGGCTGCTTGCCAAAGAACGGCATAAATGATGTATGTATGTTGTATGTGTGTGTGTAGTGTGTGTGTGTGATATATATATATATATATATATATATATATATATATATATATATATATATATATATAATTCGTTGATGCGACCGACAACGAATTACTGATGCGATTAGAGGGAAGTGAAAATATGTTGAATTGTTTTATATTTGTGGTTTTTGAATTATGTAATATGAGAGCAAATTGGTTACGACAGTTGCCAGTTGATAATTATAGTGCCAAATTGATATTATAAGCGGAATATGTTTAAAGTACTCAGTAACCAAACGGTTCTCGTGATTTGTAAATAATATAAATAAAATAAAACACGAATATTTCCAGTTTTAGAATGCAAAAAAAAATCCATTTATAAATTTGTCTGATAATGATTTTCTTTATATGGTTATCTGGTGAAAACTTGTTTATATTCACTTAGTTCTTTTTCTTTTCCAGGTAGTCTTAAAATTGTATCACACAATCTTTCATTTGTCTAATCACTTAACAATAGTGGCATTTATCAGCATTAATTTCTGTTGTCTATTTTTTACTGTACGTTTACGTGGGTGCGTGTTACTATTCGTTAAGATGGGAGAGCAACTCTCAGCATCACGTCAGAAGATAGTCATTTTAACACCATATATCAGGGTCCACTCTCAGCAGTAAAGTGTTGACAGGTCGTAGTGCATTCCGTAGAGATAACATCTTAAGTGAAAACGCCTTGTCTACCTTAATGCTTTCACTGTTTTTGTCGTTATGTAACTGACTCTTATAAGGCCTAACATGCTCATTAGATAAACCAAATATCGATATGCAGAAAGCTGAGACAGGAATTAATGTACACTTATTCCGTATAACACTTGATTTATTCATTCGTGATATGGATGATAAATTAGCCTACAAATTGTAAGGTATTCAGCCAACCTTATCGTCACTTTCGTGAACATTACATGCTGTTCTGTCCACTTAGCGAGGGATATCTAGATAATATATAAACGTATATGACATGTTAAGATATCCAGGTTGCTGGCCTGACCGACTGGACTGTTGGTGCCAGCCGCACAGTCCAGTACCTTTGTAGAGCTTTTCTTCTCCCGCAGCCTGGCCTTGGGCCAGGCTCGTAGGCACCACAGCCAGGCTGATCATGAACCAACTTGGAGGAATTTATCAAGCACCCTCTTAAAGATAGCTAGGGGTCTATTGGCAATTCCCCTTATATATGAAGGGAGGGTGATGAAAAGTCTTGGTCCTTTTACACTTATGAATTATCTCGTAGTTTACTCATGGCACCCTTGCCAAGCGTCGTGCTTTAAGTAAGAATGATTAACAATAAACTCGCCGCCTTCGCGGTATTTTGTTTTAAGGATATGGCTATACTATGCATAAGAGACGAAATAATGAATAGCGTGCTTTAAAATATTTTTTTCGGCCGTCTTTTTCGGTCGGATGTCTGGAGAAATAGTTGAATAATGTGTGCGTGTGGTTTCATGAGAGGTTGCAGTGTGTGGTAGGGTAGGTAGGCACTGAGTGAAGTGTAGCTGTGGTAAGTTGAAGGACTGAGTCAGTCTACCAATCCTAGCCTGAATTTATTGTCACCACAGCACTGGATATAAAACCACACACTTGGTGTCAGGTGTTTTGTTGACGGATAAATTTCTGTGGAGTGGAAGGAGCCCCAGCCTCGTGCTGCTGCTGTAATTCCATCCCAGTCATGTGATGGTATTCATGGAAAACAATAACGTTTTGAAAGGCATTTTACCACGACTGTGAGACGAGCATACTTTCAAGACATAAGGTTATTAAATCTCTGGCGATGTTGTGTGGCATGTTGAACTTTACAACGGGGTTAGATAGAGCCGGCCTGCATGGGTCGGCTAGCAGTGAGGGATAAGTGTGTTTGGTAACAGAGACTGTCACGTTGCATCAAGTGACTTGAGGGGTCAGAATTTGTGTGGTTGTGACTTCTACTTATTTATCCACAAATAGATGATCACATTGGCTAATATATATTGTCTTACTTTTATATCCAGATATGTCTAAATTTAGACATTTATTAGTCTTGAAAATGACTGTGAATATGATTAACTGAACGCGTGATATTAAAGACCACTGTTATACTGGCACCCTCCTCAGAAATTTCGTGTTGTGTAGTGTTAACTGAAGATGACCTCAGTAGCCGCTGGAAATGTTTCAACATATTTCCACCAAACAGTTGGTTTTATTGTTGGATAAAATTTTATATAATATTTTAGATTAAAATTGTTGCCAATACTTGGATTATTTGTGATACTATCTGAAGGTTACTTGAAGACAGTTTAAGAAGTCACCTCTCCCGCAGCTCAGTCGCAGACCAGGCCTCCCTGATCAGTCAGGCTGTTGGTACTAGTTGCACCCAGTCCAACCTATGCACCACAGCCAGGCTGATCAGGAACTGACCTGAGGTACTGATCAAGTTCACTCTTGAAGACAACCAAAGATCTGTTCGTAATTCCACTTCTTTATGAATGGAGGGTGTTAGTCTTGGTCCCTTTATACTTGCCGAGTTAGCTCTAATCCCTCTTGCGGGTACTGTCTCTTTTCCCTCTTATGGGCACGTTTGTCTTGCCCCTCCTGCGAGTGCCTCCCTCTAGCCATTCCTCCGCGTACCTCCCTCTTGCCTCTCCGGGTACCTCCCTCTTGCCTTTCCTACGGGTACCTCCCATGAAAACAGCCTACACCCATGCACTGGAGTCACCTTTTGTGTATAAAGGTTTCTGCTAAAAAAAAATTATTCGACTAATATTGTTCTTGTGATTGGAAGATGAGACGGTGTTTAGGATTAGTTTTAGATTTTGCCGCCGAACCTGCTAGTTTATTTTTCACGTCATACCCATTATAAGGAAGGAAGCGCAAGAACATATATGGATACATAAAATATCTATCAACTAGTCTTCAAAAGAGTTAACAGGTGTTACAAGCAAAGTTAGAATATTTGCAGAATATGTCTTAGTATCTTATTTTCATTAATCAGATACCGTGATTTATCACTTAGGTTTTATACTGTCTCTGTATCCTTCAATAATTGAACAGTCAAGTACATAGTACTCAATAGAGTATGGCAAGCTTTCATTGAGGTTGCTGTTAATGTATTTGTCAGGGAAAATCACTTGACGCTGGTCTTATTCATATCATGACCCGCTCTTCATTGAGGTAATTGACTTCCCTTGTCCGGAGAACGTGCGCCCAGTCTCCCGTGCTTTCATTGAGGTAATAAACCCAGGAGGGGGATTATGTTTTACGAACCTTCTCACATTGTTGATAAACTTTAACACAGCAGGTTATATTGCTTCTTGAGCACCCCTAAGTGAGGGGAAGGGTATGAGGCACGTTCCTCATGAGGGGCAAGGGAGAAGGGGAGCGAGGTATGTAGGCGTCGTGTGTCTAACGCTCAAGTGGGCAGCATTGCCTAAGTGGTCTTTTGATACGGCATCGAGCTAATTATAGCTCTTGCTCAGCATAGTGGACCTTGGAGGTACGGCACACGGTGAGGTAGAGGGAGGAGTGCCTTAGGAGACACTTGGCTCCATTGTTGCCAATACTTAATTTTAAAATCCTGCATACAATCCAGATGTCACTCACCAAGGCATCGAATTTACATTAAACAGTAGTTATGATCAGTGAAGCAGACCAAAGTGGGGCTCAGAGCATGTCTGGCAAGGCAGTTACCAAGTTTCCTTTTGAAGCCAGAGGGCTGTTGCTAATTCCCCAGTATAGGTAATCCGCTTAGTGTTGCAGCTCAGAGGGATAATGCCTATTGTATCCTGGGTATACCACCCAGCTTATTGGAGTTGCATGAAGTTTTGAAATTTAATTGTTGAAAAGCACGTGTGTATTTGTTATATATCTCAAACTTTCAGTATTTTTTATTTTGTGTATGCGCAATATAACCACAGTGAAATATGGCAATATACAAGCGCTTTCATGATTTATCACATTATCATGAAAAATCACTAAAGCACTTGTAATACTGCGTTTCACTGCGATTTTATTGTATATTAATTATTATTATTATTATAATCAAATAGAATTGTATATTAAGATATCACCTGTTTCCTGTGATTTCTTATTTTGTGTATGTATATATGACTCAAAGCGTAATGAACGATTGCAAACAACTATCGGTCTGATGTTTTATGACTCACCGCGAGTTCAATCCCTGCCCATATTGTGGCACACACACATACATATATATATATATATATATATATATATATATATATATATATATATATATATATATATATATATATATATATATATAATCGTGCCGAATAGGTAAAAGTTGCAATTTTTGGCTTAAATAGCAACTCTCTTTTTGCCGAATAAGGCAAACACATGTACTATTTGTGTATGCAATAATTTCACAAAAATCATTCTGAAACTAACGAAAAAAATATATTTCATTGTATTTGTTTATTATTAAATTATTGTAAAGTTATCTAAAATATATTTAGTTGGATTAGGCTAAATTAAATTGCGCTTGTTATAATAAGGTTAGGTAAGTTTTCTAAGGTTCTTTTAGTACGAAATTATTAATTTTACGTTAACATAAATGAAAAAAAATATAACTTTAAACGTATAAGAGAAAATTTTAGAAAGGACTTAATTTTAAACGAGTTCTTGCTAATTGGCCAGTTTTACCTGTTCGGCACGACACACACACACACATACATATACACATGTATATATATGCAAACAATCGCAGACAGGCGATCTTAATGGAGGGGGGAGTGGAAATCTTTAGCTCTAAGTACTTTCACCATTCTTACTGCATCATCAGGAGCTGTGCAATGTTGCAAAGGTAGTAACAGGACAAATGAGGGGAAGTTTTCTCAGAGTATGGTATCATGAGTGACACCCACTCCTGCCCTTCTGAGAGAGGAATAGACTTGAGGAACTTACCAGGTTCTGTCTTGAAGGCAGCTAGAGGGTTTGTTGGTATTTTCCATTTTCATTCATATACCATTATTGAGTTATCTCTTAGTGTACTCATTGTACCCCTGCTTTTAATTGGGGTGTTTTGCATCATGTACTGAGCCTCTTGCTTTAGTAGAGAGTGACTGTGGTGTGCCTCCAAAATTTTTCAGACGTTTTCAGTACTTTAGTTTATTAAGTCATATAAATTTCTTTCACATTAAATTGTTGTAATACTACTAATATTTTTGCTTTCAGGATTCAGAGGTGTTAAGAGCTTGGTTAACAGATCTTCGCTTTGAGGAATACTATGAAAAATTCTTGTCAGCTGGATACGATATGCCAACAATTTCACGGATGACTCCAGAAGATTTGAATGCCATTGGCATCACAAAGCCTGCTCATCGAAAGAAACTTAAAGCTGAGATAACTAGACTCAATATCTCTGATGGTCTACCTGAATTCATACCGGTAAGGTGTATGTAGTTATGCTACATGCTACATTATCAATAAGTCATACCTGTTGTAAGTAACCCTATTGCATTTTATGGGTTAATAATAATCAATCGATAGTATTAAGAAAGTAGGTTTGTAACAATTAAAATTTAACTAAAACAGGTTTGTAGTTATTTAATAAACTGGATAATAGGTTTACAATTAGATCTTTGTATGTAAATGATGTTAAAATTAAATAGTATAATATAAACTAACTGGAAAATTTATGATAGCAATTTTAAACCGAAGTACGTAGCTTAAAGAATTGAGAGATGGGTAGGAAGAAATTTTTTTTTCACCTCAGTAGGCATCTTTAATTACTGTACTTTTTGTTTCCTAATTCTTATTCATGTAACATTTGTTTTGGAAGTATGATACGAGACCGTTCTTTGGCTGAGATGATCCGCAGATCCATTAACAGATTTAGTAACTTGTTAACATGTACTTGCATTTAATATACACTTACCTTTTCTATTCTGTGTGATTTTTAATAGCTCTGTCTTGTAATGCTTCAATTAAAATTCTTTTCAGGAAAGGGATTAGAATACGTTGTCACCATGCATGTCATAGGTGGCTGAAATGCCAGGAACAAGAGTCTGGTTGCTTCTTTTTGAGCATGTAATTACAAATAAAAAAGGAAATTTTGAAGCCAGTTAATTTGAATGTAATATGAATGCAAGTAGGTTAGATGCTCTACTTTTAGAGTGAGATACTGTACAGAAAAAACAAAAGGGGTAAGAAAGTAAATCAAAGAAGAATATATATATATATATATTCTTCTTCTTTCAACACGTCGGCCGTTTCCCACCGAAGCGGGGTGGCCCAAAATGAAAAACGAAAGTTTTCCCTTTTACATTTAGTAATATATACAGGAGAAGGGGTTACTAGCCCCTTGCTCCCGGCATTTTAGTCGCCTCTTACGACACGCATGGCTTACGGAGGAAGAATTCTGTTCCACTTCCCCATGGAGATAAGAGGAAATAAGAACAAGAACTAGTAAGAAAATAGAAGAAAACCCAGAGGGGTGTGTGTATATACATATGCTTGTACATGAATGTGTAGTGTGACCTAAGTGTAAGTAGAAGTAACAAGACATACCTGAAATCTTGCATGTTTATGAGACAGAAAAAAGACACCAGCAATCCTACCATCATGTAAAACAAATACAGGCTTTCGTTTTACACTCACTTGGCAGGACGGTAGTACCTCCCTGGGCGGTTGCTGTCTACCAACCTACTACCTAGATATATATATATATATATATATATATATATATATATATATATATATATATATATATATATATATATATATATATATATATATATATATATATATATATATATAAGGGAAACTAATGAATTAATTAAAAAAAGGGTATTAATTCAGCTTGTTTTTGGGTTTAAGTACTTTTTATTTCTAGTGATCATATTATTTTCAAGCCACAAATTTAATTTTATACCGAAGTTCATATTATTCATAAGCATATGTCCACTTTTCACATGAAATCTGGCTCGATTGCTCAGTGGAACATGTCACCACCTTGCCTATGGCATAGCTATTATTTTATGGAGAAGCCTGGGTTCACTCCCTGGTATAAAAAGCACTCCAATCTCAGTTGTCTTTTGGAAGTATCCCAATGCATACACTCTTGTGTATCACTCCATTTTTGGTCTTCATTTTCATCTCTGAATATTAACCATAATGCCCAAAAGATATACAGTTGAAAATGCCCACTTTGAAAAAAAACGAAAAATGGCCAACACAAATATCATTACAGTTGGTGCACAGGTCATGTGCCTTTGGGTGCTTAAGAACTAGCAATTCACTGAATTACAGACAAGATGAATATAAGAGCTTGTGCAATGACTAAACCAGATTGTGACCTACTGAAAAGAATGTCAAAGAAATCAGTACAGCTTAATAAAGCAGAAAAGTTACTGAATGTGTGGATTGAGCATAAAACAAAGGTTCAGCACTTGCTGGCCTTATAAAGAAGACAACACTATTGTACGATAAAACAGTGTAAGCAGGATGAAAAATCTGCAAAAGTGTTCATTTAGTTATATGTTGTTTAACTGTTTTAAAGTGTGCTGTCGGGTGCATAATACTGTGTAAAGATTAGTGGGCAAAGTATCTGCAACTTAAGATCCATAGCCATCTACCTTGATCTATGGGTTGAGCACATTTTTTGAATATAATAATGACAGCAACCTCCACACTTAAAGATCAACATTCTCTACTGACCAGAATTTAAGATTAAAAAAAAAAAAAGTTTTACATAATTTTTTTACTGCATATACTATTTTTTTTTACTATATCACATTTCTACATCAAATGACAACAACAGTGTAAGGTATCAAAGCAAATCTGTTTTTGAAAAATTAAAAAAAAAACCAAGTCAAGAATGTAACACCCTCTGACCCATAGATGTTTTAGTTCACATATTTGAAATACAGCTTTAGGTAGTAGGTTGGTAGACAGCAACCGCCCAGGGAGGTACTACCGTCCTGCCAAGTGAGTGTAAAACGAAAGCCTGTAATTGTTTTACATTATGGTAGGATTGCTGATGTCTTTTTTCTGTCTCATAAACATGCAAGATTTCAGGTACATCTTGCTACTTATACTTACACTTAGATCACACTACACATTCATGTACAAGCATATATATACACACCCCTCTGGGTTTTCTTCTAATTTCTTACTAGTTCTTGTTCTTATTTCCTCTTATCTCCATGGGGAAGTGGAATAGAATTCTTCCTCCGTAAGCCATGCGTGTCGTAAGAGGCAACTAAAATGCCGGGAGCAAGGGGCTAGTAACCCCTTCTCCTGTATATATTACTAAATGTAAAAGGGGAAACTTTCGTTTTTTCTTTTAGGCCACCCTGCTTCGGTGGGAAACGGCCGACGTGTTGAAAGAAAGAAAGAAGAAAATACAGCACTGATGTTCAGGAACATAACCCCTGCAATATGTGGGAGTCTACTGTAGAGTGCATGAACATTACAATTCAAATAGCCCATCCAACTGCAATATCCTCATCCATCTTTCAGAATGAAGGGCAGGTGAATAACCTCAACCTTCATAATTCAAGTCCAGCTGTAAATAAATACAGTGGAACCTCTGTTTTCATTTGGCCCAGTTTTTGTTGAATTTGGTTTTCAATTACTTTTTTTTGTCAAAATATTGTCCCAGTTTTCGTTCATTACCTCAGTTTTTGTCCACCATACCGAACGTGTCCGTCTGTCAGCGCCCATACAAAGCATCCCACGCATGCATTCTGAGTCAGTCTGGCTTTGTTTCTGGTAGTGATTATGGTGGAGGGTGTTGTGATAATGGTAGAGGGTGGTAGTGATGGTGGTAGAGGGTGGTAATGGTTGTGATGGTGGTAGTGGTTGCAATGGTGGTAGTGATTGTGATGGTGGTAGAGATAACCTCTCCTTCCTCTTCCCTCCTTGCCATCTTCCATACACCAACAAGAGTTTTCAATAAAGGTAAAATTTATTTAAATGTTCATTTATCCATTTCATTAGTGCTTTATATTTATTTCTCATTGTTTTCTGTATGTAAAACTATAGTTATTCTCTATAAAATGTATTTTTTATTAATATTTTTGGGTGTCTTGAATGGATCAATTGGATTTACATTATTTCTTATGGGAAATATTGCTTCAGTTTTCGTTGAATTTGCTTTTCGACTCTCTGGAACGGATTAAAGACGAAAACCAAGGTTCCACTGTAATCTAAATGAACATCTTTAAAATTTAACTGTCTTCTAAAAGAATTACTATATTATCAATGATGTAAATAGTATTTTAACAAATGTTGTACCTTCAGGGTCGTTTGGAGGACTGGTTATCAATGTTGCGCCTTGAGGAATATACGGCTTCATTAAAGCAGCAGAAGTACATCTCTGTGGAACAGATGACTCAACTCACCTGGGAAGATCTGGAAGATATTGGGATTACTAAATTGGGGCACCAGAAAAAGGTAAGCATTGTTCACACACTACACTTATAGACAGGGGAATAACGAGTCCATTGAAGGTTTCTGTTTGCCATTCAGGCATGCATACTTTCATAGCATAATTTTTTTTTTTTCTAAATATTTGGCCTTTTGATACCCAATTTTTATTCTTAGTTGAGAGGCAGTCCTCATTTATTGTTTCAGTTTTGCTTTAATTCATGTACTTCCTCAAAAGAAAAGGAGGGCTAAATCTATTCTTTCTTGAAATAACATATAAAACAGGATAATTTGTTTTTTGTTACAGTGGAAATTAAAAACAGATTAGAACACAGAAGATCAAGTAGTGTGTGGTGGTGTAATGTATTGTCCAAAAATATAGTAGTACATTTAATAACTTCATTTTGCAGCATACACTTTTCTTGTGGGCAGTAGTCAAGAGAGATACCGGGACCAGGAGCTAGTCTTTTTTTTTTTAACTAATCAATTTACTTTGGTAATTTTTTTTACCTCGATGGTTATCTCCTGCCAAGGCAGAGTGACCCAAGGAAGAAAACATTTGGCATCATTCATTTAATCGCTATCTTGCCAGAGATGTCCTGACATAATTTAGATTACCCTCTGATTGCAACATCCACACCCCTCCTTCAGAGTGCAGACACTGCCCTTCCCACGTCCAGGACAAGAGCCCAGCTAATTATTATTATACTTACATTCATGGGAAGAAGTGCTAAACTAGTACGGGGTCATACAGCCCTTCGGGAAATGGGAGGCAATCAAGTTTGAGTCAAGGAAAGAGAGGTCATTACAGTGGTAATGATTTATTTAAAATAAGCTAAGTTGGGATACTTGGGTAGGATTTTTGGTTATACAATATTGTAATTTGTCATTGTCTTAAAATGTTTAGATATTTCTTTAACATTTGTAAAAGAATTATTGCTAAACTGTTCTTGGATTGAAAAAAAAGGGTCTTCTGTAATTTTTTCAGGTGATGTTGGCTATCAAACGTGTAAAGGACATAATGGCTGGAAAAAAGTTTGCCAATAATCAAGACCCACGACAGCAGTCTCATTATGGAGCTCATGAAATTATGATTTCTCGAGAAGCCTCAGAGGGACGAGACCAGTATGCTAGTGTGCCAGAATTTCGTACGTTTTCTGGTCCTGGACATTATGGGACTGGTGAGCATAACCGGCTGAGTGGTCCTACAGAGTCTGGAGTTCATTATGCTGTACAAACTCATTATGCTCCAGGTGTTCAATATGGTCCTATGCCCCCTCCTCCGCAAGCTCACGTACATCCTATGTCTCAGCAGCCTGGACCATTTCATCCATCTAATCAATTCAGTACTCCGCAAGGGCCATCGCCTCCAGGATCAAAACTTTCAAATATTCCACCTCATCCTCTCCCTGGGCCTGGTCAGGTTCAGTATCGGCCGGATTTGGTTCCAGTACAAGTTCGGCCAGGTGGTAGAGGAAGGAGTATTGAGAGCTTAGAGGAGCCTATTTATGGCACATATCAGACGTTCCACCCAGATAGTAGACTACAATTTGTTCAGGGACCTATGTCACTTGGAAGTCTACCACCAAGACCTTTTCCTCCAACTATGGGATCATCAAATCCTCAGCGATCAATGGATGATGGTGACATTACCCCTACAAATGAATATGCAAATAATTATGAGGGTGGAGGAACATTACCCAGACCTCGCACTGCCAACAAACTCCGACCAGTTGCCAAAGTAACAGCAAAAACTCGAGTAGATGTTCATGAGGTGCCACAGTTTATTAAAGATGGCATGAACCTGAAGAAGCCATCTCATAAAGAAGAAATAAACATGAAGGAATTAAATTTAAAAACTTTAAATCGTCAAAATTCTGAGAAGATATATAATTCCAGCCAAAATACTGGAAGTACTAATAACACACCACAGGGAACACCCAAGAAAATTCCACCTCCTCCCCCACGCCGCTCAAATTCCATTAGCGAGACTTCCAAAGAAGCAGCATCACAAGAAAGTCAGTATGGGTATTTGCGACGGGGATTGTCATATGGATACATGGGAATCAAAAATAATCTACAACCTGATGTTACTCCAGATCTGCCACCACCACCAGCACCTCCTGATAGTGCCAATCACCAACACCTACCTGATGACTTCCCACCACCACCACCTCCATTAACGTGCGTTACAATGGCTAGTTCTACACGCATTACAGCCAGCTCAACAATAACAACTTCATCTATTACAAGTGACTCCTTAGCCACATCACAAACTTCTACAACTTCATCAGAAGATGATGTTTCAACAGGGTTTCGACCCAGGCGAAATGATTCCAATGCTAGTTTTAAGGTAACTTTACATGTGTTTTATTTTGATATTCAAAACAGTATCAGTTGATTTATTAGCATAAAAAACATTCCTTTATGTAATTATTTTTTCTGTAATATTTTATTCATCTACAATTGGAGATGCATCCACCTAGGTCATTTGAGTTTTTATAGCTACAAACATTTCTTAATCTATCACTTGGAATATGTCAGATACATCAAATTTTACCCCTGAAAATACTGGAGGGACTATTCTGAATTTGCACACTGAAGTCTTAACAAGAATGGGAACTATGGTAGATAGTACAGATTACCCTGCAAAAAAACTTATTAAACATAGTTGTAGATAGAATCCTTAAAGCATTTTTAAACTTTTACTATATGCATGAGATCCCTCTAGCTGAAGAAAATAGTCAAGTTTAGAGTGGTTGCTATAGAAAATTTAGTGCAACAGCATTTTCAGAATTAATATTTTTTTTTTGTCCTTCTACAGTCTACCTCGAGTACAGATTCTGAATCCTTGCCTTTCGCTAATGAAAATGCTGGGACTATTAAGCAACGAGCCTGCCGTCCTCATCCAGGATTGACCATACTGGATACTCGAAACTCTCCACTTTCTTCCCCGCGTTCCTCTCCAGCATTGCGTCGGAAGGAGGGTCAGCCTCCTCTGCGGCAGAATCCTATTGCTAATACAGAATCCTCTACTGGACAAGTGGCAAAATCAAACTCAAGGTATTTATTATGATAGCTAGTGCTAGTCTAGTACAGTGGACCCCCAAGTTTCGGTCACCTCGGAAATCAAAAAATTATGTAAGTTTAATATTGTAAGTGCTTTTGTATGTGTATTTTTGGGGGTCTGAAAGGACTAATCTAATTTACATTTTTCCTTAAGGGAACAAATTCGTTCGGTAATGGCACTTGAACAGCCTTCTGGAATGAATTATGACTGAAACTCGGGGGTCCACTGTACATTTAATATTGGTTCTTTTACCTTACCTCTAGTATTTACTCTCTTTAACACATTGAAAAGATTTTAACCAAGAGATCTTGTAAAATATACCTAGCATCATAAAAAATAATTGAAATCGGGTATTTCAACTAGTCAAACACACATTTCAGATAAATCAGAGTCAAGAGATTGTGAACTTCTCCATGTGACCTAACCAAGGGAAAATTTAAAAGATATCATTACAGTACAAATCAAATAAATTGTACTCAAAAAAACCTGTTATCATTATGTGCTGTATATATACAAATAGATAAGTGGTGAGATATTGCTATTAACCCTTTGGGGTCCAAGGACCCTCTCCGAAACTCGTTCTCAGGGTCCAAGAATTTAAAAAGAAAAAAAAAATCTTATGAAATGATAGAGAATCTTTTTCCGATCATAACGCCACAAAAATGATGAAATTTGATCGAAAACTAACGGAATTATGCTTTCGCGAAGTTAGCGGTATCGATGACATTTACGCATCGGCGATTTCGCCCACTTTGAGCCCTATTTTCGGCAAATTCCAATGTTTCAGTCTACTAAAATTATAGCTATTTCGCTAGAACTCCATTTCTTCTATCGATTGAGTACAAGAAAATGCCTATTTACCAATTTCAACTACCCAAAATAGTGGTCAGAAAATGGCAATTTGGCCAATTTCACACAAATTTCAAACGATGCCAATTTCAAAATAGGGTCCAGAATAAACAAGGCAGACATTCCTGGCACTAAAATAACATCTTCTCTGTTCATTAGTCACGTCTCCAGGCCCCTCTTACATTACTTTTGCTTTCCATTTTGAATTTTTATTCTCACAAAAAATAGAAGATTTACTGTTATGTATACAACTGCATCATTGTAAAAATGGTATAAATAATATCAGCGCACTTGTGCAAGAATATTAGACTCGCCAGTTGATGTGTATTGAACGCATGGTGTGATTTGTTTACTCTTGAATATCGGACAAAATCGAGCATTTTCGCTACTTTGCGCTCAGTTTCAAGGTACTTGTCGTCATGAAACCAGTCCAAATTATCTCTATTTCTGTAATATATCATCTATTCTATAAAATGAGACTAAGAAAACGAGAATACAAGCATAAATACCATACAAAAATAGACTGCAAAGTCGCTGTTTTAAATAAAAAATACGGTCAGTTTTTTTTTTCCTCATTATGCACTGTGTGGTGCAGGAATTTTTTTTTTTTTTTATACTGCACACACTGACTGCACAGACCCATTCTCTCACATCTAGGCCTAACAGCCTGTTTCTGCTTGATTTGAGGGCACTAGAATTTAGGCGTACTAGTACGACCAAAACCCTGGGGTGTAAGCCGTACTAGTATGACCGAAACCCCAAAAGGGTTAAAACACTTAATTCCTTCCAAAATACTGCACAATAGAAACCATACCACGGGTGGGGTTAGAACCCGCGATCAGAGTCTTAAAACTCCAGACTGTCGTGTTAGCCACTGGGCCAGCTAGCTTCAATAAGATTCATCCAACTAGGTATATTTCTACACCATAAGAAGGTTGGTATAGGCACCACTGTGTCCACAAATGCAAATGATCGCGGGTTCTAACCCCACACGTGGTATGGATTGTTTGCATTCGTGTCATTACAATTTCATGGGTCCTGCACAATAGAATTTTGTATAGATACGCTGGTCATCAGGCATATCCACTAACACTCGATTTATCACACTCGTAGTAATTGCATGTTTTACGAAGCTAGAGCATATACACGAAACTTATGGCTACAGTGGACCTCCGAGTTTCGGCCATAATTCATTCCAGAAGGCTGTTCAATTCCCATAAGGAATAATGTAAAGTAGGTTAGTCTGTTTCAGACCCCCAAAAATACACTTACTAAAGCACTTACAATATTACACTTACATAATTGTTCGAGTTTTGAGGTGGTCAAAACTCGGGGGTCCACTGTACGTATATGCATTACCATGATTATACTCCACAAAGTGCTGTATGACCCTTTTGGGTTTAATGCTTAGTTATGATTATAATAAATATTTCTAAGCTGAAGGTGCCCTAAACACAATAAAACTTAATTTCAATACATCTAAAGGTAAATGGATTCTTGAGGTTGATTTCCAGGTTGGCTATGGAGAGAGATTTCTGATCCAGACTTAAGATTCCCACACCTCCTCCATACATTGATGACTACCATCTCTTAATTATGTGAACACCTGCTAGTTTATGCAAGTTAAGCTACTTCACTCAGACTCCAGCCCAGTGCTTGATTAGTGGCCCCTTCCCATCAACATTCATATTACCTTTAGATTTGCATCTCAGCAGCTATCTGCCACAAAGGCAGGGCGAGCCAAAGAAGAAAGCACATTTGGTAACATTCATTCAATAAGTCTTGCCAGAAGTATGCTGACATCACAATTCAGATTACCTTCAAACTACAACATCCCTGCCTCTCCTTCAGAGTGCCAGCAGTGTGTGTTCCACCTCCAGGACTAATGTCTGGCTAATCAATTTTCCCAGAATCCCTTCATAGAAGATACTTTGCACTCCAACAGCATGTCCATTTAAAACCACTTGTCTCTATTCACTATCTAATACACTCGCACAACCCTGCTGGATGCAGTATCTCCTAAAACTCTAAGCCTCTTTTACCCACTACCTTCTCCCTCCCCCCAAATTTATACTGTCATCCTTTCACTGACCATAACCCCCCTCTACATGCTCAAACTACCTCAATGACCCTTTCTCAGCCCTCTGAATTATATCCTTGGTGAAATCAGATCACCTTTTTAATTTCTGTGCTCAGAATTCTTTGCATGATATTTACACCACACATTGTTCTCAAACATGACATCTCACTGCAACATTCAAAACATATGCTTCACACCAATATATAAGTGTGGGTACCACTGTTCTCTGGTACATACTTTCTGCCTCCATAGATAAATTTCTTTAACTCCGATGCCTCTACACAACCCACCTTTTCCCCCTTGTATTCTGTGGTTCAGTTAGTATTTAATAGACTTGTCTGCTGATACATCCACTTCCTTCATACTACCCCTAATCTGATAGTATTTAATCTATAATTGCCTAGACTTTGTTAGCCCTCATTTTCCTCTTTCACACACATTACATTGTGGTATGTATTGTATGCAGTTTTAAATACAATGGCTTCTTTTAATGTATATATTCCTCCACAGTTCTCCGGATGGCACAGGTGATGTCCTGAATGATATCGGCAATATGCTAGCAAACTTGACAGATGAACTAGATGCAATGCTGGAACAGGAAGTTAGTCTAAAAAATTAAGCATCCAGAATCTTCAGTTAAAGAAAAAATCTACAATCCACTGTACTGTATATTCATATTCACAGTTTTGGTGCTTGTGGTACAACCTTTCAAGTCATTCAGAATAGTGTTGAATTAAGAAAATGTCATAATTTGTAAACAATAGTAACTACCAAAATGCAAACAACAGAGACAAATCTCAAAATTATAAATTCTTAGTATAATTAGAAGTTAAAGTATATCTTTCAAGGCTTTAATGGTGACATAGCTTATAAAGTCGATTCCAAGCCTGGTTCAGCATACCTCAACACCATGTCTGAATTTGATATTACTCTGTCAGTCTTGAGTTATAAAATTGGTGACATTTTTAATATGAGTCCCAACTTAAGAACAAATAGAATTTCAACTTGCTCTTTGGATAATATTTTAGCTAATTATTAAGACTGATAGAGTCTTGTTAATGTAGAAAATGTGCTGAATAGTTATTTGTATTTGTGTGACTACTTGGCTCATAGCCTATAAACACGTCATCTTGTAGACTGAAAAGGTACTTACATCAATGTTTATTAATCCATTTGCAATGTTTTGCAAGCATATGTAATGTGATCTCAAAAGCATTAGTGTTGTCTTACTGTACACATGCTATTCAGTAATTGCATAACTGACAACTATTGAGGCTACATGAAACCATAAGATGAATACTGTATATGTGTAATTGAAAAGGGTTTTGTGCTCTACCAAATGGGATTAGAAGATAGAGTAGGAGTTAAAGTGCATGTCAGCCATAAACCAGACAATCATGAAACCAACCACACTTAGGCTTTTAACAGCTTTACCACTTGCTTTAGGATGCTTATTAAAATTAAAATTGTTACTGCATTGGATAAAAAATTAAGAAAATTGTATTAACCAAAATAAACAATGAACAACATTTATTCCTGCCTATGTACTTATAAGTTTTTGACTATGTAGAAGAATTTGTAGCAAGTATAATTCTACACAAAGGCAACTCATCATAGCTGTCAGTCTTGTTCCAAAGCCTTAGGCTGAAAAATGGGGTTAGGTTTTCATAATGCTCTAATATTCCCCATAATTTGAGGACTGTGATTGGTACCTTTAAATGAGCTTCCAGTCTTGGGCTCTCGTTTATTTTTGTTTTATGTTATAGTCGAGTAGGTATCGGTAGTGAGGGTAAAACCAGAATAGTTGTACTATGTAAAGTCTCGTCCATCAATCCTGGAAGACATTTATTACCCAAGAAGGGAGTGGTACAAATTTTGCATATTTTTTTAGCAAGTCTACCCACGTGTATGTGATAATTTGAGCTCCCGTAATGTTCCTCTCCAGAGCTCACAAATGCTGATTTTATTTTATTAGGTAGCAAGTGTTGTGTGGTATCATGTAATTCCTCCTCGCTACTCATCTTAATCTATATAAAGCACAATTTATGTTTTCATATATAAATATATATATATACTAGTCACTTATACAGGCACAAACACTGCATTAAGTGATATTATATAATTAATTGGGGTAGGAAATATTTTTTTTAATTTTTGTGTAAATACAATGTGTACAGAACTTGTAAATATCTGGGGTGAGCCTCACCGACCATTGTTTACAGAATACTATACATAACCATGTCATTTATAATTGAATATAAGAAGCATAAGATGGCAGAGCTTATTTAAAAGATATTGAATCTTAAAGAACTTATGTTTATGGCAAGGCTATGTATAGCTTTCTTTATCATAGTCTCATTGAGCTTTTGAAATATTAAAGCTTACATTGAGGGGGGAAATAATCTTATGTTCTCACTATAGTTCAAGTGAGGCAGGTGCTGGTGGCATTTGCAGTGATAGTGTAAAATAGTTTTGTTCAGCCCCTCTTCCATGAGTAGCATCTGTTATTTATCTGAAATATCATTTGACTGCTAGCCATTTTCCAACTCTCTCCCTCAGTCTTACTCCTTCCCATTTGGGAATCATTGCTGAATGCTCACTTTTTACTTGTGTGATGAATTTTGAGTTATCACAGTGCTGCCCATTAAATTCTGATTTAGTGCAGAAATTAAAATATTGAGAACAAGCAAAATATTTGACTTTTATTTAACTATTTTATAAGTAGATGGCTTTATCTTTTGTGTTCAGACATCCGAGACAATTTCCAGATTGATATGTTGTGATTCTTAAGCATTCTGTCAAACAAATTGAACTGCTATAAGCTAGCCCTTTTCCAAAACATCTTGTGTGTTGACATATTTCTGTGAATTAAAATGGTATATTTAATTACAGTAAACCCTCAATATATTTGACTAATAGGGGGATTTATGTTAAAACAAATAGAAAAAGTACTGAAGTACTATTCTGGTGTACATCTAATATAGTACTGTACATATAATTTACAGATATACTGCAATGAAATATGAAAATCAATGTGTTTTTAAAAGTACAGTTTACCCAGTGGATTTTGCGTGTTATTTCAGAAGTCCTCTATATCGAGGTATATTAAATCGAGGGTTTAATATCTGCAAAAACTAGCTTCACAACTTAACCAAAACCTTGGAGGTATACTACACATACAATATAATTTAGCTTAATCTTGTGCAACCTATCTTATTATTTAAGATTACTGAAATGTATCATTTTTATCATGTTCAGAATAATTTTTGCAGAGTTAATACAATTATTAATTTACAATCCACTTACAATAATTTACACTGCTTATTTGGCAGAGCAACTGTTGCTTTACAAGCCAAGATGATAAACTCTCCCTCTCAAAACAAACACAAATTGGTGAACATGTATATGTGTGTTTTTCCACATCTGCTCAAACATACACAGGCTTGCATGTGTACACACACACACACACACACACACACACACAAAACCTAAGATTAGCGTTCCACTACCTTAACAAGGAATCGTTCAAGACACTGTACACTGTGTACGTCAGGCCCATACTAGAGTATGCAGCACCAGTCTGGAACCCACACCTGGTCAAGCACGTCAAGAAATTAGAGAAAGTGCAAAGGTTTGCAACAAGGTTAGTTCCACAGCTCAGGGGACTGTCCTACGAAGAAAGGCTGAGGGAAATAGGACTAACAACACTGGAGGACAGAAGGGTTAGAGGAGACATGATAACGACATACAAAATACTACGGGGAATCGACAAGGTAGATAGTGACAAGATGTTCCAGAGAGGGAACACAGAAACAAGGGGGCACAATTGGAAGCTGAAGACTCAGATGAGTCAAAGGGATGTTAGGAAGCATTTCTTCAGCCATAGAGTAGTCAGGAAGTGGAATAGTCTAGCAAACAATGTAGTAGAGTCAGGAACCATACATAGCTTTAAGACGAGGTATGATAAAGCTCATGGAGCAGGGAGAGAAGAGACCCAGTAGCGGACAGTGAAGAGGCGGGGCCAGGAGCTGAGTCTTGACCCTTGCAACCACAATTAGGTGAGTACACACACACACAGAGTACATGTATATATGTTTAAAGGTCCTAATAACAGTGAGTATGCATGTGTGTGTGTTTTGAGAGAGACTAAATTATAGTATAATATACTTAGTATACATATTTTAACCCACACTGGCCACCTTTCACCAAAAAAAAATGTTAACACATTCACCATCAGTCATTCAATACGTCTTGCCAGAAGCTTACAGACATTACAATTTAAATAAGCCTCTGAGTGGCAACACCTACACCTCTTCAAAGTGTAGGCACTGTACTTCCCACCTCCACTAACTGGTTTCCCTGAACCCCTTCATATTACCCTGCTCACACTCCAACAGCATGTCAATTTACAGTAAATATCTCAATAATCCCTTCACCTTCTAAATTAGACATCTCCAATACCTCTGGCCTCCTCCTTACTGCAACATTTAAAATCAATGCCTGACACCAAAGTAAAAATGTTGATACCACTATATCCTAATACATTCCCCTTTTTTGCCTACACACAAACTTTTTTCTGCAGATATTTCAACTGGTCATCTACTTCTCCCCCATCTATTCTTTGGTTTGCCTTGTCTTTCATAGGCCTATCTACCAACATGTACATGTCCATATCCATAACCATTTATTTTACTTTAACGGCTGTCTCTGGCCAAGATAGGGTAACTCAAAGACACATTCATCGTATAGTGTTGCTACTATACTCTGGTACATTACCCTTTTTACCTCTATAAGCCTTTTTTACCACAGATGCCTCAACATGCCACCTAACCTTTTTCATAAAAACTCGACTGCTTTAGTAACCTACCACCTATGCCATGTATTATTAACATCTGCCATTTGCTTCCTAGCCACCTTATTATATCACTTAAAATTCATAAATGCAATGAATTACAAATTCATAAATGCAATGAACTGCTCCTTACCCTTATCTATATATCATCCATATATGTACTTCAATGTGAACACGAACTACACACCTACACACTCCCTATCCTTCCTAAATGCTCCCTGATCTGCAATTCAACTTTGTATTAACTCCTTCAATAATAATTCTACCAGTTTACCTGTTATGCTTAACTGGCTTATTTTCCCTTAATTCTTACTATCTCCTTTTCCCTTATACAACAAAACTATGCATGATCTCTACCAATCCTTTGGTACCTTTCCTTCTTTCATACATATAACGAACAAATATACCAATCACTCCAACTCTACTATATAACCTCACCTGTTTTAACTTCATCTTGATTCTATCTGTCTCATCCAATTCACACACTTCCCACACATCCACCTCTGGTTCCTCCTCGCTCCTGAGATCATATTTACCCTTACCTAATGCATATCATCACTACCTACCTTTCATCAAGATTAAACAACTTGTCAAAATATTCTCTCCATCACCACTGCCACCCATGCCTCCTACAGTTGCTTTCCAGGAGCATCACTTGCTTTACTATGTTTATTAAAAGATTTGCATATTCTCCTTGATTTTTTCTCAGTAAGGAGTCCAGGAAATTGTAGCTTTGGCAAGGAGTAACTGCTGTAAGATTATGACTAAGGAGTCAACTGCAGAAGAAATGTTGCAGGAGATCCATTCCAAGTTAGGAGAGAGAGATGAAAGAGAATGAGGTAAAGAACCTCTAGATAGTTAACACTGCAACAGCTACATCAGCAATTCCATGTTATTGGCAAAGTTTCAGAACTGTTCACTAAATAGGACCCATAACACCTCTGAAAGCATTGCTCTGAAGTAGGGTCTGGAACAATTGATAATACCTTATCAGCTCAATAGAGCAGGGTAAAACAGACCAGAGAAATTACAGACTACTTTAGGAGTCCAGTGTAATCATCAACTATAGATAACTCTACTTCAACATTAATACAAAAACCACAGCCATTCACCTCAATCCCTAGGGCCACATCATCTCTCTTCACACATTTTCATGTTAACAAGCAACGACAATTAGAATGTTGGTAAGATAAAGGTAATAATTTGTACCTAGAAGAATATTTGAGGAAAAAAAAAAGCATGGTAAATTTTGAGATCTTCATAACAAAGTAACCCTATTTTTCTATGTACTTCACATACCACTAATTTTCATAAGGTTCTGATTTTTTGGGACATATTCCCCTGTATTTTGGGAGTTTACTGTATATAATATACAGGTATATGCATATACAGTGGACCCCCGCCTAACGAACACCCCGGAAATCGTACAATTATGTAAGTACAATATTGTAAGTGCTTGTGGAAGTGTATTTTTGGGGTCTGAAATAGACTAACCTACGTGACATTATTTCTTAAGGAAGTAAATTCGTTCGGTAATGGCACTTGAGCAAGCTTCTGGAATGAATTTTGTTCGTTAGGTGGGGGACCACTGTACATATAGTATACAGTGGACACTAGGTTTTCGTTCACCTCCAAACTCGAACAATTATGTAAGTATATTTTCGTAAGTGCTTTTGTAAGTGTATTTTTGAGGGGGTGAAATGACTAATCTAATTTACATTTGTCCTTATGGGAACAAATTCGTTCGGTAACGGCACTCAAACAGAATTCCGGAAAGAATTTTCAACGAAAACTGAGGGTCCACTGTATTATGCTTTTAGGTAGAGCTTATGATCATGGCTTACAATGCAATAATCATTTTGCAAAACAAGTAGAAATAACAAAACAAAATATTTTCCAGGAGAAATATGGGCAAATATAAAAAATTGCATTTATATGCACATTAGTTTGCAAGGTTTATGACCTTATACCTCCCATTATATAATGTACTGAATACCTAAATAAACTCACAGAGAGCACCTGGTACATATTAAGCAAAAAAGTAAATGACAAGTGTGGCACTCATTAAATGATTAATTCAAAATTATGCGACTTATCAGAGAAAAAATTAGGCAAATGAAGATTTAGTAAAATATTATGTGATTTAAAATTTATATCACATAATATTTTACTAAATCTTCATTTGCCTAATTTTTTTTCTCTTAAGAATTTTATCTATTTTATTTCTGTAAAACCCATTACAGTGGAACCTCGGTGTTCGAGCTTAATGGTTCCTAGGTGGTGTTCAAACTGCGAAAAGTTTGATATCCGAAACTCCATTTCCTAGGCTTTGGTTATCAGCCTCACACACTGGAGGATGTTGAACTTACTCTTCCAAGTCTCTGAGAGTTAGGTCAGTGTTAGAGATCACTTCAAAGCACTTTTGAAACAGGGCTTTCATGTAAAGTTTTTCACAACTGAATTTTAAACAAGCCAGCATGTTCGGACTCCAGAAAAACATTCAAAAACCGGGTCAATTTTTTTTGAACAATACTGTTTGGACTCCAGTTCATTTGAGGTCCAGTATGTTCGAACACCAAAGTTCCACTGTATATAATTTACCATACAAACTAGTGTGCATACAAATGCAACATTGCTGTAGGTTGTCATACTAACCCATAAAAAGTGATGTCATTTTTAATTAGAATATACAATGCACTGGCAAACAAATTTTCAGTACAGTACAAAAATCCATGGTATGCCAAACTGAAAATCCTTACACTGATTTAATACCTTCATGACAATTAGTCTGAAATAAAGAGAAAATACAATTATGTTAATAGTTCTTAATAGTAAATTTAGGCATACTTAACACACATTAGGGATGATTAATCTAAATTATATTGTGCTTTAATTTTTGGAAGGTTAGATAAGGTTGGTGAAAAGTGTGCAATTTATAATTGGCATACCATGCAAATTCACAAAAAATGTAACCATAAATGTATGAGAAATTTCAAAATTTTACATTTTTACGGTAGTTCTAATTGTTTGACAAGGTCTGCCTTAAAAAGCTATATATACATATATCCATGTATATGCATGCATGCATGGATACATACATACCACACACAAAAACACACACACAAACAAAAAAAAACACCTAAAAACACACACACAAACACACACATAATGCTTAACAATTTACAAACAGGCAAAATTATTTATGAACATTATCTCTCAGTACACAGCAGGATTTAAACCTGCACACACTGCATCAAAGTACACAGTACTTTAGCCGAGTGGGCAAATTACTGAGTACAGTGGACCCCCGAGTTTCGTAAACCCCGGAAATCGTACAGTTATGTAAGTATAATATTGTAAGTGCTTGTGGAAGCGTATTTTTGGGGGTCTGAAATAGACTAACCTACGTGACATTTTTCCTTAAGGGAGTAAATTCGTTCGGTAATAGCGCTTGAGCAGACGAAGGAGTGAAGTTTTTACGAAACTCGGGGGTCCACTGTACTTTGATGCATTGTGTGCAGGTTCAAATCCTGCTGTGGACAGAGAGATATATAAAGATCTATTTCTTAAGTAAATCAGTTGCAAAATTGTAAAATACTTTTAACTAAATGAATAGCCAAGTGACCTGATATGAACCACAGAAATCCTAGATTGATATGGTGGTTAGCATTGATTTACACAAATTTTTAATTATTTTATCTCAAGCAATATATATCATAAGGACTAGTTTTTATTTAATATACAGTATGTGATAATTTCTAGTTTAAATCCATAACGTACAGAGTGTTATAGAGCCAACGCAGAAATGTTTGCTATGTGACACTGTATATGTGGAGTGTTAATGTATTTAAATAGTTTTGTACAGGTGTTAAGGGGCAATAGAGAGGGAGTTTACTATACCAGTCATTAGTGACAGTAAAGAGGCACACCTCCCAAGAATATGATGGCCACTCGCAGTGCCTCTATCTTTAGTCTTTTTTTTCCCCTATTTCTGTATGTACATGATATATCTTAATGAATATAAAAATATAACCATTAGTGTTTTCATAAACATGTTTCATTTAAGCCTTTGACAGTTGTACTTATTGGGGAATATGGTTTATGAGTTAATATATATATACAGTGGTACCTCGGAATAAGTTCAACTTGGTATACGTCCTGTTTGGACACAAATTTTTGCTTGGTATACGATCTTTGTTTGGAATACGACTCGCGTGCTAGAACTTGTATGGGTCAAAATGAGTAACGACATCGGGCGCTACCTGTTTACCTCTCTCTTGATGTGGAGGAGTTAGTGGAGGGGCACAGGGAAGAGCTGACCACTGAGGAGCTGCAGGAACTTGAGGAGGAGGAGCACAAGACTTAAGATGAATGCACTCTCTTCAGGATTGGAAGAGGAGATAGAGGAAGCCCCTATTTCATTAATTAAGGATATCTTTGCCAAATATATATATATATATATATATATTCACACACTATACATATACAGTGGTCCCTCGGTTTTCGCCGAAAATTTGTTCCAGAATGCTGCTCAAGTGCCATTACCGAACAAATTTACTTCCTTAAGAAATAATGTCACGTAGGTTAGTCTATTTCATACCCCCAAAAAATACACTTGCAACAGCACTTACGAAAATACACTTGCATAAATGTTTGAGTATGGAGATGCACGAAAACCGAGGGTCCACTGTATTTTTTTTTTTTAACACATTGGCCGTTTCCCACCAAGGCAGGGTGACTCAAAAAGAAAGAAAAACCCAAAAAGAAAGAAAAATACTTTCATCATTCAACACTTTCACCATCACTCATACCTAATCACTGTCTTTGCAGAGGCACTCAGATACTACAGTTTAGAAGTACAGTGGTCCCTCGGTTTTCGTGCATCTCCAAACTCGAACATTTATGTAAGTGTATTTTCGTAAGTGCTGTTGCAAGTGTATTTTTCGGGGTCTGAAATAGACTAACCTACGTAACATTATTTCTTAAGGAAGTAAATTCGTTCGGTAATGGCACTTGAGCAGCATTCTGGAACAAATTTTTGGCGAAAACCGAGGGACCACTGTACCTCCAAACTGCCAATATCCCAAACCCCTCCTTTAAAGCACAGGCATTGAACTTCCCATTTCCAGGACTCAAGTTCGGCTAACCGGTTTCCCTGAATCCCTTCACAAAATATTACCCTGCTCACACTCCAACAGCTCGTCAGGTCCCAAAAACCATTCGTCTCCATTCACTCCTAACACGCTCATGCATGTTTGCTGGAAGTCCAAGCCCCTCACTGACAAAACCTCCTTTACCCCCTCCCTCCAACCTTCCTTCCCCTACAAATTTATACGCTCTCCAAGTCATTCTACTTTGTTCCATTCTCTCTAAATGACCAAACCACCTCAACAACCCCTCTTCAGTCCTCTGACTAATACTTTTAGTAACTCCACACCTCCTAATTTCCACACTCCAAATTCTCTGCATAATATTTACACCACACATTGCCCTCAGACTGGACATCTCCACTGCCTCCAGCCGCCTCCTCGCTGCAGCATTCACAACCCAAGCTTCACACCCATATAAGAGTGTTGGTACCACTATAGTTTCATACATTCCCTTCTTTGCCTCCATGGATAACGTTTTTAGTCTCCACAGATACCTCAACGCACAACTTACCTTTTTTCCTTCATCAATTCTATGGTTAACCTCATCCTTCATAAACCCATCTGCTGACAAGTCAACTCCCAAATATCTGAAAACATTCACTTCTTCCATACTCCCTCTCTCCAATGTGATATCCAGTTTTTCTTTATCTAAATTGTTTGATACCCTCATCACCTTACTCTTATCTATGTTCACTTTCAACTTTCTACCTTTACACACCCTCACAAACTCGTCCACTAACCTTTGCAAGTTTTCTTTAGAATCTCCCAAAAGCACAGTATCATCAGCAAAAAGTAACTGTGTCAACTCCCATTTTGTATTTGATTCCCCATAATTTAATCCCACCCCTCTCCCCAACACCCTAGCATTTACTTCTTTTACAACCCCATCTATAAATATATTAAACAACCATGGTGACATTACACATTCCTGTCTAAGACCTACTTTTACCAGGAAGTAATCTCCCTCTCTCCTACACACCCTAACCTGAGCCTCACTATCCACATAAAAACTCTACAGCATTTAGCAGCTTACTGCCTATTCCATACACTTGCAACATCTGCCACATTGCTCCCCTATCCACTCTATCATATGCCTTTTCTAAATCCATAAATGCAATGAAAACTTCCCTACCTTTATCTAAATACTGTTCACATATATGCTTCTATGTAAACACTTGATCTACACATCCCCTATCCACTTTAAAGCCTCCTTGCTCATCTGCAATCCTACTCTCTGTCTTACCTCCAATTCTTTCAATAATAACCCTACCGTACACTACTTGGTATACTCAGTAAACTTACTCCCCTATAATTTTTACAATCTCTCTTGTCCCCCTTTCCTTTATATAAAGGAACTATGCACGCTCTCTTGGGAAACACTTCATATTACATGGACCCGACAGTCAGAATGGACACCACTGGTGCCATATTTAACAACCTTATACTATAAATGGCTTAGAAAACTGATAAACGAGACACTTTTACAACATTTGGAAATCTTTATTCAGAAAACGTTTTGCTATACAGTGGCTTCTTCAGTCCAATGCAGTGAAAGGTGGAAGAGGAGGAGTTTGACGTAATCAGTCCCACAGCCTAGAGTCGTCGTGTTCAGTCCATCAGTATTAACTTGTCTTGACAAGATTGAGGGACTGAACACAAGGACTCTAGGCTGAGGGAGTGATTACCTCATACTACTCCTATTCTTCCACCTTTCTCTGCAATGGACTGAAGAAGCCACTGCATGGTAAAATGTTTCCTGAATAAAGATTCCCAAATGTTGTACAAGTGTCTCATTTATCAACTTATACTAACATGACAGTCTCTTTCTTGCTTAATCTGTCACTCCATTTCATCAATGTGGCACTTTTTGTTTATATTTAATGGTTGCTCAAGAGGTATACTAGGTTCTTGCCTGCATTTTAAAATCTAAGAAACGAGTTGATTGCAATGTAATAGTGTTTAAGAAAATGTACTGCCAGAGTAAAGTTGATGGTGGTTGTCCACTTTGTGGGCAACCACACAATTGGGCTATTTGGGGACCTTAAGAAAACTGGTCATGAACACAACATGAATGCTGCAGACAGCTTTCCAGTATTGAAGAAGGTGGAAAGGAGATGGGGGCAGGCTATACCCTCGGAAGAGTGGTGTGTACTTCGAGTGAGTGAACTTGCCTCATTTCTGTGGAGCCACTGCTGTCAAGCAAGTACTATAAGATGCTCATTCATGTATCAAGTTACTTGGCTGCCTTGTTTGCAGGGTTTAACAAGCAAGTCAATATGTACACACACAAACTTCACCTGCAGGATATCAACCACATAACTGAGTGCTTAGTCTTTTCCAGCTATCCTTTCTCCATCTCTGGTATACAGTCATGCTGTTTAAAAACCATAATCATTTATTTTAGGTAGTAAATGAAACCTGCCATTGATCCCTCAAAGGAGGTTTTATGATTTCAAGAGGTTCTTGATCCAAGGAACAGAATCTGGCCTCTCTTTTCCTGGATTGTCTGCCATTAATCCCATGCACTATATGACCTCTGCTGGTTTGGTGCTTTCACATGAATATAATAACCTGTCATACTATATCAAGTTGCAGGATGGTGACTGATATGTCTTATAGGGGGAGAATATGTTAGTTTCCTGGATTAAGCTCCTCACCAGCATCAAGGTACCTTCCTGCCTGGAAAATAAGTGGTAATCAGGTTTGATCCTGGAAAAATGAAGGCTGGCTAATTCCTTGAATTAAAAAAAAAAAATCATCATCAGCATCAAAATACCTCCCTTGAGAGTGAGAAAGTGCTCAGATGTACCATGGAGTTGTGGATTCTACTGCTATAATAATTTTGCCAGAAGATCTCACTGCCATAACCAGAAAAGGGCACAAGCAACATTTATTGCAATAAAACTGATCACAGAATTTTTTTAGCAAATATGTAGCAGAACATCATTTTCTGAAACCATATACAGTGGACCCCCGAGTTTCGTAAACCCCGGAAATCGTACATTTATGTAAGTATAATATTGTAAGTACTTATGGAAAAGTATTTTTGGGGGTCTGAAATAGACTAACCTACGTGACATTTTTTCAAAAGGGGGTAAATTCGCTCGGTAATGGCACTTGAGCAGACTTCAGGAGTGAAGTTTTTACGAAACTCGGGGGTCCACTGTACAGTGGACCCCCAGTTTTCGTGATTTTTTCAGTCCAGAATGCTGTTCAAGTGCCATTACCAAACAAATTTACTCCCATAAGGAATAATGTAAAGTAGACTAGTCCTTTTAGACCCCCAAAAATACACTTACAAAAGCATTTAAAAAATACACTTACATAAAAGGGCGAGTTTGGAGAAGGACGAACACCGGGGTCTACTGTATATTGAATCACAAACAGTAGTAGCAAGTGATACCCAGTAACTGACAGCCATTAATTTAGTAGCTGCCCAGTGTCCCATTCTTCATTTTGTGAAATTTGACTGTACGTACGTACGTATTTTCCTTTTACTATGAAAGCCATTTACTGTGCTAGACAAAATTCATAGAAATGAGAAATGACTGACTCACGAACTCGTAATGACACGATTGCAAACAAACCATACCACGATTTTGTGAGTCATGATGACGGCTTTGAGGGGACTTGAGCTAGAGTTTGTCACGGCCACTCTAGCGGGAGATTCGTCTGTAAAAACTTGCATTTGTGGTCACAGTGGTGCATATGCTAACCTTCCTATGGTGTATAAATATACCTAGTTGGATGAATCTTATTGTAGCTAGCTGGTCCAGTGGCTAGAACGTCAGTCTGCAGTTTTATGACTCTGATCGCGGGTTCTAACCACCCGTGGTATGGTTTGGAGAAATAATTCTGTCATATCTACAGAATAACTGCTGGTTAAGACAGTCCCATTCTGTCAATTGAGAGGGGGTATAGTGTCCTCAAGGAGTTATGAAGAGTTGAGGGCTTTGCACAGCATGTGTACAGAAAGATTATTTAGTGCTCTATTCAATAAAAAACCAAACAGCCTACATGCTATACACAGATAACCTGCTCATAGGAGAAAGAAACTTATGATGACATTTCGGTCCAAGCTGGATCATTAACTAGTCAAATGCTAACTATGACTCCAATGTTTTAACTGATTAGCAACCCCTGAACAGTTTTGATTATCCACAGGTTTTTTGGCAGTACCCATTTTTTCAGGCTTCGTACTTGACCCAAGTTTAACACTAACCACGAGATTTCAAATTATGCTCAAGGCTCAAAAGAGCAATATACAGTGGACCCTCGGTTAATGAATACCCCGGAAATCGTGCAATTATGTAAGTATAATTTTGTAAGTTCTTGTGGAAGTGTATTTTTGGGGGTCTGAAATAGACTAACCTACGTGAAATTTTTCCTTAAGGGAGTAAATTCGTTAGGTAATGGCACTTGAGCAGACTTCAGGAGTGAAGTTTTTACGAAACTCGGGGGTCCACTGTATAAGCAGAGTTCTCTTGTATGGTAGAGTTATTATTGAAAGAATTATGAGCAAGATGGAGAGTAGGATAGCAGATGAACAAGGAGGTTTTAGGAAAGGTAGGGGGTGTGTAGACAGTGTGTTTACAGTGAAACGTATAGCTGAACAGTGTTTAGATAAGGGTAAAGAGGTTTTTGTGGCATTTATGGATTTGGAAAAGGCATATGACAGGGTGGATAGTGGGGCAATGTGGCAGATGTTGCAGGTGTATGGAATAGGAGGTAAGTTACTGAAAGCAGTGAAGAGTTTATACAAGGATAGTGAGGCTCAGGTTAGAGTATATAGGAGAGAGGGAGATTATTTCCCAGTAAAAGTAGGCCTTAGACAAGGATGTGTGATGTCACCATGGCTGTTCAATATATTTATAGATGGGGTTTTAAGAGAAGTGAATGCGCGGGTGTTGGCAAGAGGTGTGGGGTTAAAAGATAAAGAATCTAACACAAGGTGGGAGTTGTCATAGTTGCTTTTTGCTGATGACACTGTGCTTTTGGGAGATTCTGAAGAGAAGTTGCAGAAGTTGGTGGATGAGTTTGGTAGGGTATGTAAAAGAAGGAAATTGAAAGTGAATACTATAGGAAAGAGTAAGGTGATGAGGATAACAAAAAGATTAGGTGAAGAAAGATAGGATATCAGATTGGAGGGAGAGAGTATGAAGGAGGTGAATGTATTCAGATATTTAGGAGTGGACATGTCAGCAGATGGGTCTATGAAGGATTAGGTGAATCATAGAATTGATGAGGGTAAAAGGGTAAGTGGTGTACTTAGGAGTCTGTGGAGACAAAGAACTTTGTCCGTGGAAGCAAAGAGGGGAATGTATGAGAGTATAGTTATACCAACACTCTTATATGGGTGTGAAGCATGGGTGGTGAATGTTGCAACAAGGAGAAGGCTGGAGGTAATGGAGATGTCATGTCTGAGATCAATGTGTGGTGTGAATATAATGCAGCGAATTCGTAGTGTGGAAATTAGGAGGAGGTGCGGGATTGCCAAGACTATTATCCAGAGGGCTGAGGAGGGGTTGTTGAGGTGGTTTGGACATGTAAAGAGGATGGAACAAAGTAGAATGACTTCGAGAGTGTATAAATCTGTAGTGGAGGGAAGGCGGGGTAGGGGTCGGCCTAGGAAAGGTTGGAGGGAGGGGGTAAAGGAGGTTTTGTGCGAGGGGCTTGGACTTCCAGCAAGCATGCATGAGCGTATTTGATAGGAGTGAATGGAGACAAATGGTTTTAATACTTGACGTGCTGTTGGAGTGGAAGCAAAGTAACATTTATGAAGGGATTCAGGGAAACCGGTAGGCAGGACTTGAGTCCTGGAGATGGGAAGTACAGTGCCTGCACTCTGAAGGAGGGATGTTAAATGTTGCAGTTTTATAACTGTAGTGTAAGCATGCCTCTGGCAAGACAGTGATGAAGTGAATGATGATGAAAGTTTTTCTTTTTCGGGCCACCCTGCCTTGGTGGGAAACGGCCGGTGTGTAAAAAAAAATAATTCTCTTGAAGCGGGAGCTATGTTCCTAAAATGAGCGCATTATGTAATTATGCATTAGTATGTAACTTTAATAATGTATGAGGAAAAATAGGGCAAATTTCACGGTACCAAAAAAAAAAAAAAATTAAGTGATTATTTTGTCAAAAATAATGAAGGTTTTGACAAAATACATTGTAGATGTCATTTCTTGCTGATTCAGAAATGTATATTATGTATGCAAATCCTAAACAAAAGCCTACTTACTGAACAAACTTAATAAAGCCTGTGGGAAGCTATTGTTTGATGTAGTTTACCATCTATTCCTTGTAAAAAATAGTATGGGTATGGTGTTTGGTCCAGAGAAAATTAAGATGGCTAATACACCACTAGTGACTATTATAAATTTAGTACATATACAAAGCTATCAGTACAAAATATGCTTAAAAAGCAACAAGAAAGCAGAAGTGTTTGGAGATGGTTATGAAGGCACAGTACACAAATAACCATCACATAGCACTGGACTGGGGCGTCATCGTAAGCTCCTCTTTCCTATGTGCGGGTTATTTGTGTATAGCTGGCTGTGGGTCATCTGTTTTATCAATTGATTTGACTCATTCATCTTATCAAATGACATCACACAATTTGCTATGCAATTTTCTCATCTATAATAGTAATCAGGAAGAACTTTATCATATGTTACATTCCTTCTTTTATTGCTTGTTCATAAATATGATAAATGGAGACTATGTGACTACTGAGGGAGCAAAAGACGGCAGTGAGTTGTCTGTTTATACTTAACCGGCTGTGGGGCCACTTGTGTGTTGAGATTAAGAGGGCTACTACAAGATATGTCAAATTTAACCAGAATCAGCAACCAGCTTTTTCCAGGCCACAGAAATTTCTGAGCAGAAAAGTTGTCATGCCTGAGCCACTTTTATTTTGTAGGGAACAAAACCCTAATATTTTAATGCAAAAATGAATAGAATTCTAATAAAACTGTGCTATATAAGAACATGCTATGAGAGGTCTCTCTGTAACTAGATATAATATACTGTCTCTGAAACATAAAATAAAATAAACTGAAATCTAAAAGAACATGTTATGCAGGCAATTTTGTATTACACTGAACCCCCAAATTTAATATGCAGCCTCACGTTGCACAGTTCTGGTCACAGTATTACAGAATGAACATAAATGTTCTGGAAAACAGAGAAGGATGACCAAATTAATCCCATGTATCAGAATTCTTTCCTATGAGGGATAGACTGAGGGTATTGAATCTGCACTCCCTGGAAAGGCGTAGAATTAGGGAAAAATTTGATTGAGGTATATACATGGAAGGCAGGAATAAATAAAGTGCTAAAAATATTTAAGCAAGACAGGTTTTGCAGCAATGGGTTCAAGTTAGAAAAATATTGACTTAGAAAAGATATAGGAAAACATTGGTTTAGTATTAGAGTAGCATCATTGAAGTGAAAACCTTGGGCAAATTTAAAAATAGGCATGGGTGGGTGTGAGTTGGACTTCCCTAGCATGGGCCAGCAGGCCTACTGCAGTGCTCCTCCTTTCTTATGTTATTTCTTGTGTGTATTACAGAATTGCAGACATATGCATACAGTGGGTAACACTTTTCAGTTTATTTTATGCTGTAAAGATGAGCATATGGTTGCCACTATTCAATTTATTTTTTCCCCCACCCCATCAGTCTTCACTTTATGATAAAGCACATGCCCTATGCTGGGCTTGTCATACTAATTTGTATGTACTTTCTCATCTGAAATCCCATTGGAATAAAAATGAACACTTGCACACAAAAACACACCTGCATAACCATCGACTCTCCTTCAGTCCTAATAAAATACCCTTTAATCAACTTCAGTGCCATGAAATCACTTAACCAAAAGGAGGAAAGAGGATGACTTTTCCATTGTTGCTTACACTACATACATATGTTAAACAATATTGTTGGTACAGTGGAACCTCGGTTTTCATATGCCCTGGTTTTCGTAGAATTCGGTTTTCAATTATACTTTTTTCATCAAAATTTTGTCCCAGTTTTTGTACATCCGCTCGGTTTTCGTAGAGTTGACAATAGTCTGCCGTACCAAACATGTCCGCCTGCCCGCGCCCACACAAAGCATCCTACGCGTTCTGACTCAGTCTGGCTTTGTTTCTCATTGAGTGAGCATTACCCTGCGTGTTCATTTGAAACATTTCGTAATAATCCATTGTTTTTTGTGCTTGTTTATTGAGTGCGACTGCTAAATAAGCCACCATGTGGAAGAGTTGGTGGACGACTACAAGGAAAAGCTAACCACTGAAGAGCTGCAAGACCTTCAACTGGAACAGCAACAGACTGCAGCTGAGGAAATTGCTTCAGTCAGAGGAGGAGGGAGAGAGAGAAAAATGTGCCTTCTTCAATGATTAAAGACATGTGTGCATAGTGGAATGAGTTGCAAAGTTTTGTGGAGAAATATCACCATAACAAAGCTGTTGCAAGCCGTGTCTGCAACATGTTCAATGACAATGCCTTGTCCCATTTTAGGCAAATCTTAGAGATGCCAGAAACAGACATCTCTGGACAGATTTTTTTGTGTGACAGGGGTCCAGTGACTCTCAAGCTTTTCCTAGTGCCAGTAAAAGACAAAGAAGGGAAGTAACCCCAGATAGGGCCTTGATACCTGAAGTCCTTATGGAGGGGGATTCCCCATCCAAACAACCTATCCTCCTCCCTCTCCTCTCCGTCTTCCATACGCCAGCAAGAGTCTTCAATAAAGGTAAAAGTGATGTTAAATGTTCATTTATCCATTTCATTAGTCATTTATATTTATTTATCATTGTTTTCTGTATGTAAAACTATAATTATTCTCTATAAAATGTATTTTTTGTTAATATTTTTGGGTGTCTGGAACAGATTAATTGGATTTACATTATTTCTTATGGGAAATATTACTTCAGTTTTCATACAATTTGGTTTTTGTCAGACTTTCTGGAACGAATTAATCATGAAAACCGAGGTTCCACTTTATGTACTTTTACAGCATAATGGGTAATAGCATTTTCTAATATGTTTCAGATGCCTATAAGTTTAACTTCTGGCAACAGATTGCTTGCTTTACCCAATGACAGTGCCCTCTGAGTGTCAGGTAGATTCGAAGGAAATGGCTAACAGATTATAATTGGAACTGGTCATTAATTATGGTTAATCCTTAAGTCCGGCTAAATCAACAACCGGTTTCCCTGAATCCCTTCACTAAATATTACCCTGCTCACACTCCAACAGCTCGTCAGATCCAAAAAACCATTCATCTCCATTCACTCCTATCTAACACGCTCACATACGCTTGCTCAGTGTTTTTTCCCATAATATAATTTTAATATTTACTATTGATATAACCAACCTACAAAATACTTTCACCTTGTGACAATGTAATATCTTCAGATTATAATTTGAGTAAACTTATTATCTGCTATAAATATAAACTAATGTTTAACTATAACAAACTTAATCAATTTCTTTAGTATTAAGTAGTCTATAAGCCATTAGATTTAGTCTGCCCATAATGCCATGGCATGATAGTGGCTCTCTTTGCACTGCAATTCATAATTGTAATTACAAAATCTTGCTGTAAACTTGCAATGAAATAAAAATATTATTATTATTAAGTGAGGAGAGGCTTTACTATTAAAAAATAATATGAAAAAAAAAAATTCCTACAAGGTTGTGAAGCAAATGAACCGAGTATAACTACAACAGGAAAGATGGAAAATACATAATGAAAACAATTTTTTCATGGAATATTAAATTTTGTCAAAATTACCCTAACTGGCAACTAAGCCTCAAAAATGTTTGAAAATTGGCACCGTGTGGAAATAAGTGGTATGTGAAGTGAAGACCACATGCCAAAAATATAGTTATGTTACTGAAACCTTCAAATTTGCCAAACAGGTTTTTTAAATATTCTACTAGGCACAAATTACTACAGGTTATCTTATTATACGTACATTCTATGTGTTGCTTGTTGAAATGGAAGTGTGTGGAGAGGATTGATGTGGCCCAAAGGACTGAACTAATGCATTAATAGTAGAAGTAGAGTAAAAGGAGAAACAGGGAAGCCCATCTTTCCACTTAGGTGGCCTATGTGGTTGCACAGCCTTTCAAATATGTAGTACACATGAACACCGAAGTGAAAAATGACCATCTGATAATAATAAGGCATAGTTAAGTGTTCACAGTGCCTTGAAATAATTGAGAGTAAGTGTAGATATTATTGTAATGTGGGTTAGAATTATGGGCTCAACCCTCACCTCACCACCTGGTAGCATAAACACCTGCGGACAAATTGACAGAGGTCTCCAGTGCCTCAACATTAAATATAAACATAAATTTTGCTGTAAATTTAATATCAGCTAAACTGCCTTGGAGATGTATCAAGAGTAATAAATGAATTTTTTTTTGCAGTAACCACTACAGTGGACCCCCGGTGTTCGTCCATTTTTCGTAACAGAATGCTGTTCAAGTGCCATTACCAACCGAATTTATTCCCTTAAGAAATAATGTAAAGTAGACTAGTCCTTTTAGACCCCCAAAACTACACTTATAAAAGCATTTAAAAAAATACACTTACATAAAAGGGCGTGTTTTGAGCAGGACGAACACCAGGGGTCCACTGTATATGAAACCAGAATCAAATGCATGTCAAAAGCAATAAAAGACTGAAATGGGTTTACCCAGTCATTTCAAGGCCAGTAATAGCCTAAAGATAATTGGCTAGAGCTAAGGCATATCTCTGTTAACTAATATTGCTCTAGAGAAGGAGGAAAGTGACTCCTTGAATTATAATATACATACTACATAGTACAGTGGACCCCCGAGTTTCGTAAAAACTTCACTCCTGAAGTCTGCTCAAGTGCCATTACCGAACGAATTTACTCCCTTAAGGAAAAATGTCACGTAGGTTAGTCTATTTCAGACCCCCAAAAATACTTTTTCACAAGCACTTACAATATTATACTTACATAAATGTACGATTTCCAGGGTTTACGAAACTCGGGGGTCCACTGTACGTATATCTATTTCTACAAGTACATGTACAAGGTATACTGGCCTAGATGACATCAATGACTTACTATACTACATATACAGAAAGCCACTTGTTATGCAGAGCATTTTGGGGCAAATTAGGTCAATTTTGTCCCAGGATGCGACCCACAAAAGTCGACTAACACTTAGGTACCCATTTTACCGATGGGTGACTGTGGACAGCAGGTCTTATGGAAACATGTCCTAATGTTCCCAGCCGTACCGGGGATCGACCTCTGGACCTCAGTGTGTGAGCTGAGTGCGCTAACAATCGAGCTACGGAACACCTAATTATTAACATCATGCTACCCAAAACAAAACCCATACTAGTTGGAGTTATTTATCACCCTTCCAAAGATAATTCTTAAGACACACTGCAAGGGTAATATAAAAAATTGGGCTTAACTGTAAGACAAAGCTACCTTCAATATCCCCCTGTCAACAACGAAATAAGTTATGTAAATAGATACGTATAAGCAAATTCTGGAATTAAATAATTGAACCAACCCAGAATATGCAATTTTTCAGCCACCACACTTGTTCACAGAGTATTTAAAAAGTATAGAAAATAATCAGAGATCATTCCTAAAGGAATTACTAACCCCAATGGAAATAAGTCACTTTGACTTTTTTGGGTTATCCTAGATTCTCTACACATATGCTGCTATGTATGATAATCTATGTAACTGTATTTGTGTATACCTGAATAAACTTACTTACATCTTAGCACTTACTGCACCAGAAACACCCCAAGTGAAGCAATAGCACAACATATAATACTGAGCAAAGAAACACTAGTACATAAGCAACAAAACTGCAAATAGCTTGTAATAAAAATTACACTGATGTAAATGCCTGGGAAACAATTACAATTATCTTCACTACCACCCATGATGGTACTGCACCAATAACAGAGATTAGGATAAAACAGAACTGAACCCTAGATAACTGAAGAGTAGGCATATATTCAGAGATCAACTAGTATCTGTTATCTGACAAGTTATCTGTTAAGTGGTTCTAGAGATTATCTTCCCAACAGCCCAGTCTCAAAACCAGGCCTCCTAGGTTAGAAAGGAACAGTGCAAGATTAAGACTTCTTCGGTAATACATAGGAAAGCAACAATGTGTGTGTAGTAAATGGAAGTAGTAGAAGTTTGTAAAATTTATCCGTTATCTTACATGTTCATGAGATAGAAAAGATCAGCAATCCTGCAATTTATTTTTATATTTATTAACACATCGTCTGTTTCCCACCAAGGCAGGGTGGCCCAAAAAAGAAAAACTTTCATCATTCACTCCATCGCTGTCTTGCCAGAGACGTTCTTACACTACAGTTATAAAACTGCAACAATAACACCCCTCCTTCAGAGTGCAGGCACTTTACTTCCCATCTCCAGGACTCGAGTCCGGCCTGCCGATTTCCCTGAATCTCCTCATAAATGTTACCTTGCTCACATTTCAACAGCATGTCAAATCCTAAAAACCATTTGTCTCCATTTGCTCCTATCTAACATGCTCTCACATGCTTTGCTGGAAGTCCAAGCCCCTCGCACACAAAACCTCCTTTACCTCCTCCCTCCAACCTTTCCTAGGCCAACCCCTACCCCGCCTTCTCTCCACTACAGATTTATACACTCTCAGTCTAATTTTTTTTCAACCTGCAAGAGTGTACAAAATAAAACACACTTTCACTTCACACTCATTTGACAAGACAGTAGTACTTCTCTGGATGGCTGCTGTCTGCCAACCTACTACCAGTTCCACTGGAAGTCAGGATAAATAGGAAGGATGTAGCATTACTTAATGAATTTCACAAAGTAACAAAATAGGAGCAGAAAAATGTAAAATGGGCAAACAAATTGTTATAATTCTAAAATTGAAGAAAATCCGACCAATCCTAGAAAGTTCCTGCAATAACTAAAAGCACAGGTATAGCCATAAAGCAATGGATCATTCTAAGTGATAAATGTGGGTAATAATCTATGCCATGAAGCACTGAGGTAGCTTTTTCTAAATTTAATAAGTACACTTTCATCCAACCTGGGCAGACTCAAGCATTTTGTGAGAAGGTACGAGACATCATGGGTGTAAAGATTGCCTATTCGTTGTTCCATTCTCCTCAATTCTTCCAGTTTCTTCCTGAGAATTGTGTCAATGGCAATTACCTAGGATAACCCAACAAAAAGTCAAAATAACTTATTTCCATTGGGGACTACAACTGGTAATATAGCCACACTGTTTGCCTTACATATGGACAAACAGAAGACGGGACACCACTTTCATATCTCCTACTGTGATTACAAAATAGCTGGGGATCACTTCCTAAGTCAATATCTCAGTAAAACAATACAAGTACAATCTTACTATGCAAGTTGCACATACCTTGAAGACCTCAACAGCACAGGCGGCAGTAATATTCAAGAGAAATCAGAGCACGAGGAATCAGAGTAGGCAATCAGAAACACAGCCACACTGGCTGAGTCTCAGTCTTCAAATGTTGTTACCTGGAGGCCCTGGGTTCTTTAAGGCTTACAAGCTTTATTTAGGAAAGTTACCAAATTGTTTTTTTACAGGTAACAGAAAGTATTTGCACAATGGTAATGAGGGAAGTTGGGAACATACTACAAATGTTGTAGTTGTTAGTTTAATATCTTTATTATGCACCATAAATGTTGTATGCATACATTAATAATAATAATAATAATAATAATAAATTTTGTCATTATATATAAATACGTCACGTCACCTTGTACATGTACTTTAGAAATAAATAATACTATTATTAAAGCCCAGACCGAGCCGCAGGGGCGTTGACCCCTGGAACTCTCTCCAGGTAAACAGAGTACACACACACAGCATTATATGGATTTATCCTAAAATAAGTCAATGTCACCCCAGTGTAGAGTAAGTTAGTTTAATATCTTTATTATGCACCCCATACCCATCCTGTGGGCGGTAGTCAAAAGATTACAGAGGTACATAATGGGTCCAAGAACTGGGCCCCAAAGTTTTGATAGCTGAGCAGTGTTTGGATATTTATCTCGGGGCAGAGAGGGTTAGCCACCCAGGATAACCCAATATAGTCAGTACGTCATAATACTAATAATCTTCATTTCTACATGTACAAGGTATACAGGCCTACCTATAATAATAATATAACAATATCTTTTTTTCTACAAGTAAATGTACAGGGTATACAGGCCTAGCTGACATCAATGACATACTACTATATAGAAAGCCCCTTGTTAGGCAGAGCATTTTGGGCAAATTAGGTCAGTTTTGTCCTAGGATGCGACCCACATCAGTCCACTAACACCCAGGTACCCATTTTATATTGATGGGTGAACATGGACAACAGGTGTAAAGAAACACGCCCAATGTTTCCACCCTTTACCGGGAATCGACCCCGGACCCTCAGCGTGTAAACTGAGAGCTTTCGCCACCTGGCTACGGACCTGGTTATACCTGGAGAGGGTATAACCGGCTGGTCAGGTATTGACTTTAGGTGCCTGTCCAGCGCCTTCTTGAAGACAGCCAGGGGGGTATTGGTAATCCCCCTTATGTATGCTGGGAGGCAGTTGAACAGTCTTATGCAGAGCATTTCGGGAAAATTAAGTCAATTTTGTCTCCAGGATGCGACCCACACCAGTCGGCTAACACACAGGTAGCTCTTTTACTGCTAGGTGAACATGGACAACAGGTGTCCTAAGGAAACACGTCCTAATGTTTCCACCCGTTCCGGGGATCGAACCACGGATTTCACTGTGTGAGCTGAGTGCGTAAGTAAGTAAGTAAGTTTATTCAGGTATACACAAATACATTTACATACATTATCATACATAGCAGCATATGTGTAGAGAACCTAGGATAACCCAAAAAAGTCAGACAGAGTGACTTATTTCCATTGGGGTCCTTTAACGATAGCAATCGAGCTACGGGACTTCTTTGCCTAACACCCAGGTACCTACTTACTGCAAGATGAACAGGGACAAAAGGTGTAAGGAAACATGCCCAACGTTTCACCTGTGCCGGGGATCGAAGTACGGACATTCAGTGTGTGAGCAACGGGACACCCAAGTGTAATGAACTCTACTTCCCGGTGTCCTGAGGAAAAAATAGCTGCCCAAATCTACTATCTACTATGACACCTATATCCGTTATAGTGTAGGCCAACTGGGAAGGAGGGAAGGGGGTGTTGCCGATCACAAGGAATTCTAATTCAACAAATATGGGGACCTAGGCCATCAGTATCAGTTTCAGTAGGTTCAGAGATACTAATTGAAGCCTGGGAAAAACGTGCAACAGGCTTCCTAAAGAAACTGGGTTCTAGGTTCATCGATACCAAAAAAAGACTCAGGGGCTGCCGCCTTCCTGTTCCAGCGTCTCAAGTGTGGCCATTCCCAGGGATAATGCCTATTGTATTTTCGGCTCCCGCTCATCTGGAGATTCTTAATTTATTTAAATTTTTATTGTGTGTGTGTGTGTGTCAAGGTGTTACTGTAAAAACTGTAAAAGTCAGCGATCATTCCGTAGAGGCCAGCTGGTCGTTATCTGATAGCAGATCAATAGATTCCACCACACTTAGCCACCTGTCAGTAGTGGCTGTGAGGTGGACAGTAGCACCTGTGTGAAGTTGGTGTTACTCCAAGTGTTTGCTGCAAACACGCTATGTTTGTGAAGACTACAGAAGGGCCGACGAGGCAGGACGTGGAGAGGACTCGGCAGATGATGCTGTCGTTGAGGGAGGAGATGGTAAGTGGTATTGTGCATTCCAGAACGAGTTGTTGAAAAAGTTTCTGAATGTGTTAATGGTGGTGTATTAATGTAATGGTGGTGCGTTATGGGGAAAAGTAAAAACGGAAAGTTGCATTATATGTTAGGGCAACATCTGTATATATATATTAGCGTACTGCTGACAGTGTAGAAAAGATAACGTTCCTGAACAAACCTCTTTATTGGGACAGCATTTCGCTCTGTGTAGAGCTTGAAAAAAAAATGGAAAATATACTTTTGTTTATGAAAATACAGCGTGTGCATATGCTAGAGCCCATAGCTTACCTTAAGTAAACATAGACTAAGATTTCTATAGTCTGCTCATTATGTAAACACTAAAGCCCTGTAATTTATCTGCTACGTATACAGTACATTAGAGCTCTGTTACACACCCAGTACATATACACTAAATACCTATAGTTTACCTACTACATATATACCCTAGATTCCTGTATCTTATCCGATACACACTAGATCCCTGTAATTTACTCAGTACGTATATACAAATTAGCTCTGTATCCGGGACAATACATATGTACACCAGTGCTCTTTTAGGCTATGCATACCTGGAGAGAAGTACTCATTTCTGTCCTCTCCCGTGAAGGCCAGTAGACAAGGAACTGAAGTGAAGAGAATGGCTGAGAGGCAGGTGGCTGTGCAGGTGGCAAGCATCAGAGAGCGTCTGGAGTGGTTCCTTCCCTTCTACGCCTCCTCCATCATCTTCCTGAGCGCTGGGTACCGCTCCACAAAGTCCATAATAGTATTCTATCCCCTCATCCCCATGACCTTCGCCTTCTGCTACCAGCTCGACCTAGCCTATGGCAACAAAACCAATAGAATTAAAGGTAAATAGAATACATATGATGTACTATTTTATCAAGTCATAAAGTCATGACTATATTTATAAAGCTCTGTAAAGAGTGAGACATAATTTAAAAACTTGCTTTGCAACGTTCCTTTTCTTAACTTATTGATTCGTTTAGCGGGAAATAAAATTATTTTTTCTTTCGGAGAATACAAAAGTATAATGAACACACACACATTCATTATCAAGGTTGTGTTAGTGTATTATCAATACTGACCATTTAAAGGAGAGTGCCTTGATGCTGGTGAAGGACTTTTGAATCAAGGAACTGGAGGTATTTCCTCCCCCCTCTTTGGATCAAACCTTATTATCTTCCATTTATCACAAACTCTTGAGTGACCTCAAGACCTGGTTATAGACCGGGCTGCGGGGGCGTTGATTCCCGGAACACCCTCCAGATATACTCCAGGCATCTCCACGGGCTTAGCGTTTTCCCATAAATATACTAATAGAAAGCAGTCATACTTAAATATACTGAGACAGTATAGAACCTTCACTCTATCCAAGGCTTTCAAGAACTGTAATCGAAAGTCACACTACCGCCTTACAAGGTCGCGTAATGGCCTCGGAGAAATGCTTACTGTTTCTTTGAAGGCAGGCGACATATCCGAGATTATCAATAATTTAGTTTATTGACCGCACAGAATCAATAAAATATCTGAACGATTTGGTGTACCTCTCAACGCTCTTGGTATGTATGTTCTGGTACAGAGAGAGAGAGAGACCTAACACATTTATGGAGAATATTTGCAAGTAAGGACCATAATTTACACATCGTGATGAATACTTGTGGGAGAAACTAGAGGGAGTGTAGAATAAACCCAATGAAGAATGAGAGTACCTTTAGTTACGGTTACAGAACACTATTAGCATCCACGGTCCAATACCCTTCAACCCTCTACCAGGAGGTACAAGAAATGTTACCGGAACAAATATAGAAGATAGTATTTTAGGGTGTCCCGTAGCTCGATCGCTAGTGCACTCAGCTCACACACTGAGGTCCGGAGGTCGAATCTCCTCCGGTACGGGTGGAAAACGTTAGGGACATGTTTCCATAAGACACCTGTTGTCCCTGTTCACCCATCAGTGTAAAATAGGTACCTGGGTGTTAGTCGACTGGCGTGGGTCGCATCCTGGGACAAAACTGACCTAATTTGCCCGAAATGCTCTGCATAACAAGCTTCTTTCTATGTCATTGATGTCAGCTATTGTCTGTATACCTTGTACATGTACTTATAGTAAATAAAAATATTATTATATTATTATTATTACTGTTGTTGTTGTTGTTGATATGAAGAGTCACTGCAAGTATCATAACTTATAATACATCCCTCGTTCTATAGATATCGCCGAGCAGATCATGACGCAGGAAGCACACCTGATCCACGTACCTGCCTGGCACTACAGCAGGCGGAACCAAGACAAATAAACACCAAATGGAAGCACTCACACAACAACCAAGGATGTCACTCACACCTACAACCAATGTTGGCACACTACAACCAGCAGTGCCACTCACACCTACAATGGTTAACACGCTACAACCAGTGGTGGCACACACACTACAACCAACACTACAAGAGCATTACAGGACGTCTAAGGGAAGGGGACGAAACAGCTATGGAAAAGGGTAACGTGTGTGTGTCTGTGTACCCACCCATTTGTGGTTGCAGTGGTCGAGTCACAACTTGTGTGTGTGTGTGTGTGTGTGGGGAGGCGTGTGTGTGCGCGGGCGCGGGGCACCACGCCTGGTGCAGCACCTCCCTGCCACCGCCCCCACAGTATTGACGCTGCCGTAACACCACATCCTGCCGTCCTCCCTCACTTGTTTCCATACAGCCCCGCCCCGTGTACCTCTCCCACACCTCAGATACAACAACACACTCTGTGTTTCGCGCAAGTGATTTGAGTGTGCGTGCGAGCACCTGACCTCCACACGCAACGAACCAGGAGGGATACTTCCAGAGAACCAGGAGGGGGGGATCACCTGATAGATATCTACAAACACTTCTGCTGTTTCTCATGCAGGAACCCAAATCTCGTCAAGCAGACGCCTTTCCTGTTGGGCCCGCAGGTAAAACTGTTGGAAGCATCTGTAGAGAATGTGTGTGTATATGGAAGAGGAGGGAAAAAGGGTTAATATCAAGCAATATTAATGATGAAAGATTCCGTGAGATGAAGCCATCTCTTAGTGGTCACCTTGGCAGTGAGATAAGATTGTGTGCGACGTAGGAGCAGCAGGGTGGCTGAAGACACGTAATGTTTACCAAAGTCTTAATAAATCTTTGTATTAATCTCAATAAATCTTTGGAGTGTACTCTCTCTACATACAGTGAAGCGTGTGTGTATGCATATAAATTCAAGTGAACACAGATGCAAAACATGATTAGGAATACAGGATGATCTCTGAAAAAAAAATTAATAGTAATACATGGACCCATCAGAATGATCGACAGGACGCCCATCAGAGTTACTGTAAGGTGAACCCATCAGTGATTGACAGCTCGAATATTTGGTGCCGAGGCAACAGGATGCTGTGGCACTGTACTGCGTGATCAGATAGAGCCAGTCTGGCACCTTGCAAGGAGGAACACAAGTCATTTGCATGCAACACATCGGTCATTATAACTATTTTCAATAATAAGAGGGATGGGAGAGAGCGCTAAATCCATAAGAGTCATACAGTGCCTGAGGAATGGGAAGAAAAGGAAGGGCATTTCCAAGGAAAGGAAGGGTATCTCCGATTCGGTGAATGACGGCTCTCATGAGACAATATACTATATCAGTGCAGCAACTATTGCAAGAGATAGTAAGTACTACAACTATTACAATAGATAGCACCTTCTACAACTATTGCAAGAGATAGTAAGTACAACTATTGCAAGAGATAGTAAGTATAACTATTGCAAGAGATAGTAAGTACAACAATTGCAAGATATAGTAAGTACAACTATTGCAAGAGATAGTAAGTACAACTATTGCAAGAAATAGTAAGTACAACAATTGCAAGATATAGTAAGTACAACTATTGCAAGAGATAGTAAGTACAACTATTGCAAGAGATTGTAAGTACAACTATTGCAAGATATAGTAAGTACAACTATTGCAAGAGATAGTAAGTACAACTATTGCAAGATATAGTAAGTACAACTATTGCAAGATATAGTAAGTACAACTATTGAAAGAGATAGTAAGTACAACTATTGAAAGAGATAGTAAGTACAACTATTGCAAGAGATAGTAAGTACAACTATTGCAAGAGATAGTAAGTTCAACTATTGCAAGAGATAGTAAGTACAACTATTGCAAGAGATAGTAAGTACAACTATTGCAAGAGATAGTAAGTACAACTATTGCAAGAGATAGTAAGTACAACTATTGCAAGAGATAGTAAGTACAACTATTGCAAGAGATAGTAAGTACAACTATTGCAAGAGATAGTAAGTACAACTATTGCAAGAGATAGTAAGTACAACTATTGCAAGAGATAGTAAGTATAACTATTGCAAGAGATAGTAAGTACTACAATTATTGCAAGGGATAGTAAGTGCTACAACAATTGCAAGAGATAGTAGGTGCTATAGCTATTGCAAGATTGTAAGTGTTGCAATCTTAAAATAAAAACAAATATAAATTAAAGTAATAAAGACAATAGCCCACGAACACAAAATGCTCTTGTAGCTACAAATAGATACATAATTACTAATATATAATTATTAATAGAGATTACTAATATAAATTACTATTAAAAATTAGTAATAGGTAATTACTAATAGAAATTACTAATAGGTAATTACAAATAAATAATTACATTCATGTCACCATAAATATCCTTTTATATTTTTTAAGCAACAAATCCGTCTAAGGGAGAGTCCCTAATATTTCTTGGATCAAACCTGATTACCTGCCAGTCACCAGGCGCTGTGACCCCTATGCGTTTAGCGCTTCCCCGTAATGAGAGGAGTGGCCGCCTCTTCCAGGACTGGACGCTGGCCTCTTGACAGCCTCCTCTGACAACAGTGTCATTATCGCAGCCATACCTGGAGACAAGTATACCTGGAGGGTGTTCCGTGGACCAACACCCCCGCGTCCCAGTCCTTGACCAGGCTTCCCGGTGGATCAGGGCCTGATCAACCAGGCTGTTACTGCTGGCCTTACGTAGTCCAACGTACGAACCAAGACTTTTTAATAGCCTCCCTAATTGTCTTCAAGAAGGAGACTGATAGCGACCTAAAGTCACTTTCAGATCAGCCAGGCTGTGGTTCGTTAACCTGTCCGCGCAACCACAGATGACATGGCACTGTTATAAAAAAGTCAAATGGGTGGCTGTTAACGGAGCCTTGAAACAGTGGAGAGAACAGAAAAACGGGCAGTGACTGCCCGTTTTCTGTTCGCGCGGCAGACTATTTGATCGTCTTTTAGCTTGTATTGATAGTTTCTCTTTGTAACCTAACCTAATCTACCTAACCCAGCCTAAATTAGAAATGGGCTGCAAACTCTTGTGTGAACGTGTGGCATAGTTGTTAGGAGGACTGGCTGGGTCTCTACGTTAGATTGCGTGCTGCCAGTAGTAACAGGCTGGTTGTTCTGGCCTGGTCATGGACCGGGCCGCTGGGGCGTTGACCCCTCGGAACACCCTCCAAGTAGACAGGTGTGGCTTGCCTACCTGTCACACCTGTCAAATTCCAAATTCATGGAAAAGTATAGTAGCTGCAAATCCTCGCCGGGTTACCAGTGCTGGGTGTCAGTGGTTAAGCCACAACTGGCTTACCGTCGCTATAACCCCGTGGTTAAACAACTACCGGGTTACCAGTGTTACCCGTCGTTAAGCCACCACTGGCTTACCAGAACTCAATGGTCGTGCCTTTCAGTCTGAGGTAACTCGTGTTTTAACCCTGGCAGCCATATTATAATATGTCTAGACTATTTTAATATAATTTTTTGTTATATTTAGTAAATAAAAGTCATGATGACGCTGCAGTCAGCTCTTCTACACAACTCTTTCTAGTGTGATTTCGTTTTGTGAGAGTGAAAGCCTAGCCAAAATTTTAGCTCTAATTTTGATTAAAAAAAAATCCAACGCATTTACCAAAAAGAAAAAAAAATCACACTATATAGAGGACTGAGTGTGTTTCATATTTGCTCTGAGAGTTTATAATTTATGTTCATCGTTTTATTGTATTCCATTTTTCTTAATATTTTTGTATTTAGGTAAAAAGACTTGATTTTCTGCTAGGAATTATTTCTCCTCTTGTGATTGTATCTACACGAATGTATAAAAGAGAAAAGTGTTAAGAAGACAAGGATACATATAGAGAGACGTGTGTGCGTGTGTCTGTCAGCGTTTATACGCCGCGCGGTGTGTTATTAGCGTATATATGCTGATAGTTGACTTTAATCAATATTTTAGGCATAAAACTATTCTCGACTGTTGGTGTGGAGATGACATGCAGCCTTAATGACCCTCGTGTAGTCGATAGGTTTTAAACTAGTAAATAACCGACCACCAGGGGGCTTTATTGATCCGCTGGAGTGGTAAAGTCTCTGGTGGGCAAGACATCTCTTCAGTAAAGTTAGATCATGTACACGTCTTTTTTTTATGTCTTTATGTAAGTACACACACACACACACACACACACTTAGAAACAAGGTCAGCTGGTTTTTTTTCTTTAGAAAATAGAATGATTCCATTCATTCTTGACGTGGTTAATGACTGGTAATTATATATCCAGAAAGTGACTCATATTTCAGTGAATGTTGGACGCTGCCGTTTCATTTCCTGTCAATCAGGCTGGTGACACTTGTGCCAGCCAGGCTGGTAGCACTAGTGCCAGCCAGGCTGGTGGTTGCATTAGTGCCATCCAGGCTAGTGGTAGCACGTGCCAGCCAGGCTGGTGGTAGCACGTGCCAGCCAGGCTGGTGGTAGCACTAGTGCCAGCCAGGCTGGTGACTTCAAGCTTATATAAAAAAAAGTTGTGATAGATTCCGTTTGGTGGTAGCACTAGTGCCAGCCAGGCTGGTGGTAGCACTAGTGCCAGCCAGGCTGGTGGTAGCACGTGCCAGCCAGGCTGGTGGTAGCACGTGCCAGCCAGGCTGGTGGTAGCACTAGTGCCAGCCAGGCTGGTGGTAGCACGTGCCAGCCAGGCTGGTGGTAGCACTAGTGGCAGCCAGGCTGGTGGTAGCATTAGTGCCAGCCAGGCTAGTGACTTCAAGCTTACAAAAAAAAAAAGTTCTCGTGATAGATTCCCTGTTTAAGAGATGTCGCATTGCTGTGGTCTTCCAAGCTTGCATGTTGCGTGTAACTGGTTATGATGGGTAGTGGTGGTGGTAGTGGTTGGTGACTGGTGGTGTGTGGTAGTTGGTGGTGGGGTGATAGTGAGGGATGGATGGTGGTAGTGAGTGGAGATGAGTGGTGGTGGTGGGTTGTAATGGTATATACTATTTTGGATGTATATACACTGATACCCTTGAACTTAATCTCAGTGTATATACTGGGATACACACCTCTCAGTATATACACTGAGTAATACACATCTCTCACTACACATACTATAGACATCAGGCCAAATGTTTATCGCCAAGTGCCTTTGACAACCGGTAACCAGTTAACACGGAGTGATACACATCTTTCAGTATATATACTGATACACACTTATCAGTGTATATTTACTGATACAAACCTCTCAATGTATATAACCTACAATTTTTAGTCTGGTAACACAGCATTTAAATCACTGATAACGTAAACCAGTTAACAAATTTAAACTCAGTTAATATATTTAAACCACTGATATCGTAATGGAAATTCAGGATTAAGTTTATTTTATATTTACTAAACTCACTGAATTTTTTTTTCTTTGTTTATATTTGTTTGCCAATAGTTTGTCTTCCTTTTGTTTCTTGGTAACACTTAAAGCCGGGGCTGTATCTTATATTTAGCAATTATGTAAACAATACTGAAATAGCCCACATTACAGAGAAAGATATAGCAAATATTTTCGATCTAGTAAACTTAAGAGACGCCTCTCTTCGGGAGAGCCTCTAACTAGACCGAAAATATTTGCGATATGCCACTAGCACGTTGAGGGACAACACAATAAGTGTCAGGGGCCCAAGATTGTTCAACTGCCTCCCAGCATACATCAGGGGGATTACCAACAAACCCCTGGCTGTCTTCAAGCAGGCACTGGACAGGCACCTAAAGTCGGTACCTGACCAGCCGGGCTGTGGTTCGTACGTTGGACTGCGTGCGGCCATCAGTAACAGCCTGGTTGATCAGGCTCTGGTCCAACAGGAGGCCTGGTCACGGACCGGGCCGCGGGGGCGTTGACCCCTGGAATTCTCTCCAGGTAGACTCCAGGTACGTTGAGGCCCAGTCCCTGGACTCATTATGTGCCACTGTAATCTTTTTGACCACCATCCACGGGATGGGTATGGGATGGCTACTGAAGCTATTACACATGAATCTCTTACTTTGTTATGCGAGATAGTGCAACAGTTCAGCCCATCTCGGTAATGTATAGCTCAAATAAAATAAATAATCAGACAACTTTATTTCAAAACGTACAATATTTTTTTTGTGAATATTCGTACTTTTTTTTTAAATCTGAGAACAAAGCATACCAATTGCGACGTTCCCAAACCATTTGGTGTTGCTGTATTAAGGGTTACGACGGCTTGTGCCGTATGAGCCGTTCCCAGAAGTATGGTGAAGCCATTTGCGGGCTTCATTTGAAGCCCCAGTGTTGTTGTTTATAGGGCCGCCACAGTTTACGCCGTATTGAGTCACCATGTGAGTGTATTAAGTTGTCGACCAAATTTCAAGTCCCATGGCTGAAGACAATTAAGTCAGAGAATAGACGTTAAACCATCACCACTACATATAAAAGAGGACCCAAAACACAACACTATACCATAAGTCAGGCAAGTCTTGAAATACGTTCGCTTTTTTAACGCATTTACATGCGTTGATTTCTGAACGATCTAAGCAATAAATAACATTAAATATTAGATATTTAAGGGTAGATTACTGTAATGTGATCTATATTATCGTAAATTAATAATTATTTAACCTCTTATAATCAAATTAGACAAAGAGGGTATCATCATCAGGGATACACCACTGTTGCACAATTCGTTGGAAATCATTCGATTGAATTTGGTATATGTGTATATGGTATACCGTACGTGAAAGACTGTTTCCACATATATGCTACTACAGTCTCTACCCCTTTGCCATCCGCTATCCCATAAAGTAATTTGTTAATTAGTGACCTAACCTATCATAAAACAACTAAAATTTAATGGATGCAGAGATACAGAATGCTCATTCAGAATCGGACGCTGGAGGTGGAGGTGAGCGTAGTCATCTACGGCTTCCTGGTGTTTTTCGGAGTGTGTGAGTAGCGACTTGGTCTGATTTTCTGGGCGGTGGTACATGCCTCAGGTAGTGTACCTGTGTACGTACTGCACACCACGTGCTTCAGGTCCTCCTGGCACTCAGTCACCAAGTTCTCGTCGAACACCTAGAAGAAAATCATAAATACTATTACTACTGCTACAACTACTATTGCACGCTGCTTCTGCTAGTACTACTACTATTACTAGTTGGAGGGCAGTGTCGATATGACTAATACGAAATTATATCACACAAGGTACATATATATATATATACTGATACTAGTACAACGACATTACTACTGGTACTAGTACGGCTGTTGGTACTGCTGCTGTTGCAGCTATTACTGCGACTGCTACTATTACTTATGCCAATCGTGTTACTTCTGTTATTATTACTGGTAATATTAACATTATTATTGTTAATAAATTCAAATGTATTTTTTTCTTTTATTAGTATGTCATTATAAAAGTGTTTCACTCAGTCAGAAAGAAACAAAAATCCAGTGAGGCAAAGCTTAACCTACACTGATACATAAATCTACACTGTCGACTATAGAAATCTACCCAAGTCGAATAGGGTCTCCCTGCCCAAGTAGAAATATGCCAAAATCGAGCAAAAATCTACATGCTGTAGCAGGTGCCTGCTGCTTGGTGGGAAACTTTATATTAACTTACATCGTTGACGAGGATCCAAGGCACGAAGTAGAGCTGGGGGTCGAGCTTCTCCTCCTGGAGGGCCACATCATGAAGGAGGTTCTGTCCTTCCAGAGAGTTGACACACTCTTCCAGTGGTGCCCAGTCTTGCCCCACCTGCGCCGCGCACTGCACAATTACAAATAATTAGATTCGTGTTTATTTTGCCGTTTTATTCAATAAAACCATAAAGTAAACATGCCGGGAACAATATTCCGTCAAATTCCGTGAGGGACTGGGTGGGGGGGAAGGAGGAAGCGCAATGTGATTGTGGATAATACTGGCTCACTGTAGGAAATACTTATTTTTTCTATTATTAAACACGTAGAATTGTATAATCATACGGGTTTAGCGCTTCCCAATGATTATATAATGTAATTAAACAAAATAACAGTGTGCTGCTGCCCTACTTTTTATGATACTTAAATTGCGGAAACAAAAGCTATCCATGCTGCCCGCTCATATTCCATCACACAAGATGGGTTGCGTACATTAATGAAATCTGTTAACTTGAGCTGGATTAGGCTTCAGTAATGTGATTATATATCGTCAAGAATTCTACGATGGGTTCGATAACTACGACAGCTTCAAAGGATTTGTTCCAGCAAAGCTGATGTTACTATCACTTGGAAATTAGCACCTCTGAGGATGGCCTATCCCATAGGTACTCACTGTGGCGCCAGCGTTGGGAGGGTAGTCGGCTGAGAGCAGGCAGTTGACGAACTCCATCTCGATGTTGATATCCTTGAAGTGATCCTTGGCACATGCGTGGATAATGTTCCCATGGCACTCTTCATCACCGTGTTGACAGGTGAACACCCACCCGTCACCATCTGCTTCGTACTGTAAGCCATAAACAAACACGGGGTTGGTCAAGGGAGCAACAGTTGAGGTGCCTACTTGGTATACTGCATCCCTTGTACTAGTATTCCAGTAAGATGGCGAAGTGCCAACAGTATAGGTCTTAATGATATAAATTTTCACTACAAATGTGCTTGATAAAGCCGGACTGTGGTGAAACGTTGTACAATCTGCAATCAGTGTTGCTCACCACACATGCAACATGTAGGTATAGGCTCGTAATATGAGAAAATTCTCATTCAGTTAGCAGTAGTGACATTTCGTAACCACTGAGACGTGACAAGCTGCATCCACTGTTGTGATAACAACCCTATACTGCAATATTGTTAAAAAGCTGATATGGTACTATTGCAACCCCTCTTAAGCAGATAGAAATTTATCGACAAGTATAAATAAAATCAATAAAACATTAGAAATTTATCATGTCCTCGATTAATTTTCCTATGAAGTCCGAAGGAGACACAAGCAGACAGACGGAAAGTCGCAAACACATAGACTGTGTGACTACATCAGTGGTACAGGAGCCTAGATGTTACTCACTTCGGCGTTACCAAAGGGGAACATCTCGACCTCCATGATGTCTTTGAGTTCGGTCCAGGTCGGGTACAGTTGGGTGGTGACGAAGTCGATGCTGTAGGGGCAGAGAGTCTCATAGTAGAGGTCGATCTTCACAGGTGGGGCGTCCTGAGCCAGCGCCTGGGAGGATGACACAATGAACACCACTAAATGATAAACCAACGATAAAAAAAAAATTCAAACAATATAATGCTAACACTACTACTACTAATTATTATTATTATGATAATATTTAAGGGGAAGCAATAACACGTACGGGTCATGTACCGCCTGGGGAATGACCGGTAATGAACTTTCATCCCGGAAAGGGGATGGTAGCTCCAATTCCTTGCATCAAGAGCCCTTCATGGGACTGTAAATCACTAAATAACTGTAAAGAGACCTTGTCTCTTTAAACAGGAGCACAACATTTTGGTGTCGGTGATCATTCTAGTGTCATTTGTTATATTTGTTCTTAATTATTAATTAAGGCTACATGTTACCTGTTCACCAGCAGTTAAGAATACTTTAATCCTTAAAATACACAAAGGAACATATGCATCTTGGTGTATATGTTCCCGTTGGTTGGTTGAAGGAGTTTAAAGCCTATTGATTACACGAGGGTCATTAACGCTGCATTGCCTGTTACTTCACTACATTTATTTTAATTTTAACAGCCGTTCAGTATTTTAGTGACCTGTTTGTTTGTATAATAAAAGGATATATCATAAATTGTTTTTTCCAGGTGTAGTCAATTAGCTTACGTAGTTTGTCCAGTTTATTGCTTAAAACTTCTAGCTATTGCTGGAAGATAATTATATCATAGTATCTTATTGCTTTAGTGTTTATATACGTGGTTCATGAGTTAGGGCTGTGTTTATATATTTAAACAATTTAAGAAAATGATCCATCTTTTCTTGCTAGAAAGAATCGTATAGCATAGCCTACAGTTACTTATGTTTAAATCAGGAGAATACTAAACAAAAAAGAAACTGTCTCCTTAGATAATCTTTCATGTTTGGACAAACTGCTACTTCGAGAACAGTTATGAATAACATTCTGTTCATGTCATTGAGTAATCTTTCTTGTGATCCTTTGAAGAAAAGTTTACTCAGATTTCTTAACCCCAGAGGATTAGTAACCTAGGTTAACCCAGGAAAGTCAAACACTGTGTGTTATTTGGGGACCCTTGGTCCTTTCCCAGGATACGACCCCCACAACAGCTGGCTAATACCTGGGTACCTACTTACTACTAGGTTAAAAGGGGCAACGGTGTAAGGAAATACGCCCAACGTCTTCACCCGACCTAGGATAGAGTTCGGATCCCTCGAATAGGAACCGGAGACCTTACCACTGTAACCTTTTTTTTTTTTATCAAAAGCTAAAGGTATCAAAATGCTACAGCCTGCTACTAAATACTTTTTGCGCATTAACTTAAATTCAGTAATCTTTTCAAGCGAGTGTAAGTTTAAAGTGAATAAATATACAACTAAGTGTAAAGTTCACACTGTATTTACCGCAGCGAGGCAGGAGAGGAGGAGTAGTGAGGTTCTCATTGTGTTGGCTACTGTAGACTGCCTGCCCATGCTTCTCCGCCAGGGACTCTTATACTGACAGGGGTGCCTTCTTTGTGACTCACCTTCGCCGTCATCCCCTACATCCCTCCATCTGTCATCTCACCACATAAACACACACTCATATGTCCCTCACCATCTTTACATCTCAACCTAGCCTCCTCAATCTTCATTACCATATTGTAATTTTCTCCAAATGTCACCTAGCATTTACTTTTCCCAAACATATATATACATGTATCACCTTCGTCCCTTCAACCTTCTATGTTTATATATATATATATATATATATATATATATATATATATATATATATATATATATATATATATATATATATATATATATAAGTTGTAATAAAAAACTATCAATGGATAAACAGAATGGTGGGCAAGGGACGCGAACCGCGGTTAGTCAAAGTGAATGATTATGATGAGTATAACCCAGGTAACTAGGCCTTGCACTCAGGTGTATAGCATGGGCAGCAGGTGAGCTAGGTCTCACGGGTAGCATGTGGTAGCGATGGCAGCAGGTGAGCCAGTTCTCATAGGCAGCATGAACTAAGGGATGGCAGCAGGTCTCACTCATGAGCTACAGATCTCTCCTGTGAGAACTCACACCTGCCTCGCCGCTCACACAAGACTTGCCGAGCAAAACAAGAAGTAAAACAGCTTTCTATTATATATCACAGACATCTCTTCACCATGACTGTCGTTTATATTCTTCGGATGTAAGCTCCGATATTACCTCCACCAAGAGAAAGTAATGAGAGTATCGATATCATCTCTTATCATAGTACCCCAGGAATATCTAGAGATATTTCTTTCAGAAAAAAACCCAATGAGTATGATTGAGGCAGCAATCCAAGTTAATTCTGCGCCTTCTGTAGATCACCACCCTCCCGTCAGCTCTGATCGGTATAGGGTCACCACTCTCCAGTCATCCCTCTGTACAGGGTCACTACCCTCCTGATAGCCCTAGAGTTCTGTTAACGTGTCTCTCGTATTATTATCATAATAGGGAAGAGCTAGACACACAGGGATCATACAACGCTTGGGAAATGGGGGGATAACCATGTCTGGCTGAAGCAAAGGAATAGCTTTAATCTCGTGGATTAAGAGCCTTTAGCCGGCATCAATGTCTTGGAGGGCCACACAGGCTACTACCATTATGATGAAAAGTCGCGGACCTGCAATGTTGACTAAGTGAATCCACATGGCAGTGTGGCATCGTAATTTTCACTGGGGTTTCCCAAAATCTTCTCTCATATCTCTCACGCCAGTCAACTACTATTTTGCTGTGCAGGCCAAGGAGCTGACCTTTGAGTACCTAACATGTGTAGATTAGATATTGCTCGTTATATTTCCAGCGTACAAGCTTGTTTAAAGCAGATACAGTACGTAATCAACAGAATATGTTATAAACAGAATACTATAAAGGTAGTTACCTCTTTGTACCTATAGCAGCAAAGCTATGCTTGTGGTGTCCCAATGGAAATTATATATATATATATATGGAAGGTTGTAGCACTTAGTACTTCATCTTTTGATTCATTCCATTCGTCTGCCACTCCATGAAAAAAGACAATATACATATTAATGAATAGAGAGAGAGAGAAAGAGTAATAATAATAATAAAAAATACAAATATCCACATAATGTACACTTACACACTAATCAAAAAGATCGATGTACATACGGTTTGCAACCGTATACAAGAGTAACAATTATTGTTTAACGTTGCAGATGATGACGTGGCAGTGTAGACTGATTAAAGAACTAACAACGGTGACATAAAACTGAGAGAAGGCACTGTCAACATCAAGCTGAGAGCCAGCATTGCCCACATCAGGCTGAGAGCCAGCACTTGCCCACACCTTGGCTATAACCCCCTTAACCTCACCAGGAATGCGTTGTGGACGGTGCCTGGCTCGTGGCTCTCACCATGATCAAGAAGAAAGATTCAAAAGTAACCAAAAAGAAGGTGAGAGAGAAAAATATATATATATATATATAATATATATATATATATATATATATATATATATATATATATATATATATATATATATATATATATATAGTCGTGCCGATTAGGTAAAACTGGTCAATTAGCAAGAACTCATTTAAAATTAAGTCCTTTCTAAAATTTTCTCTTATACGTTTAAAGATATATTTTTTTCATTTATGTTAATGTAAAAAATTATAATTTTGTACCAAGAGAAACTTTGAAAACCTACCTAACCTTATTACAACAAGCGCAATTTAATTTAGCCTAACCCAACTAAATATATTTTAGATACGTTAACATTAATTTAATAATAAACAAACACAATGAAATAATTTTTTTTCGTTAGGTTCAGAATGATTTTTGCGAAATTATTGCATACACAAATTTTCGCTTGTCTTATATGGCAAGAAGAGCGTTGCTATTTAAGCCAAAATCGCAAGTTTTACCTAATCGGCACGACATATACATTATATATATATATATATATATATATATATATATATATATATATATATATATATATATTTTTAAGGACAACGTTTCGCTCTTCAGAGAACGTTACAAAACAAAACGTTGTCCCAATGAATGTTTCTGCTAAGTGTCTTATATAGTATATTTGCAATACGGCGTTTTTATTTTTATTACTGTGTTGCTGAAGTGCTTTAATTAAAGACAAGCATCGCTAAGCCGTAATTTAGGAGGATTTAAAAGAGAAATATAATTTATTGCAAAATAGTCACCGGGAGACTCGTAGCCTAAATTTAGTATGTTATTAAACTTTACCAACAGTCTGATCGATCAAAGACCGGGGACACGGTTAGGGGATGGAGGATCGAGCTAAAAACCTATGAGGGTTTAGAAAACAGTAAAAAGTAGCTATGGAAATTCGAATTCACGTTAAGTAAATTAAATTACCTCATTTTACGTGAAATTTAGTTAGATTATCTGAAGTTCCTATGTTTGTTTTTTGTGCAAAAAAAAAAAAAAATTTACATAGGAGAATTTTACCGTTTTCTTTGAGAGGTTGAATATTTAGGAGAGTCCAAGACAAGAAAATTTTAAAAGCTCATTATTTAAACTTCAAATAATATTTAAAGATCCTGTCTCATTGAAACTTCCTTGAGAATAATGATGAACACAATGACCCAGGGAATTAATGTAGTGTTCTGCATGTTTGTTCCCACTTGCTTCACCTCTCCACTCTCCTTTCCTCTTTGTTTACCCTCCTCAATTCCCTTCTTTGTTTACCCCCCCGCCACTTCATATCAAACCTTTCCTTATTTTTTTACCCTCCTTCATCTCTTTACTCGCCTCTTCATCCTTCGTACTTGTTTCCCCTCTTGCTGGCCCCCTGCCCGCGCCACGGTGTCGGCAGGAGAGCGGGGGACCCACGCTGATGGTGAAGTTGCTGGTGTTGCTCTGCGTGGTGAGCAGCATGGCTCTGGTTCTCCAGCTCAACCTCACTAACCAACAGAATCTCTTGCTCAGGTACGTTTTCTCTCTCTCTCTCTCTTCAGTCGTTCCCTGTTGCCTGATACGTTCTTTGTTGAGGCATTCCCAGTTGACAGGGAATGTTATCAAGTATGTTTCACATGCATATATGTTCCGCATCAGGAATGTTGTGAATTCAAGCATACTCAATGCTAAGAGTGCTATCACTGTCAAGTAAGCCTACGATTTAATTTGAGGTATGCTCTTAAGATAGGCTTCTCAGTAAAAAATAAATCCATATATGTACTACTTCTTGTTTACCATATTGTATCTTGCTTGTGGCTCAGTTGATAGCCCGGTCACAGACCGGGCCGCGGGGGCGTTGACCCCCGAGATCCTCTCCAGGTATACTGAGGGACCGGGGATCGCGCCCGGCACGGGTGAGACATTGGGCATGTTTCCTTAATCCTGCTGCCCCTGTTCACCTAGCAGTAAGTAGGTACCTGGGTGTTAATCTATTGATGTGGATCGCATCCTGGGAAAGAAGATTAAAGGACCTCAATTAAAATTAGACAGTCCTCAATGACACACTAACTTGATTGGGTTACTCTGGGTGGCTAACCCTCCAGGTTAAAAATCCGAACAAAATATTATCTTATAGTAATAGTACAAATAATTGCTGACTAAACATTTAAATTAATATTTTGTTCCTTTTCCTCCCACAGGAACATCAAAGGAATGTAAGTATTCTGACTAAACAACGATAACGCCATTAGGCCGTTAATAATAATAATAATAATAATAATAATAATAGATGTGCAACAACAGCTTAGTTTATCTCGGTGTAACGTCTCTACAAATATGGTCACAAACGAGCTTTCCAAATAAATAAGCCTACAAACACGGATCACCTGATGCCTTTCCTAGACTGATCGATATACTGCCAGATTTTCGAATGCCTTGATGATTTCTTACCCAGACTAAATCAGTGTGTCCCATCGATTACGTTCATAGTTGAAACTGAGCATGATGGCCCAGGTTGGGGAGAATTTTTAAGTTTAGTGTTAGCAGGAAATCACAAACATTTGCTCACATGTTAAGTACATTACTATTCAGATAATCTCCATGTTTTTGGTGTGCTTTACAGGTCTACAACACTTGAAATATTTTGACTGAGAGATGATGAGAATTTATATTGGTACTAAACATAAGTACCCCGAGGCGTTCAGAGACTCTTTGTATTGGAAAATAAAGACGTTCTCCAACCACCTGAGTAACTCGCTCCATTTTTAACTTGTTAGTTTTGCCTTGCTGACAAACTCTTACAAATATTTCCAAGGTTCTTGAAATCTAATAAAAAAAATGCACCCTTCCCTCCCTCATTTTTACACAGTTTTACAAGGCTAGAATAAGGTTCCTAACTTTATTTACAATCTAAGAGCTATTACCTACATCAGCTCATTTAAAAGCTGATGTAGGGTGTTAATAAAATGTCTTTGCTTTTATTGCGACTAGCTTAATTTGAGTTAGACTAATAATACATCTCTAGCTGAGACTGGAACAACATAGGTATTGTATCAAATCAGAGCAGGCTTCCGGTGCTATTTTTTTCGTTTTAGTATTTATTTACATTGTAAAAATTGGCAGTCCACTAAGGCGCTTGTTTTCAGAAATAACTTCACAAAACGTAACATCATTGAGTCTTGTTTGATGAAGCACCTGAGCGGTAATATAGACAATCATGAATCCAAGCTATTTCAAGCTCAGCCCTTTGGAAATTGGACATACTAAGGTTTTGAAGTCAAGTTGGTGAAGAGATCGTAAATTTTAATGTGTCTGAACATAAATATGTAACGAGATCTATTTTTTTAGTGTGTTTAGGTTATGCAAGATTTGTCAGAAAACAGGACAGTGTCTCCTGAAGCGGGTCTTAGACAGATGACTCGCCCCTGGAGCTTTCAGTCATCTGACCGAGGCTTTCCATTGGCATACCCGCCCACCCCTTTAAAAATTGTATATACATTTAGTGTGTTTAATGACGCATACCCTTTATTACCAGCGCTTAATGTCATTTTCTACATGTTTCTTGGGATATCCTGGGTTAATTATTGTTATATCCACGAGGAAGTGCTTTATCCTGAGATATTAACCCTAAGAGTATCTTTTCTTCAATGCTTACTGTGAACTGTTCTTGTGCAGGGAGGAGCCTCGGGCATGGTCAGCACAGAGAGCAGTACCTACCTGCCGTCCCCGCCGCCATTTGGTGTTCCTTAAGACACACAAGTGCGGCTCCTCTACTATACAGAACGTGTTGATGCGCTACGCAGACGCCCACAATCTGTCGGTGGCGCTGCCCTACTCCGGCGTCTACCTGGATGCCGTCGCTGAAGGTCAGAGCCTGAAGGTGAAGAAACTAAAGGATTCCCCTTTCGCCCCTCCGTCAGGAAGGTACCATTTCTCATCCATCACACCAGACTCAACGTCCGAGCCATCCAGCAGGTGTGTACACACATACTACCAGCTAACTACTTTTTATATAGCTTTACATATAACATTATAATTATATTTATGGAAAAGTGCTAAACCTGTAGGAGTCATACAGTGCCTGGGGTATGGGAGGTAATCAGATTTGATCCGATAAAGTGGAGGTTACCTTCAATTCCTTAAGTCAAGAGCTCCTCGCCAGGATGTATCCACCAACCTCCCTTGAAGGGAAAATAACTAAAATAACCAGGCTTAAAGGACTGCCAGTTTGAGCTTCACTGTCCTCAGACTCGTCAGGATAACCCAAGAATTCCACATGGCTTAACTATAAGAAGCCCTACAGTGGAAACTTAGGATGATTTTAACATGTTACTGATGGCAGACAATACCAACACTGATGAATACAACACGTGCGTTAAGTTTCACCAACACAACAGGATTTTTTCAGTCTTCCTCTTTTTGACTGAAGAAGTTTGTTGTGCAGGAGAAACATATCGGCCATAGAAATACTTAAGAATTGTAAATTATGTTTAAGTCATCAAGATGACATAAAAATTGCAAAAAAGTAACAAAACTGAACGAAAAATTTATTCTATTTTTTCATTAAAGATGAGTTTTTATTACTTCGTGTGTAAAAACCGTCCTATGATGCAGTATTGCATAAAGCTCGTTCTCTTAAGAAGTATGACACGAATCCAACCTGTGTGAACCAGTGCGAAATAAAACCCATCCAGTGTAATGCAGTAAAGACACGAAAACCATCCTGTGTTGAAGTGCGACATGAAATCAATCCTGCAATGATACAGACTGACACGAAAACCAGGATAGCCACAAAATGCGGTGAACCTTAAGTTATGACTGAAACAGTATACTTCAGGCACCATTACGTGACAGCTCACAGATACAAAGGTCGCCCTCGTACGTGTTTACGAAATTTATACACAATACTGCAGGTCTTCAGGGGGATGGGGGAGGAAGAGGGGTGCTTTTATGCCGATGTTAACTGACAAATTTTCACTTACACTACACAGTCTTAATCAAAAATGATTTCATCCTTTTTCATAAGATGGCTCAGCCATTAAAGATTTAAGCACTCCAGAAGAAGCATAATCAAGTTATTTTATAGACAATAATATCATATAATTTTAAAAATAAAATTAGCAAATTGGTAAGTACGTTCTTCATTAATTGTCTGAATCTTCTTCTCAGAAGAATACACCGGTATTAAAAGTTTGAAGCCGATCAGGAGTTTTCTCAAGTTATCACACAGAAACCAAATCTGGGAATGGTCGACATAAAGTACAGCACCTATTTGCACGTGTCAATAGTTGCTTGACATTGTCCTAGTTACTGTACACCAGCACTGAGAATTTGAAGCGTTCTCAAGTTACAAACGAATACCGTGGAGGGAAAAAATCAGGAAAACACTTTGAGGGATACTGAATAACATGACTTAAAATGACAGTCATCCTGGTGTTTTCAAATTCTTCAGGGGCGACAGTGTGACACCAACTAGATTATCAATTTAGACACCTAAAAGGCGTAAATTTTACTGAAAACAGTTATATGCCATAATTTCAAGGTTAGCAAAAAAATTGGCATAGCAGCCAGACTTCTATGAGGTTTCCTTGTAAGGAATACACTGCTGATTTGCTATTGTAACCCTAATGTATTTCATGGTAAATAAGGCTATTATTATCAGTAAAAGCAGTGACCATGATACTTGTGACCCCTGACCTTCCCTGTTACAACTGATCCTTGACCCCTGACCTCAGTAACACCTAAATTTATATAATACATACTTATGAAGTCTTTCTTCTGTGTCTTCCCTCTTGTTCTTTACTGTTTTACTATTTATGGCATTTCCATTGTTACCCAGCACACAGTTCTCTTAACCATATTTGGGATACCTTATATTTCTATCGATTACAGCTGCACAATGCCCTCTCTTCCCACGTAAACGCCTAACCTTCCCTTGCACAGCTGACGTATGACGACTCTGTGTGGGTGACCATCGTGCGGGAGCCGTCAGCAGTGTTTGAGTCCATGTTCCATTATTACCACCTCCACAAGTTCTATGGCTCCACCTTTGACCACCTTATCTGGAAGCTGGAGGGCAATGCAGGAAGCAAGGCAAAATTCAAGAACGCTAACAGCAGGTGAGGATGCAAAACTGAAAACTTTTACAAACTTCAATATTAAATATTTCTACTAGTAATACTACCACTACTGCTACCTTTATTTCTTCAAACACTACTACTACTGCTTTCCATCCTTCCCTCTTCTGCTTTCCATCCTTCCCTCTTCTGCTTTCCATCCTTCCCTCTTCTGCTTTCCATCCTTCCCTCTTCTGCTTTCCATCCTTCCCTCTTCTGCTTTCCATCCTTCCCTCTTCTGCTTTCCATCCTTCCCTCTTCTGCTTTCCATCCTTCCCTCTTCTGCTTTCCATCCTTCCTCTTCTGCTTTCCATCCTTCCCTCTTCTGCTTTCCATCCTTCCCTCTTCTGCTTTCCATCCTTCCCTCTTCTGCTTTCCATCCTTCCCTCTTCTGCTTTCCATCCTTCCCTCTTCTGCTTTCCATCCTTCCCTCTTCTGCTTTCCATCCTTCCCTCTTCTGCTTTCCATCCTTCCCTCCTAGTAACCTGTTTTCTGGCTTTCTCTGTTTCCTCTTGCTCAGCTGTGACCTAGCAATTCTCCAGGAAGGATCAAAACGTCGTTATAAGTTTCCTCTTTTCAGTGTGGATTATTTAAGAATTATTCCAGCCACGCTATACGAGTCATTCTTCATGTGTATCTTACTCTGCGCTGCTTACACACTAACATCAATAATGCTTGTAAAGAAAATAAGAATTAAATCCTCAGTGTACCGAAGGATACACACACCTCTCGATGTTTTGCCCTGTCTAAATAATAACAATACTACTACTACTACTAATAATAATAATAATATTGTTGTTGCTATTTGTACATTTATTTGGAAAATTATTGTTGCTACAGTAGTGACGAATTTACCTGGACCTAGAGTCTACCTGTATAGTATATATTTTTACTGTCTTCATATTATGCTCATGTATTGTAGCGATAAAAACCACTGGATGGCGAAACGTCTACAAGTAAAGGTGCTCTGACATTGCATGTGTTTAATTCATCATCTTGTAACGCCTCCGTCGAGTTTTACGGTACAACATATTTGTCCAAATATACTGGTAACACCTACTTGGTATACATTTGGAATATACATGGGAAGCGATTCATTCGGCAACGTGAGGAGATTTTGGAGTCTTGCATCCCATGGACTCGCCTTGTAGAGACGTCATATTGCTTCCATGGGTCACCGTAGATTATATCTTTGCTCAAATAATATTAGTATTAGTAATATCTTCCACTATTACCCGGTTAAATTTTACATCTTGTAGCACCACAAAGATCTACTAGGCTGTCCCATGCGTTCAGCATGGGACAGTCTACCAATTCTTACTATTTTTTACTTAAAAGTAGCTAAATTCACATCTTTTCTGAGGCTACTTCTCAGTATCAATAGAATTTTTAATCTTTCCCAAGATGCGTGACGTACATTATATGTACAACATTTAATTAAACTCTTAGTTCACACAATTATACTGTTATTTTTTTTCATACATTCCCTTAACTTTTTACATACTTTAACCAAATTGAACACAATATTATAATAAATGGAGGATGTGTTCAATCGTAAACCTACATTTGTGTTACTTATTTTACACACACTCTCCTTAACTAAACAAATTCACAATTTAATGACATACTTATGATTGGCATTAAACCTTGGTAATAGATACCGACAAATTGGCTTGGAAAGACACGTGAGCAAACACTAGGACATACTAGAAAACGTTTCGGTCCTTGATCACTTCTAACATAGAGGTAAAAATGATTGCATATATAAACGGAAAACGAGGTGTGAGTGACACATGGTGACCTATGATTAAATTATCCGGAAAATATACAAAATTTTCCACAATAATAATAAATTTTATTTCTCTCATACCTGCTGGACACTGGCCTGGGCCTCAGGTATATGGGAAGGCTGGGCAAAAACCAGATGACCTGGGACCTGGGACTTGACGACCTGGACATGCGACAGGAGTCATTACTGAAGGAAGCCATCAGGATCCTCGACCAGAACTTCCATCTTGTAATGGTGAGGGACGATGTTTGGCCGAGAGGGAGAGAGAGAGAGGGAGGGACGGAAGATAAGAGGGAGGGTAGGAGCAAGGTTTGCGGACAATTATTATTATAGTCACAAGAAAACGCTGTGTCATAGTAGTAGTATGTCATTGATGTCAGCTAGGCCTGTATACCTTGTACTTGTAGTAAATAAAAGGTTAAATTCGTGGGCAGGTGGCGGAGCGCATGGACGAGTCTCTGGTGCTGATGAAACACTTGTTGTGTTGGGGAGACGATGACGTGGTGGCCATGGCTCGAAACGTGCGCAGGGACCGCTACCGAAGCTACCTCAGCGAGCACTCGGTCAACACGCTCGAACACTTCAACGCTGCTGACGTCAAACTTTACGCCTTCTTCAAGGAGAGGTGGGTATTTGAGAATATACGTATATATAAACCGCGAGGTGTATGCCTCTGAGCGTATATACACTGAGAGTTTACTTTAATCAATATTTTAGGGATTAAAGTATTCTTCTCTGGTGGTGAAAAGGTTATGTGCAACCTTAATGATCAAAGTGTAGGCGATAGACTTTAAAGCACATTACTCAATGACCTGTTTGTAATTGCAGTGGCCGCGTCATAGCTCTTGGCCCTTCCTCCTAGCCTCTTGGGGACTATCTTTACTATTCTTTTGTGGTGCTGAATTTAATATTACTGCTACTACTTTTTTGTGGTATTTATACCAAGCTTGTTATTAAATTAGTAATACTGTTGCTGATGCTACTTGTGATATTCATTTTAAAAATAATGCCATTAGTATATTATTACTATTGCTCCTGCTACCGTTTTTATTTAGACTACTACTATAATTTCTGCTATTAATATATCTTCTATTACTACTACTATTATTGCCAGTTTCTACCAGGATGATAATACTATCACTGCTAATTCCACATCTACTATTTACACTACTATTAATACTATCACTACTACAACTGCTTCTAATATTTTAATGTGTCTTCACTTCCTGCGTCAGGTTTGATAAACACATAGAGGCCTTCGGTCGCAGTCGTATGGAGGAGGAGGTCGCTACTCTGAGAGAACTGAGAGACAAGGTGAGCACAGTTATCTGACTTACCATTTTAGTGATGCCACACATATATACACATGTACGCACGCACATTACACAAAAAGTTTGGACTCCACGGGAAAAACAGAACTGCCTAAAACTAAGGTAAAAAAAAAAATATGTAAAAATACCAAAGCCATTCACAACTATCCTATATATTCGAATGAGAAAACTAGACCTCGTTTCGTTCGAGGTTTCTTTAACATTTGGAAATTCATTTTCAGACATGAAATGTAATTTCTTGAAATATGAAGTTACGTATAACTGCATATAGGCAAGTACTGGTTTGAAAATAGAGTTGAAGATAAGTGGAACTTCCAGGTAGCAGCGTCATTGAGGCGAGAACTTTGGGTAGGTTTAAAATATAGGTTGAACGGGTACACGAGTGGGTGTGCGTGAGACCTACTTAGCATGGGCCAGTAGGCCTACTGCAGTGTTGCTTCATTCTTGTGTTCTCGTTTTGCTTCCAGGTGTGGAAGGAGTGTGGGCTGAGGGAGGCGGACGTGACAACCTTCGCGAAGCGTCGCTCATACGGTGACAAGGAGCGTCACCTGGTGGTCCAGTACAAGACGCATCACAATGGTTCCACCAGGTGAGTACTGAGGCATATTTACTCTAGGTTGTGGGTACTCTTGGTGATTCTTGAGACATAGGTCCTCCAGATGATTATTGGGGCATAGGAAGTCTTCCTTGGTGAGTAGTGAGACAGATTTTCCAAGTCGAGTACCGAGATATACTGTCCAGGTGAATACTATGAGATGTGGAGGTTTTCCAGGGTGAGTACTGAGACAGGAGTCTTCTAGTGATTATTGAGGCATAGAAGTCCTCCAGGGAAATACTAAGACATGGGGGTCCTCTAGATGAGTACTAAGACACTCGGGGTCTTCTACCGTTAAGTACTAACATGCAAATGTCTTCCAGAGACAAAGAGGATCCGCCAGGATAAATATTGCTATGCAGACGTCCGCCATATAAATATAAGGACCCACCAGGTAAAAATCGCGGTGTTAAGGACCCTCCAGGTAAAAATCGCGGTGTTAAGGACCCTCCAGGTAAGAATCGCTGTGTAAGGGCTCTTCAAGTAAGTACCGAGGTCTGGGGGCCTTCGAATTAAGGCCCTTCTAGTAAAAATCACTAATAGTAATGATAAAAAATACACAAGTAAAAACAATTGGTTCTTTTAGTTTTGCGATGGACTAATTTACAAAAAAAAAAAGTGATGTCAATAGCGAACAATATAACCGTGTTTAAAGAACTATTCAGTGTACAATGCACTGAAAAATACAGATTTAAAACATTAACAATCTGACAGCTTATAATTAATGAAGAATAACCGCGGCTGGAACAATTTACAATCTGGAAACAAAAGATTAACATTTCGGTTCGTCCTGGAAAATTATCATGTCGGGAGTAAGGGAATGAAGGGCACTGGTTAGTACATTTCACTCTCCTCTTGACCTGACTTCTTGCTCCCTCTAACATTCTTAGAAAAGCCTGGCAGCCAGAGTAGTTTGTTTTCCTTAGTGATTAGCCGGCGGGGGATCGAGCCTCAGCCACTCGTTGCGCTAAATGACCCCCTTCTCACTCGCGACTTAATAACCGGGAAGGACCGAAACGTCGTGCAGTTTTTGTTTCCAGTTTGTGGGTTGTGAAATCTTAGTGATATTGGACTCATGACGCTGGCTTGAACACTCACTGACACTGGCTTGAACACTCACTGACACTGGCTTGAACACTCACTGACACTGGCTTGAACACTCACTGACACTGGCTTGAACACTCACTGACACTGGCTTGAACACTCACTGACACTGGCTTGAACACTCACTGACACTGACTTGAACACTCACTGACACTGGCTTGAACACTCACTGACACTGGCTTGAACACTCACTGACACTGGCTTGAACACTCACTGACACTGGCTTGAACACTCACTGACACTGGCTTGAACACTCACTGACACTGGCTTGAACACTCACTGACACTGGCTTGAACACTCACTGACACTGGCTTGAACACTCACTGACACTGGCTTGAACACTCACTGACACTGGCTTGAACACTCACTAACACTGGCTTGAACACTCACTGACACTGGCTTGAACACTCACTGACACTGGCTTGAACACTCACTGACACTGGCTTGAACACTCACTGACACTGGCTTGAACACTCACTGACACTGGCTTGAACACTCACTGACACTGGCTTGAACACTCACTGACACTGGCTTGAACACTCACTGACACTGGCTTGAACACTCACTGACACTGGCTTGAACACTCACTGACACTGGCTTGAACACTCACTGACACTGGCTTGAACACTCACTGACACTGGCTTGAACACTCACTGACACTGGCTTGAACACTCACTGACACTGGCTTGAACACTCACTGACACTGGCTTGAACACTCACTGACACTGGCTTGAACACTCACTGACACTGGTTTGAACACTCACTGACACTGGCTTGAACACTCACTGACACTGGTTTGAACGCTCACTGACAGGCTACGGAAATTCTGCAATGATCTGATCCGCCCCAGCACGGAGTACACACAGAAGCTACGGTGGAAGCAGTACAGCCGCTACCACCATTCCAACAACAACCCCTGGAACCTCACTTGGTCCTCCTACGGCAAGAAGAAGAAGAAGAAGACGTCGAGGAGAGCGTCGGTCACCGGCAGGAGGAACCACGCCAAGGGAAGTCGCCCCAACAATGGTGGGATCTTCCTCAACCATCCCCACAACACTCCTACAACGAGTATCGTAACGACTACAGAACAAGAACTAACGCCATAATTTAGTTTATGTGCATATTTATTTTTCCCGGTAGTTACACACTATAGGATATGTATAATACAGTACAGATTCTGTGCATTTCTAACGTCATTTTGGTTGTGTTGTAGAGTAAATATACATTTTCACATCATTGGTGAACTTGAACGAGCCCTTTTTGTCAGTAGACTAGTATGCAACATGGGAATATATATATTTTTGAATGGCAAAGGATAAATCATCGTATTTAGCATGTTAAATGTGGTCATTTTCATTATTTTTACGACTGATATTAGTGATTATTATTATTATTATTAATACTTCTTCTTTTAACAAACCGGCCATATCCCACCGAGGCAGGGTGGCCAAAAATGAAAAACAAGTTTCTCTTTTTAACTTTAGTAATGTATACAAGAGAAGGAGTTACTAGCCCCTTGCTCCCGCCATTTTAGTCGCCTCTTACGACACTCATGGCTTACGGAGGAAGAATTATGTTCCACTTTTCCCTGACGTACAATTTTAACTTATCAGTATTATTAGTTATAAATTTTATTTGCAAAAACTTTAATTACTATTAGATATATCACAAGTTTTTTTTAATCATCGTAACTATAGAATAACCAAACTTCCTAACAATATCTATATATGGGTGTTTGTATGTTTGTACATGTATGTGTAAATAAAAGGATAAAACTATATAAAAGTCAATATATGTATATGCAGTACTTGTAGTACACACAAAAAAATCATAACTTTTCTGTATATTATATTAACTGGCATTATACTCTATAAATTGTTTTTCCTACACAACGATATTAACTAATTTTATAATTTCGACGATAGTATTTCCACAAATCAACCCGACAGCCGAAACTAATAGCCATTTTTTATTAAATGCATCACATTAGTAATTACAGAACTACGTTAAGTTCTCAGTCTTCTGAAAACATAAGAAACCCAAAGAATCTGTTTCAGATATATTAAAAAAAGTTATAATCATAACTATAATTTTTAAAGGGGTGGACCGGTAAGCCAGTGGAAGGCCTCGGTCAGATGACCAAAAGCTCCAGCTGTGGGTCATCATATGACTAAGACCCACGTCAGGAAGCACCTCTCCTGTTTCCTGACGAACCTACTTAACCTGTCTCAGATATTACACACGAATATACTAACTCGAGGAAGTTATGTATCTGTGCCTCCATGTTCTATTCACAAGTGACCCGCACTTAGGAGGAAACTTATGACGGCGTTTCGATCCAGGACTGGCCGAAATGTCGGGATAAGTTTCCTAAATGCGGGTTATCCGTGAATTATTCCAGCCACGGTATTGCGACTTTCTTTCTGGCGAATTCTAGATAGCAACCTAGTCTAGTATTCCCTCGGTTCTTCCTCTATTCATTTTTTTTTGTATTCCTATCTTTTTCTCTATTATCTTTGTATACCTATATATTTTATTCGATTCAATGTGCTCGTGGCTCACTTGGTAGCGGCCTCAGCTCACACACCGAGGAACTGGATTTCGATCCCCAACGAGTGTAAACGTTGGTCGTTTTTCTTACACCTGCTGCCTCTGTTTACCTAGCAGTAAGTAGGTATCTGGGTGTTAGTCTACCGGTGTGGGTCGCATTTTGGTGGAAATAATTAAAGGACCCCAATGAAAATAAGCCAGTCTGATGACATGGCTTTACTGGGTTATCCTGTTATTAATCCTCCGGGTTAATAATCCCAACAAAATCTTCTACATATTTTTTTATCTACACAGTCTCTTTATATACATATTTTTTATTGTATTATCTCTATATTATCTTTTAAAGTATTCTATCTGTATTCCTATATTTTCTTGTATTATCTCTGCATTCCTATACTATTTTACTTTATTCTCTTCACCCTTATCTTTTCCTGTTATCTCTATTTTTTGTTTCACTAGTATCTCTATATTCCTATTTTTCTCTGTTCCGTATGTCTTCCAATACATTTTTTTCACCATTCTCTTGTGTATTCTTATAATTTTCCTATGCATTCATATCTCTTACTGTTATCCCTGTCTCTCTGCCCCAAGTAAAAGCCTTATCATTGCCTACATTTTATATATATATGAGAAAATATAAGGTTGTAGAATCTCATGCCATGTAGCAAAATAGTGGTAAGACTACAGTAAACACATACAAATGGCAGCTCTACACTTAGGGAGGAATATTATACTGATATTAATAAAATGTGGCAATGAGCGATGTTGCTTGTTTTCTTAACCTTGTTCTGCGTCGTGTTTCTGTTTAAAGCACGAGAGAAATGTATGGAATTATTGTTTATTGCTATTCACGGGGAAAGGCTAAACCCACAGAGAGGGCCATGCAGTGACTGGAAGATGGGAGGCAATTAGGTTTGATCAGAGGAATGAGAGACTTTTGCAACACTTGGTAATCTCTATTGTGTAAACGTTTCGTCAGCCAATGGCTTCCTCAGTCCAATACAGAGGGGGGGGGGAAAGTAAGGTTGGAAGATATGAAGGTGTTCGAGGTAATCAGTCTCTCAGCCTGGAGATGATGCGTTCAGGTCAGGTTGAGGGACATCTCTATATCGGAATGAGGAAACCACTGACTGGCGAAACAGTTCCACAATAAGGATTCCCAAGTGTTGCACAAGTGTCTCATTCATTAACTTGTCGATTTTGTAAACTATTTATATAATAATAATGATCAGAGGAAGTTGAGTTTAGCTCTAATGTCTTCGATCGAGAGCCCTTCGGCAGCAGCATCAGGACTCGTTTGGAGTAAAAATATTAATTGATCGCCAAAGGAGCTTATTACACAGACACAACTTGACCCGTAGCTCAATGGTTTGGGCTCGATTTCCTTTCTGGGGAAGTCGAAACTAATAAAAGACCCAAGGGTAGCTACATTACTTGACTCTCTTGGGTTTTTCTGGGTTAACAGCCTTGTTTCAAGGCTGATAATCCGAAGACAATGTTTGCTTTCTAGACTAGAAATTAAGGCCAGCATAAATGATCAAGTTCCCATCCTTTTATGTAGAACTGTTTAACAAAAACACTCAGTCATCTAAATAAGTTTTTATTTAGGCATTACATACAAAACAAAATTTGATCACAATGGTCTTGAGAACACATTGATGGCATTGCGTACGAGCATATATTCTGACATATAGTATGCTAGGATGGGGATTATGTTCGATTAACCCTGAAGGTTATCCCAATAAAACCAATGTCTGGGTTATTTCCAGTGGGGTTAGGTAAGGTTTGTTAGGAAACAAGTGTATAAGTTGATCCTCTTCCCCATGGTGCAGATTTTATTTGGCTTAATAACACAGTAAATCCATGATGACCCGATAAGTCACTGTCATCAGACTTTCAACGGATTCAGGTTGGACAAATTTAGATTTAAAAATTTCAGGAAGTACTGGCTTGGCAGCAGAGTAGTGTCATTGGGGCGAGAACTTAGGAATAGCTTCAAATATAAGGTAGTTCACACGATGTGATTTTCAGTGGTCGCTCGTATGTACTAGCATGACACCTATAGCTGCTGTAACCTCCATGAAGGATGAAACAGGTTAAATGCAGCCTCGTGTAGTCTATAGGCTTTAATCCCCATTAACCAACCACCCAGAGGAGTCGAGTCCACTTTTTTGTGGATTCTGTTAGAATGATGAAATGATAAAATTGATAAGATAGCAAAAGCGTCTGTCCTCAAGGAGATAATATTATTTTTCAAATCACGTGAGACAAGACTGTAATCCACGTGAAGCAAGACTGCAATCCACGTGAAGCAAGACTGCAATCCACGTGAGATTAATCCACGTGAGACAAAACTGTAATCCACGCGAGACAAAACTGTAATCCACGTGAGACAAAACTGTAATCTACGCGAGACAAAACTAATCAACGTGAGACAAAACTAATCCACGTGAGACAAAACTGTAATCCACGTGAGACAAAACTGTAATCTACGTGAGACAAAACTGTAATCCACGTGAGACAAAACTGTAATCCACGTGATACAAAACTGTAATCCACGTGAGACAAAACTGTAATCCACGTGAGACAAAACTGTAATCTACGTGAGACAAAACTGTAATCCACGTGAGACAAAACTGTAATCCACGTGAGACAAAACTGTAATCCACGTGAGACAAAACTGTAATCTACGTGAGTCAAGACTGTAATCCACGTGAGACAAGACTGTAATCCACGTGATACAAGACTGTAATCCACGTGAGAAAACTGTAATCCACGTGAGACAAAACTGTAATCTACGTGAGACAAAACTGTAATCCACGTGAGACAAAACTGTAATCCACGTGATACAAAACTGTAATCCACGTGAGACAAAACTGTAATCCACGTGAGACAAAACTGTAATCCACGTGAGACAAAACTGTAATCTACGTGAGGCAAGACTGTAATCCACGTGAGACAAGACTGTAATCCACGTGATACAAGACTGTAATCCACGTGAGACAAAACTGTAATCCACGTGAGACAAAACTGTAATCTACGTGAGGCAAGGCTGTGTAATCCACCTGAGATAAGACTAATCCAAGTAGTATTGCAGCCTGGCCAATGACAGTGAGCGTAAACAGAGACCGATGGCGGAGTAAAGTTACATTAAATTATTTTAGGTAAGTTTATTAAGGTACAGGTACACAAGTTCAATTATCATACATATTGTAAATTACCTAGGATAATCCCCCCCAAAAAATCATATTTCGTTAGGGTTAAATTTTAACCATCTGTATAACATAAAACTATCTCTAGTGTAAATCACAAGCAATATATAATATTTTTAAGTATATATTTTATCACTGCAAGAACAAACAGGGCAGCAGGCCTAGTAAGTTTATTTAGGCACGGGTTCTCTTAAGTACAATTATCTTACGTAAGCTACCTAGGATAACCCAAAAAATTCAAAGTGACTTATTTTCATGGACTTACTGGCCCATGCTAGGCAGGTCTACAGCACATCCACTCACCATCGAGAAACAACATTCATTTACCTTAAAAACAAACGTTAAACCCGCATGGCTGAGAGCGTGAGGGTGTATTGAAGAGGTGGACCAGAGACTCACCCTGACTCCACCACCACCATGGCGGCTACGAGGAGGACTGTACATGTCTTCTCTATTATCCCCCGCCTCTCCCAGCTGGTGCAAGATGGTCTTCCTGACGTGCAGGTGGTACAGGTGGACATGGCAGGTGAGTCATCTGCTAGGTGGTACAGGGTGACATGACAGCAGTGTTAGGTGGTACAGGTGGACATAAAAGGTGATAACGGGTTAATGGTTAATGTATTAATAAATGACTATAAAACAACTAAAAATATAAGTTTGTGTATTGAACACCTTTGCCTATCGTCCCCGAGGAGCCTCCCCCATCAGTATCAACGTCAAAATTGTATTTCTAAGAATTACCGGGAACATAAAAAATAGATTATGTAGATTTAACCAAGAAGAAGAAGAAAGATTTTTGTTTATTTATTAACCAAAGATAACTCAGTAAGTCATATAATCGGACTGACATATTTTCATTGCGAATTATTTTCATTATTGTCCTTTCTAATTTATATAGGCGTATATATACATGCTGTCAATTATACGTTAACTAACAAAATTAATAATAAAAATAGTACAATTTATTTTCAGTTACGTAGTTCAGTTGGTAGCGCACTCAACTCTCACATTGAGGTCCGTGGTTCGATCCCCGGTACGGTGGTAACATTAGGACGTGTTTCCTAAGACACCACCTGTCACTGTTCACCTACCAGTAAAATAGTTACCTGGGTGACTGGTGTGGGTCGCATCCTGGGGACAAAATTAACCTGATTTGCTAGAAATGCTCTGCATATATAGTATGTCAGTTATGGTCTGTGTACGTTGTACATGTACTCGTAGAAATAAAGATTTTTTATTATTATCAATGGGTTCCCCTTTTTTAATTTACGACTCCCGTTACCACAAAATATACCACAGAATATCATCTTAAAATTCTTTAGTACGTATTTTGGGGTAATTTTATTTTATTTGTGGTTAATAACGATATATAGAGGTCACACTAATTACCAGAAATATACTACATTATACCTTAAGAAAACTTAACTAAGAAATAAGAGCTGTAAAAGAAGCTGGTTATTTATAAAAAAAAAACGTGAAAGTCAGTCTAAAACATTACATTACTGAGTACACGTAATTACAACCAGGTTTTAGTTTAAATGAGAAGCTGCAGGGTAAGTACCTTTATTTAGATACAGGTACACACAAGTATAATTGTCATACATAGTGTAAATTACCTAGGATAACCCCCAAAAAAGTCAGACCGAGTGACTTCTACAGGGATCGAGTTTGCAAACCCAAATGCAATAATAATCTTTATTTCTCTAAGTATGTACTACAATACAATGCAATATAGGCTATCTGAAGATTATTAAGTATGTACAGTACATTTATCATTTTAAGCAAAAAAGTATTCTTAAAATGTCAGAATAAAGAGACATAAGAGCAATGACTATGACAATCTCAGTAATAACTCTTATAACAGTTTTTATTTCAGCAGACATGGATATAAGAAATTAAGCACAGTGATCATTCTATGTTATATTAAAGGGATTGTAATATATGATACAGTATAGGGGAGTAGAATAACAGTTGTGTCACAATGAAGATATTGTACAATATATGGGAGTAAAATATAGCAGAGACAAGAAGTAAAGGAGGATGAATGTTGGATGACAACTGAACAAGCAACCAACTAGGGTCCCAGGACCCTAGTTGGTTGCTTATTCAGTTGGTTGCTTATTCAATTGGTTGCTTATTCAGTTGGCTACACCCCGGTGGTCACCACCCTTGCAGCAGAGTCCATGACCCAAATTTTACCATATCAAGGTTTTTAGTTACCTTTTTTATAAGTCATGTTTCAGCCAAATCACTCAATATGAAGTGTTGTAAGAGGGTTTATGGAATAATATATGGATACCTTAAACTTCCTACATAACCATGTTTAGTACATTGCTGTCATTTTACTCTTTCTAAATTTGAAGCTTATTTTGTATTACTAATTAATATTTATAATAAACACTTGACTTCAACAGGAAGTATTGCTGGGAAGTATTCTAAAGAAGTTACAGAGGAGGAAGTTAATGCTTTGCAAGAGGCAGAAGTGCTCTTGGTGGATAATAATCTTCTTGTTCAGGTATGATGAAGAGGAGAAATCAGTTTAATATGTTTTAAGAAATTAACCTGCACTACACTGTATTTGAATTTTATCCATGAGTTTAGATCATGTTGAAAATAGCATAATGATAGGAATTACCTGGATTGGAGGTACCCTTAGTTTTAGACCAAACGATTTATTGCTAGGTTGGAAATGGGTTTAGACCTTCAAGACTTTTATAATATAATCAGTGGTCCAAATTTTTGTTTGTTCTGAGACCAACAGTTTTTAGAAAGTTTATTTTTTTAATGCTTGAAGTGAATTTGATCAAGGAGACTAGTCTTTTTCTTTATTTCTTAAAGATTTCGTATTGCAAATGGCACTTGAAAAGGGTTTAGGAATGAAAAATATTATATAATTAATAATAATAATTGCACTTAATCTTATAATATGTTGAGTAAGTCCCCTGCCATGTTAATAAAATTTAATGGACAATTCAGTGTAAGGCCAGACAAATGTGATAATTAATAGATACTATAAAATTACATTGTTATCAAATTTGCTTCTGTTAAGAGGAGCTTACGACAACGTTTTGGTCCGACTTGGACTGAACCACTACTAATTCTACTACTACCCTACCACTACTCTGTCTACTACTACTTTCACTATATCTGTCTTACCACTATCACTGCTACTCCTCCCACCTCTGTCCTGTCCCTGCCAGCTGGCCTATATATACTGGCTCCATCTCTCTCTTTTCTGTTAATGTGACTTTGTAAATGGTCTAAGTTGGACTGAAACCTCGTTACAGTGGACCCCGGAGTAACGAACACCCCGGAAATCGTACAATTATGTAAGTATAGTATTGTAAGTGCTTGTGGAAGTGTATTTTTGGGGGTCTGAAATAGACTAACCTACGTGACATTATTCCTTAAGGGAGTAAATTCGTTCGGTAATGGCACTTGAGCAGGCTTCTGGAATGAAGTTTTTACGTTACTCGGGGTCCACTGTATAAGCTCCTTTCTTCTATGTGCGGGTTATTTATGTATTGTTCCAGTCATGGTATTGTGACTTCTTGTTCTTTACTTCTGTTGTATTAGCCCAACTAATTTTACTACTGCACATCAGATGACAGATCGATTACCAAAACTACGGTGGGCCCAGGGGACATGGGCTGGGGTTGAAGGACTTGTCAGTAACTTCAAGGACAAGGTAAGGTAGGAAAACACGTTGATTGACAAATATTTTAATTCAACACAATACATGGTTTTTACAAAATTGGATGACATTCAATAGTACACATGGAAAAACCACTAATTATCCAGAGCATTTTGGGCAAAGTAAAACCTAATCTAAGACTAATACAGGCATACCTCACTAATACTACTGTGCTTACTTTATCGCTCTTCGATAATACAGAACTTTTCAGTTATGTATAATCATACAGTAGGACCCCTGTATCCATGGGGGATACGTTCCAAGGACCTGCTTTGGATACCGAAACCTATTATAAAGTTTAATTGATAGATTATGCACAATAAGTGGAGAACTATCACTTTTTCACTGATGGGAAGCACTTCTCTTTGGCTTTGAAGAACTGCCAGCTTCTCTACTTTTGTGCTTTGGGGCCATTATGCAAAAATAAAGTGGTATTTTTAGGCCACAGTAAACTGTGGATAACTGAAACTACAGATACTGAATCAGTGGATACGGGGGTTCCACTGTACAGTGGTACCTCTACTTACTAGCAGCTCCCAACTCGAACAATTATGTAAGTTTATTTTTGTAGTTGCTTTTGTAAGTGTATTTTTGGGGGTCTGAAATGGATTACAGTGGTCCCTCGGTTTTCGCCGAAAATTCGTTCCAGAATGCTGCTCAAGTGCCATTACCGAACGAATTTACTTCCTTAAGAAATAATGTCACGTAGGTTAGTCTATTTCAGACCCCCAAAAATACACTTGCAACAGCACTTATGAAAATACACTTACATAAATGTTTGAGTTTGAAGATGCACGAAAACCGAGGGACCACTGTAATCTAATTTTCATTATTCTTATGGGAAAAAATTCCTTCGGTATCGGCACTTAAATAGCTGTGTGAAACAAATTTTGCTCGTAACTCGAGGTACCACTGTATTTATTATTTTGGGCGATTCAGCTGACTTCGAGATGAATCGAGTGAGTTAAAGGCTTAGATGATGAGCCTCTGCTCTACCCTTCAGCCTTCCTTCAGTACTTCTAAAATATTCATTTATTTAATAAATAGTAGGGCAAACAGGTTTTAGGCCTTTATATGCACTGGCAAGTGAAAAGAAGGCTGTAATTTGCTTTATGGCGGTGGTCTGGAACCTGACCTGCTGTATTAGTGAGGTATGCCAGTATAATAGATCTTAAAAACAAAATAGTGCACTTACAAAGGCATTAAAGATGAACACAGAATAAAAGTGGTTGAGAGTGACTTAATATTATGGGATTGTTAAAACAAAAAAAGTTTTTTGGTTCTGGTTTATATAGTGTGCCTATACAACAGATATATGAGCCAGAACAAAAAAAAATACTTCAAGAATAATTGCTATTCCAGATGTATTCTCACAGAAATTTCCTGCAGGTGTGGTTATTGCCTCTTTGCATACATACCCAAATTGCAATGTTTATACTTTGGTCTTTATAACTGTTTTTTAATATTATCAATTGGAGTTTCTTTTGAATAATAATAATAATAATAATACAGTAATACGTAATAATACTGTAGTAATAATGTTATTATAAAAAATAATAATAACAATAATAAGAATAATAATCTGAACTTTGTCTTGTAGAAGAATATACATAGTGAAAGTTAAATCTAGTTAATTATCACTCCGTACTTTCCTTTAGAAGCTAGCTGGCCCAGTGGCTTACGCGGCGGTCTGGAGTCTTGAGACTCTCTGACCGCGGGTTCGAACCCCACCCATGGTATGGTTTTCTGAGATAGTGACAGCTGGGAGGGACTATTCTCAGCTGTCGTATCTGAGCGCCTCTGCAAAGACAGTGATTATGTATGAGTGTGGTGAAAGTGTTGAATGATGATGAAAGTATTTTCTTTTTGGGGATTTTCTTTCTTTTTGGGTCACCCTGCCTCGGTGGGAGACGGCCGACTTGTTGAAAAAAAAAAAAAAAACTTTCCTTTAGAAAAATACATGCTGTCTGTCATTTGTAAACTCTTAATATCAGATATTTTGAATACCATATCATCATTATTATTAATTCTCTAATTTGAAAGATACAATAAATTTTATTTTTGCAGCCAAAGCCCACATTCCCAATCACCCGCATGGCCAGTGACACCTTCAGTCAACTCATGGCAGAATACACCGTTGGTTGGATCATTAGCCATGAACGAGGTTGGTTGGACTGCAGGCAGTACCAGGTAAGAGATACTAACCAATGGTGTATCATAAACTAATGGCAGTTTTAAAATGTCATGTTATCTGAGATGGACATTTTAAATTTGCATTCTAATCCGATATGCTTGCAATATTCCTCCCATATTTGATCTCAAATTTAGTTTGGTGACTGTTTGACAGTTATATATTTACGTATAGTATTCAAAACACTGTCATTAAGCCAAGCATACTTTTTATATGATTACAGTATACTACAGTCATACCAAACTTTATGTCATTTCAGCCTACATCAAATTTGCATCGATTCCACTTTTCTAGAGTAAATTTCAGTTCAGCGAACATCATGACGTCCGACTTTACATTACTCAGCAATGTCACATATGTCGTAATTTTTTTAATTGTGTTCATTATTCTTTAAAAAATATGTATGATTAAAATGTGTTTTTAGTGTTCTTTAAGGTTTAGCAATAGTTATATTCTTTCACGAGTTATTTACGCTAGTTTTAAGGTGTTTTTGGTCATTTTAAGGCATTTTTAAAGCATTATGTCCAGTTTACGTCAAAAACCGGGTTACGTCATGGCTCTTGAAACCAATTAATGATGTAGGGGGGGGTTACGACTGTGTTTTAATTTGTTTATATTAATATAAAATCAAATAAAAAATCTATATCTTCATTTCTAAGAACAACACATACAATAGAAGTTACATTGGTTGATTTTGTTTCATTAGGCTACTGTTATGTTACAATTATACAGGCAGGCCTCACTTTACAGTGTTTTGCCAGCTATATACAGTGGTACCTCGAGTTACGATATTTTTTCGTTCAAGAATGCTGTTCAAATGCCATTACCAAACGAATTTATCCCCATAAGGAATAATGTAAAATAGACTAGTCCTTTTACACCCCCAAAAATATACCTACAAAAGCATTTAAAAAAATAAACTTACATAAAAGGGCGATTTTGGGGACCATCGTAACTCGAGGTACCACTGTATTCAGACTTTCTACAATAAATATATTCACCAGTCACTATAAGCTAACAAACAAATTTTATTACTTTGCAAAGGTTACAATGTGTGATTTACATTTTATAAAGTGTTTTGAAGTAGAAAGAAAGCTTCTAATATTCGGCTTTCTTTCTACTTACTTAGTGAGGTAGCACAAAACAAATATAACAGTATTAGGATGAAAATATTCTAAGGTAAGTAATGTGTGTACTGTATGTGCATTTTTTTAGGCCTAGCTATGCTGGTCACTTAATGTATGATAGTGTAAACATGTTATCAGGCTTTTATATGCATTTGAAAGTGAAAAAAAGTCTATGATTCACTTTACAGCGATTTTTTATTTACAGCAGGAGCCCGGAACCTATCCTGCTCGATACACAAAACATTTTGGGGAAACTAACCTTAAAACTTGCATATTATTTAATTCTAGTCCTAACATGTAGTTTTGGGTAATGTGTTGTAGTACAGCATAAATAGTTCATTGCAGTACTGTCTGGCCTATACAGTGTAGAACATTTTCTGGTGATACACACACAACCCGCACATATAAAAAGAGAGGAGCTTACGACGACGTTTCGGCCCGACTTGGACCATTTACAAAGTCACACTAGCACACAGGACAGGAAGAAGGGGTATTTATAGGCTGCACTACTACTACCACTACCACTACTACTTCCATTATTACCACTTTCTTGTGCCCTTCCCTGTCTGCCTGCCTATAAATACCCCTTCTTCCTGTCCTGTGTGCTAGTGTGACTTTGTAAATGGTCCAAGTCGGACCGAAACGTCGTCGTAAGCTCCTCTTTTTTTATATGTGCGGGTTGTGTGTGTATTGTTCCAGTCATGGTATTGTGCCTTTTTTTGTTATTTTCTGGTGAATTACGCTAATAATAATGTGCATATTAATTTTACAGCTGAAAGGCGAATGGGGGCACAAGGGCAACATAGCATATTATAGTAGCCTGCGGGAGTTGACGGTGGGTGTCCTCGGCATGGGGATCATTGGTAAAGAGGGTAAGTATTGACCTATTGTATTAGGATTTGTTTCTTTGAAATAATGAAGCCCATACAATTAATTTTTGATAAGTTACACTGAAAAAATGAAATAGAAAAGAAACTGATAAAGATGAATACTGTACATATATATGTATATATGTATACACTCCTAGGTGGTAGGTTGGTAGACAGCAACCGCCCAGGGAGGTACTACCGTCCTGCCAAGTGAGTGTAAAACGAAAGCCTGTAATTGTTTTACATGATGGTAGGATTGCTGGTGTCTTTTTTCTGTCTCATAAACATGCAAGATTTCAGGTACATCTTGCTACTTCTACTTACACTTAGGTCACACTACACATTCATGTACAAGCATATATATACACACCCCTCTGGGTTTTCTTCTATTTTCTTACTAGTTCTTGTTCTTATTTCCTCTTATCTCCATGGGGAAGTGGAACAGAATTCTTCCTCCGTAAGCCATGCGTGTCGTAAGAGGCGACTAAAATGCCGGGAGCAAGGGGCTAGTAACCCCTTCTCCTGTATATATTACTAAATGTAAAAGGAGAAACTTTCGTTTTTCCTTTTGGGCCACCCCGCTTCGGTGGGAAACGGTCGACGTGTTGAAAGAAGAAGAATGTATACACTGTATTGCATGTTTATGTATTGGGTGGCAAACAAAAATGAAAGTTTGAAATTTTGTTGTCTGTGTTGTTGTTTCACTCAAAGAAAAAAAATTTCATGCCAAGTTTAAAAAATTTGGGGATTCATTTAGGGATATCAATTGATGCAGGTGAGTCGCTTTTGATGCAAGGAATTGAACCTGTCCTCTTCCTTGGCTTGCAACTAATTGCCTCCCATTTCTCCAGGCACTGTATAGCCCTTATAGGTTTAACACTTCCCCTATAACAACAGCAAAGTAACATTTATGAAGGAATTCAGGGAAACCAGTAAGCTGGACTTGAGTCCTGGAGGTGGAAAGTAGTACAGTGCCTCTGCTCTGAAGGAGGGGTGTTAATGTTGCAGTTTTTTAACTGTAGTGTAGGTGTGCCTCTGGCAAGATAGTGATGGAGTGAATGATGATGAAAGTTTTTCTTTTAAAATTACTTAATTCCACATTTTTTCTTTTTCAGTGGCCAGGTCTTTAAAAGGCTTCAATGCAACAGTTCATGCTTACACTCGTACTGCTCCTTCTGTGGAAAACAAGTCAAATAATGTAGATAAATACTGGTAAGAATTTAAACTGTTTCAATCAGTTGATTACTGTATTTGGATCTCATAGTAAAATCAAAAGCTGGAAAAATATATTTTCAACACAGTGGTAAGCAGCAACCTTAAACTAAGACAGCAATGCCTAAGCGTACGTAATAATGCAAATAGATTACTGGGATTTATATCAAGAAGTGTAAGCAACAGAAGTCCAGCAGTTATACTACAGCTTTATACATCATTAGTAAGGCCTCACCTAGATTATGTGGCTCAGTTAAGTAAGTAAGTAAGTTTATTCATGTATACACAAATACAGTTACATAGATTATCATACATAGTAGCATGTGTAGAGAACCTAGGATAACCCAAAAAAGTCAGACAGAGTGACTTATTTCCATTGGGGTCTCCATTTTACAGAATGGATATAAATTTGTTAGAAAACATTCAGAGATGAATGACAAAGTTAATACATAGCATTAGAAATCTTCCATATGAAGAAAGATTGAAAACCCTTGAATTACATTCACTTGTAAGACGAAGAATGAGGGGAGACATAATCGAAGTGTATAAGTGGAAGATGTGTATTAACAAGGGGGCTATAAATAAGGTCTTGATGATATATCTCCAAGAGAGCACCTCTGCAAAGACAGTGATTAGGTACGAGTGTGGTGAAAGTGTTGAATGATGATGAAAGTATTTTCTTTTTGGGGATTTTCTTTCTTTTTGGGTCACCCTGCCTCGGTGGGAGACGGCCGACTTGTTAAAAAAAAAAAAAAAAAAAGATTTAGAAAGGATATAGGAAAGTATTGGTTTGGAAATAGGGTAGTAGATGAGTGGAGCAGTCTGCCTAATAGAGTTATTGAGGCTAAAACCTTGGGTAGTTTCAAAATTAGGTTGGATAAATACATGAATGAGAGGTGTTGGATTTGAGTGGGACTTGCACATGAGTAAATAGAATTATCAAAGATTATTAAATAACAAAAAAGACACAATACCGTGACTGGAACAATACACACACAACCTGCACATATAAAAAAGAGAGGAGCTTACGACGACGTTTCGGTCCGACTTGGACCATTTACAAAGTCACACTAACACACAGAACAAGGGGAAGGGGTATATATTGGCAGGCAGACAGGGGAGGGCACAAGAGAGTGGGGTAGTAATGGAGGTAGTAGTAGAAGTGGTAGTAGAAGTAGTAGTGGAGTCAGTCATATTCTAGGAAAGGAGCACTGCAATGAAGCTGGCGGCCCGCGTGGGTAGGACAAGAACACAGAGAGGAAAAGGCGAATAAAATAAAGAAGGACAAACTTAAGGCAAAAGAAAAGAAAAGAAAACCCATAGGAGAAAAAGGAGAAGGGGAAGAGACGAAAGGGGAAGGAATCAGGTTAAGTCACGGGTGTCCTGTCCTCTGCCTTCCCTACATCTCTGGTCTCTCTAATCTCAGCAACTCTCTCCGTTCCTTAGACATCAAACTTACCTTTCGCCAGACTAACACTCTTCGCACTAATCTTGTTCATACCTCCCCTCCCTCTACAGATTCTCCTGGTGTCTACTCTATTTCTTGCTCCTCCTGTCCTCTTCAGTACTTCGGAGAAACTGGCCGATCTCTTTCTGACAGACTCAGGGAGCACAAAAATAGTGTTAGGCTTGCCGACACTAATAATGCTCTTTTCTGTCATGTCAGAGATCACAGTCATCCTATTGATTGGTCTTCTGCTAAAACTGTCTACCCTACGTCTAACTTTCATAGTCGCCGCCTGGTTGAATCCTCCCTTATACACAACTTTCCCTGTATGAATCTTAGCCCTGGCTTTGTCTCTGTTGATGCTTTCCTCTCCCATTACATTGTTAAATGCTCCAAACTTCAGAACACCCGTGACTTAACCTGATTCCTTCCCCTTTCATCTCTTCCCCTTCTCCTTTTTCTCCTATGGGTTTTCTTTTCTTTTCTTTTGCCTTAAGTTTGTCCTTCTTTATTTTATTCGCCTTTTCCTCTCTGTGTTCTTGTCCTACCCACGCGGGCCTCCAGCTTCATTGCAGTGCTCCTTTCCTAGAATATGACTGACTCCACTACTACTTCTACTACCACTTCTACTACTACCTCCATTATTACCCCACTCTCTTGTGCCCTCCCCTGTCTGCCTGCCTATATATACACCCCTTCCCCTTGTTCTGTGTGTTAGTGTGACTTTGTAAATGGTCCAAGTCGGACAGAAACGTCATCGTAAGCTCCTCTCTTTTTTATATGTGCGGGTTGTGTGTGTATCAAAGATTATTGCTTGGGTAGCACTGAAAATTGGGGTAGGCAAATACAGTGGTACCTCGAGTTACGATGGTCCCCAAAATCGCCCTTTTATGTAAGTTTATTTTTTTAAATGCTTTTGTAAGTATATTTTTGGGGGTGTAAAAGGACTAGTCTATTTTACATTATTCCTTATGGGGATAAATTCGTTTGGTAATGGCACTTGAACAGCATTCTCGAACGAAAAAATATCGTAACTCGAGGTACCACTGTATTCTGTTAGTGGGATGGATTGTGAAGGACCTGCCTAGTATGGGCCAACAGGCCTGCTGCAGTGTTCCTCCTTTCTTATGTTAAAATATTGTTTATGGTGATGGCATTACTCTAGTCAAAAATATAATGCAGAGAGTAAGATGCCTCAACACATTCCTTACCTTCCCCCCTCATCTATTCTATGGTTCGCTTTGTCTTTCATAGACCTATCTGCCAGCATATCTACTCCCATGTATCTTCCTCCATGCTTCCTTCCTTTAATCTGTTATCCAGGTAGACAATGGCAAAAAAACAACAAATGGGGATAGACATTGGTAGCAGCAGCTCATTTTTACTATACAGCATTTTGTCCAAGGTTGAGCTTTATCAAGTACGTATTTGATAAAGCCCAGCCTTGGATGAAATGTACATATTAAAAGAATCCTCTGCTGCCAGTGTTTTTATCCCTAATCCGATTTCCAGTCTTTCATTGCATAGACTTTTTTTGGTTACTCTCATCACTTTCTTCCCTGTGGTCTCTTTTAATTTTCTTCATTTACATACCCTCCCAAATTCATCTGCAAACCTGTGGATCTTTTCAGAATTTCCCAAAAGAACAATGTCATTCGCAAAAGAGTAATTGTGACAATTCCCACTTTGTAACATTCCTTATCTTCTAATCCCAAACCTCTCCCAAACACCCTAGCATTCATTTCTTGAACATCCCCATCTATAAATAGGCTAAACAATCATAGTGATATAACACATCTATGTCTAAGGCCTACCTTTACTGTAAAATAGTCCCTTTTCCCTATCCAACATACCCTAGCCTGAGCCTCACTATCTGCATAAAGACTTGTAACCTATTCCATTATTTTATTAAATAGTCTTCAAAGAACTTTCTAGTATCCTTTTTGATGTTTTTTACATAGTATTTAGCTATGCACTCTTGTTCTCTTAGTTGATGCTCCATATCAATTATTTCATATCCTCTTATAATCTTATACAATTGAAATACAGTGGTACCTCGACTTACGATATTTTTTCATTCCAGAATGCTGTTCAAGTGCCATTACCAAACGAATTTATCTCCTTAAGAAATAATGTAAAATAGACTAGTCTGTTTAGACCCCTAAAAGTACACTTACAAAAGCATTTAAAAAAATAAACTTACATAAAAGGGTGTGTTTGGGGACCATCGTAAGTCGAGGTACCACTGTATATGCTTGTTAGTGTAATCAAATTTTGATTTTGGGGCAGAGGTTAGTTTTAGCTTTCAAATACAGGGTGGTGTGCATGTTTTTGTTTGTATACTCTTATATTGGAAAGAGCATGACCTACTCTCTCCAGTGCTTTGCAAATTTTAAAACTTGCTTTCTTCCAAGATATGAGGCATTGGGTTTCAGAGTGCATTGAAGAGAAATAGTAATAAGCATTTGGATATTAGAAAAGGATGACTGAGAAAAGTGGAGGGTGTTAAGAGTAATGTGTAGACAACCAAACGAGAGTGATATGGAAACTTGATAATTTTTGTTTGCACTCTGGCAGTATTCTTTCTATCTCATGAACATGTGAGATGGCAGGTAAATCTTACAGACTTTTAGTTACATTCAGTATACACATACCTTTACTGTCTTAAGTGCTTTTTAACACTTCTTAATCCTGTAATATTTCCCTTCCAACCTAGGAGGCCTGGTCTGAGACCAGGCCATGGGAAGATAACCCCCAAAACCATTGCCAGGTAGGTAACAGACTGAATTTACCTCATGGAATAGGAAAATGAAGGATCTCTTATGAGATAGGTCTCACGACAGCATAAAAGATTTAGAACTGGCCAGAATATCATATGTTAAGTAGTGCTGCAAGCTTACTTTTTCAATCATGGCCATCATCTTTGGAGTTACGGGTGGAAACAAGAAATGAACATAGACAGCCTATCACATAATAGTGATTGCTTAGTCATATAATCAGGGATAAAAAGTTGTAAACATTCCAAATAACAATTAAGGAGGGAATGAAATCAAAGTTCATAGGGTGGTAGGCATTTATTCAGGAACATAAGTAGGCCATGAATTATACAGGACCAAAAAGACACTAGTTCTTATAACATGTTACTAGGTACACTACTTCAGTACAGACATGGCAATGTAATTTTTAAAGTTTTTCAAATAGTTTTTTTTACTTAACGTGTGATTTCTAAATGCAAATTTATGTTCATTGTATTTCAGGCACACTGGAGAGTTGCACTCGTTTCTACAACAGTGTGATTACATTGTTAATATAATTCCATCGACTCCTGAGACCAGAGGAATGTTGGGAGGTAACATGTTAAGAAATGCCAAGTAAGTGCATTATGCAGAGGTTTATCTGCTTAGTGTTATTCCATGGACAACATTAATGTTTAAGTTACCATAAATTTTTTTGTATACTCTATCATCTAGTTTCGAATTCTAGTTTTTTTATTTAGTATCTTTGATATTAAGTATCTTTGGTATTATCACTATGTACTTCCACCAAGTGCCAGATCAACCAGCCTGTGATGAATATTGGTTCAGTGGCCCACCAATGGCAGTAGTCTAGTTGAAAAAGAAGTCTACAGAAAAATCAGGCCCAGGATGGGCTGCTAGTAGAAAAACTCTTGTAACCAGTCATGGATGAATACGACATGTGTGCAACATGTCTCTCATTCATGGGTCATAGATGTATCATAAGTAAGGAATCAGGTCCTAAACTATGTTATGAGATGTATAAAAGGAAAACTTTGATATTTCTGTGTCAGAACGTTTCTTTTATGCATCTAATAACCAACATAGTTTAGGACCTGATTATTTCATGTTAAATGAATAATAATTTATATTAATACCATCTCAATTATTGGAAACGCTTGAAGTTCCTGAACCTGTACTCCCTAGAATGCAGGCGGGAGAGATACAGTGGACCCCTGAGTTACGAGCATAATTCATTCCAGAAGGCTGCTCAAGTGCCATTACCGAACGAATTTTCTCCCTTAAGGAATAATGTCAAGTAGGTTAGTCCATTTCAGACCCCCAAAAATACACTTACAAAAGCACTTACAATATTACACTTACATAATTGGTACGATTTCCGAGGTGCTCGTAACTCGGGGGTCCACTGTACATTATTATATACACTTGGAAAATCCTAGAGGGATTAGTACCAAACTTGCACATGAAAATCAATCCCTATGAAAGTAAAAGACTCGGCAGATGATGCAACATCCCCCAAATGAAAAGCAGGGGTGCCACTAGCACACATAATAAGTGTCAGGGGCCCAAGACTGTTCAACTGGCTCCCAGCATACATAAGGGGAATTACCAATAGACCCCTGGGTGTCTTCAAGCAGGCACTGGACAAGCACCTAAAGTCGGTACCTGACCAGCCAGGCTGTGGTTCGTACGTTGGACTGCGTGCGGCCAGCAGTAACAGCCTGGTTGATCAGGCCCTGATCCACCATGAGGCCTGGTCACAGACCGGGCCGCGGGGGCGTTGACCCCGGAACTCTCTCCAGGTAAACTCCAGTAGTTAAATACAGTGGAGCCCCGAGTTTTGGCCATAATTCATTCCAGAAGGCTGTTCAAGTGCCATTACTGAACGAATTTGTTTCCATAAGGAATAATGTAAAGTAGGTTAGTCTGTTTCAGACCCCCAAAAATACACTTACAAAAGCACTTACAATATTACACTTACATAATTGTTCGAGTTTTGAGGTGGTCAAACTCGGGGGTCCACTGTATAGACAACCCTAAACTACATAACAATACAGTGGACCCCCGCCTAACGAGCAAAATTCATTCCAGAAGCCTGCTCAAGTGCCATTACCGAACGAATTTACTTCCTTGAGAAATAATGTCACGTAGGTTAGTCTATTTCAGACCCCCAAAAATACACTTCCACAAGCACTTACAATATTATACTTACATAATTGTACGATGAAATTGTCGATGAAAAGAGGGAGGCGATAATTTCATGTACTGGCCAGGGAGGTACAACATCGTTTAGGAGTGAAGAAGAGCAGGATGTGAGTGTGGGGAGGTGCGTGAGGCATTACGTAGAATGAAAGGGGTAAAGCAGCTGGAATTGACGGAATCATGACAGAAATGTTAAAAGCAGGGGGATATAGTGCTGGAGTGGTTGGTATTTTTGTTTAATAAATGTATGAAAGAGGGAAGGTACCTAGGGATTGGCAGCGAGCATGTATAGTTCCTTTATATAAAGGAAGGGGATAAAAGAGAGTGTAAAAACTATAGGGGAATAAGTTTACTGAGTATACCAGGTAAAGTGTATGGCAGGGTTATTATTGAAAGAATTAGAGGTAAGACAGAGAGTAGGATTGCAGATGAGCAAGGAGGCTTTAGAGTGGGTAGGGGATGTGTAGATCAAGTGTTTACAGTGAAGCATATATGTGAACAGTATTTAGATAAAGGTAGAGAAGTTTTATTGCATTTATGGATTTAGAAAAGGCATATGATAGAGTGGATAGGGGAGCAATGTGGCAAATGTTGCAAGTGTATGGAATAGGTAGTAAGTTACTGAAGGCTGTAAAGAGTTTTTATGAGGATAGTGAGGCTCAGGTTAGGGTGTGTAGGAGAGGGAGATTACTTCCCGGTAAAAGTAGGTCTTAGACAGGGTTGTAATGTCACCATGGTTGTTTAATATATTTATAGATGGGGTTGTAAAAGAAGTAAATGCTAGGGTGTTGGGGAAAGGGGTGGGATTAAATTATGGAGAATTAAATGCAAATGGGAGTTGACACAGTTACTTTTTGCTGATGATACTGTGCTTATGGGAGATTCTAAAGAAAAGTTGCAAAGGTTAGTGGACGAGTTTGGGAGAGTGTGTAAGGTAGAAAGTTAAAAGTGAACATAGATAAGAGTAAGGTGATGAGGGTATCAAACGATTTAAATAAAGAAAATTGGATATCACATTGGAGAGAGGGATTATGGAAGAAGTAAATGTTTTCAGATATTTGGGAGTTGATGTGTCAGCAGATGGGTTTATGAAGGATGAGGTTAACCATAGAATTGATGAAGGAAAAAAGGTGAGTGGTGCATTGAGGTATCTGTGGAGACAAAAACGTTATCCATGGAGGCAAAGAAGGGAATGTACAAAGATAGTGGTACCAACACTCTTATATGGGTGTGAAGCATGGGTTGCAAATGCTGCAGCGAGGAGGAGGCTGGAGGCAGTGGAGATGTCCTGTCTAAGGGCAATGTGTGGTGTAAATATTATGCAGAAAATTCGAATGTGGAAATTAGGAGAAGGTGGGGAGTTACTAAAAGTATTTGTCAGAGGGCTGAAGAGGGGTTGTTGAGGTGGTTTGGTCATTTAGAGAGAATGGATCAAAGTAGAATGACTTGGAGAGCGTATAAATCTGTAGGGAAGGAAGGCGGGTAGGGGTCGTCCTAGAAAGGTTGGAGGGGAAAGGGGTAAAGGAGGTTTTGTGGGCGAGGGCTTGGACTTCCAGCAAGCATGTGTGAGCGTGTTAGATAGGAGTGAATGGAGACGAATGGTTTTTGGGACATGACGATCTGTTGGAGTGTGAGCAGGGTAACATTGTGTGAAGGGATTCAGGGAAACCAGTTAATTGATTTAGTTGGACTTGAGTCCTGGAAATGGGAAGTACAATGCCTGCACTTTAAAGGAGGGGTCTGAGATAGTGACAGCTGGGAGGGACTTTTCTCAGCTGTAGTATCTGAGCTCCTCTGCAAAGACAGTGATTATGTATGAGTGTGGTGAAAGTGTTGAATGATGATGAAAGTTTTTCTTTTGGGGATTTTCTTTCTTTTTGGGTCACCCTGCCTCGGTGGGAGACGGCCGACTTGTTGAAAAAAAAAAAAAAAAAAATTGTACGATTTCCGGGGTGCTCGTTAGGCGGGAGTCCACTGTATAATGTTCTCATTTTTTGGCCTCGCTCTCACAGGATTATTATTAATGATTTTCCACATGACTAGGTAGTAGGTTGGTAGATGGCAATCACCCAGGGAGGCACTACCATCCTGCCAAGTGAGTGTAAAATGAAAACCTATAATTGTTTTACATGATGGTAGGATTGCTGGTGTCTATTTCTGTCTCATAAACATGCAAGATTTCAGGTACGCCTTGCTACTTCTTTTTTTTTTTTCTCAACAAGTCGGCCGTCTCCCACCGAGGAAGGGTGACCCGAAAAGAAAGAAAATTCCCAAAAAGAAAAATACTTTCATCATCATTCAACACTTTCACCACACTCATACATAATCACTGTCTTTGCAGAGGCGCTCAGATACGACAGCTGAGAATAGTCCCTCCCAGCTGTCACTATCCCAGACCCCTCCTTTAAAGTGCAGGCATTGTACTTCCCATTTCCAGGACTTACTTCTACTTACACTTATTTCACACTACACATGTATGTACAAGCATATACAGCCTCTCCTCACTTAACGACAGAGTTCTGTTCCTAAGACCACGTCGGTAAATGAATTTGTCTCTAAGTGAGGAGCATACTATAATGGTAGTGGGTTTGTGCCAACTATCTTTGATATTGTTTTAATGTCACCTTTGCACCATTTATAACATTTCTGGTATATTTTAAATGTTTATATAGTAGTGTACTGCATATTATAATAAACAGAATACAGGAAATCAGCTCTAATATGCATTATTTAGGTATGCATATTGGTCAGAGAACACGTCGTAAGTCTGAGTGGTCGGTAAATGAATACGTCACTAAGTGAAGAGAGGCTGTATATACACACCCCTCTCGGTTTTCTTCTATTTTCTTACTAGTTCTTGTTCTTGTTTATTTCCTCTTATCTCTATGGGGAAGTGGAACAGAATTCTTCCTCTGTAAGCCATGTGTGTCGTAAGAGGCGACTGAAATGCCGTGAGCAAGGGGCCAGTAACCCCTTCTCCTGTATATACATATTACTAAAGTTAAAAAGAGAAATTTTTGTTTTTCTTTTTGGGCCACCATGCCTCGGTGGGATATGGCAGTTTGTTGAAAGAAAAAGAAGAAAAAGTAAACATGTTATCAGGCTTTTATATGCATTTAAAAGTGAAAGAAGGCTATGTTTAACTTTATGCTGACTTTCACTCTACAGCAGTAGCCTGGAACCTAACCTGCTGTATATGCAGGGCCCACCTGTGCTGTAATAATTGCCTTCTACTCATACCTTACACATCATGTAAGGGACTAAACAAATTATACAGAGTAACTTGGTTTAATATACTCTCTTCATCGAAAAAAATGTGATCACAAACCTGTATGCATAATTGGAAAATTATGCAAATTTGAATCTGCATCCAGTATACCATAAATTCATCTGGTGGAGGAACTAGCCACCAACTAGAAGTATTATATTTATAGCAAGTGCTAAGAGCACAGGGGCAGTATAGGGACTAGGTAATCAGATAAATCTGAGAAGAGGGAGGGTAGAATCTGTTCCTTGTATCAAAATCCATACACAAGCATAGAAGTCTATGAAGTACAGTGGTACCTCGACTTACGATGGTCCCCAAACTCACCCTTGTATGTAAGTTTATTTTTTTAAATGCTTTTGTAAGTGTAATTTTGGGGGTCTAAAAGGACTAGTCTATTTTACAACATTTCTTAAGGAGATAAATTCGTTTGGTAATGACACTTGAACAGCATTCTGGAATGAAAAAATATCGTAAGTCGAGGTACCACTGTAATTTAATACAGCTGTACTTGTAAAATATACAGTAAATGTTAAAATACCAGAGTGTTTGGAATATAAAATATAAAAGCAGAGTAGGTGTCCTGTAGTTCCTTGATAGTATTTGTAATTTCACTCTATTAGACAATTCTAATACGTACAGCCTCTCCTCACTTAGGGATGTACTCGTTTACCGACCACTTGGACTTGTGACCAACTCTCCAACCAGTATGCAAACCTAAGTAATGTATATTAGAGCTGATTTCCTCTATTCTTTTAATTACAGTATGCAGTACACTACTGTATAAACATTTAAAAATATACTACTAGAAATGTTATAAATGGTGCAAATGTGACATTAAAAAAATATGATATTGAATATGATATTGTGTATATGGACTTCAGTAAGGCTTTTGATAGAGTTCCACATCAGAGGCTATTGAGGAAACTTAAGGCACACGGAATAGGAGGAGAAATTTTGCATAAATGTGGAGAAATCAGAATGGGGGCACGTCACTAGTGGTGTTCCACAGGGTCAGTGTTGGGCCCCTTGTTGTTCACGATTTACATAAACGACATAGATGAGGGAATAAATAGCGACATAAGCAAATTTGCTGATGACACCAAAATAGGCCGTCCAATTCATTCTAATGAGGACATTAGAGCACTCCAGGATGATTTGAATAGACTGATGCAGTGGTCGGAGAAGGTACTTAGGTACAGGTACACATAAGTATAATTATCAGAGTATATATATGAGGCAAAGAAGGGAATGTATGAAAGTATAGTGGTACCAACACTCTTATATGGGTGTGAAGCTTGGGTTGTAAATGCTGCAGCGAGGAGGCGGCTGGAGGCAGTGGAGATGTCCTGTCTAAATGCAATGTGTGGTGTAAATATTATGCAGAGAATTCGGAGTGTGAAAATTAGGAGGAGGTGTGGAGTTACTAAAAGTATTAGTCAGAGGGCTGAAGAGGAGTTGTTGAGGTGGTTTGGTCATTTAGAGAGAATGGATCAAAGTAGAATGACTTGGAGAGCATATAAATCTGTAGGGGAAGGAAGGAGGGGTAGGGGTCGTCCTCGAAAAGGTTGGAGGGAGGGGGTAAAGGAGGTTTTGTGGGAGAGGGGTTTGGACTTCCAGCAAGCGTGACTGAGCGTGTTAGATTGGAGTGAATGGAGACGAATGGTTTTTGTGACCTGATGAGCTGTTGGAGTGTGAGCAGGGTAATATTTAGTGAAAGGATTCAGGGAAACCGGTTATTATAGATTTAGCCGGACTTGAGTCCTGGAAATGGGAAGTACAATGCCTGCACTTTAAAGGAGGGATCTGGGATAGTGACAGTTTGGAGGGACTATTCTAAACTGTCGTATCTGAGCGCCTCTGCAAAGACAGTGATTATGTGTGAGTGAGGTGAAAATATTGAATGATGATGAGAGTATTTTCTTTTGGGGATTTCCTTTCTTTTTGGGTCACCCTGCCTTGGTGGGAGTGGGTGTGTATGGGAAAACGGGTTCCAAGTTCCAAATAAATGACTTGCAAATAATTTTCAGGAATTCATTTATGTACGTTGTAAGTGGGAATTTACTGTATTCATCAACATTGTTCAGGGAGATAGCATTGAAGAGAATGGCATTAAAAAAAGCTGTTATACTTATACATATATGTACTCAAATATACTCTACAGGAAGAATGCAGTCTTCATCAACATTGGTCGGGGAGATATCATCAGTGAGACTGACATTGTGAAAGCTCTTGATTGTGACTGGATCTCAGCAGCAATACTGGATGTGTTTCTAAAGGAACCATTACCAACAGATAGCCTGCTTTGGAAACATCCTAAGGTCAGCTATATAAATTTTTTGTAACAGGATGTGTCTTCAATTTTTCTCCAAGCTTAGACTTTTTAATCAGCCCTGAATGATCCACATGGGTTTAGTGATTTTCTGTGAAAATAATAGTTGTGGCAGCAGAGATAATAATAATACAGCCTCTCCTCACTTAGCGACATACTATTTACCAATGACTTGGACTTACGACGGGCATTCTGACCAGTATGCATACCTAAATAATTTATATTAGAGCTGATTTCATCTATTCTGTTTATTACAATATACAGTACACTACTGTATAAACATTTAATAATATATCAGAAATGTTATCAATGGTGCAAAGGTGACATTAAAACAATATCAAAGATGGTTGACACAAACCCACTATCATTATAGTGTGCTCCTCACTTAGTGACGAATTTGTTTACCTACGTGGTCTTAGGAACAGAACTCCATCATTAAGTGAGGAGAGGCTGTAATAATTAGGGGCTAGTAACCCCTTATCCTGTATACATTACTAAAGTTAATAAGATAAACTTTTGCTTTTCTTTTTGGGCCACCCTGCCTCGGTGGGATGCACCCGGTTTGTTGAAAGAAAGGAGGAATAACAATAATATAAATGATAATAATAAAAATAAAAATACTTAATAATGTTCAATATTTAGTTTATGTCTTACCTAACCCCATGTTTTTTGTTATGCTTCTGTGATTTTTTTAACCTAGCTTCTCTTTCTATTCCTATTTATACTTCTAACATAAGTTCTACTCATTTAGCATTTGAGACTATTCATTATGGAAAATAACTAGAAATCATGAAAAATACCTAAAAATACAAAAAATAACTGAAAAGAGGCAGTTTTAGCATGATACAAGCCTATTTTCTCACGTCTGTTTCTTCCCAGTCTGAGGTGCCTTTTACGGCACATTTAACTTTATACAACTCTCATAACCATCTATGAAATCTCTACGTATACAGGATTTTTTCATGGTGATGATAGGTAAAGTGCCTGCACTTGGAAGAAGGGATGGGGATGTTCTGGTTCGGAAAGTTGCTTGAATTGTGATGTCTGTACACTTTCAGCAAGAGAGATATTGAATGAGTGATGTTTAATGTTTTCTTGGTGGGAGACAGCTGTTATGTTAAAAAATGGGGTATTAGGTACTGTATTGTTTGTGAGTGTTCCTTGGATCATATTTGTTATTACAAATTTTGGGAAATGTTAGTCAAACAATAAGTTTTTGGAATGTACAGTTGTATATGTCAGTTTCTTGACTTATTCAAATTTAATCTAACTTAACTGACTACAGTTTAATTGAGCTACAGTATGACACTTCTCTCACAGTTAATGATTCTTCTAATAGATTCTATTTTCAAGCAAAGTTCCATTAGCTATGGGCATTAGCTATTTAATATTTCAGTAAATATTGATGTGTGCAACAAATGGCAAGAGAATTTCTGATTAATCTTTACTTGGATTTTGTCTTTCTTGCAGGTGATGATAACTCCACATTCAGCAGGTGTTAGTCGTGCAGTGGATGTTGCTAATGCTTTTATTGCTAACTTCAGACGTTATACTGAGGGACTTGTTGTTGAGAATATAATTAATTATGACAGAGGCTATTAGTTGAGGATTAAAGGCATTTATAATCTTGAAAGGATCCTTGTTTTTAGCTCTGTAATACAGTGGACCCTCGCTATTCGAACATTCTTAATTCCAGAATGCTGTTCAAGTGCTGTTACCAAACGAATTTATTCCCATAAGGAATGATGTAACTTAGATTAGTCCATTTCAGACCCCCCAAAAATACACTTATAAAATCACTTACAATAATAAACTTACATAAAAGGGTGAGTTTTGGAGTGTTCGAATAGCGAGGGTCCACTGTACATACAGTGGTCCCTCGGTTTTCGTGCATCTCCAAACTCGAACATTTATGTAAGTGTATTTTTGTAAGTGCTGTTGCAAGTGTATTTTTGGGGGTCTGAAATAGACTAACTTACGTAACATTATTTCTTAAGGAAGTAAATTCGTTCGGTAATGGCACTTGAGCAGCATTCTGGAACAAATTTTCGGCGAAAACCGAGGGACCACTGTACTTAAATATGCTTTTTTTTTAATAGTTTTAATGAAACATGATGAGAAAGTGCAGGATATTTCAGTGTTTCATGCACATGTAATGAAGCTAACGTGTGGGTAGCATGCTCAGTGGTAGAGCATTTGTCTCACAGCTGTAAAAATCAAGTTAGAATCCTGAGTGAGGATACAAGGCCCCATCACATAACTGTGGAAAAGAAGAGCATTTGTGTCTATTTTTCCACAGGACAGATGTGGTTGTTGAAGCCAGCACATTTTCACATTGCACACTCAGTTTAGACTGATGACATAGATTTGTCATCACAGTCAATAAGTGGCAGCCATGTATAAAGAAAGAATAGCTAGTCTGGAGTGAAGAGTACATACAATCTTAAATTTTTATTGTACATTTTGTTTGTGTGTTTCCTCTGAGTTTATTAGTTGATAAGAAGTATTTTTTAATTGATTTTTGGTAATTAAATGGGACATGTAGGAGTGTTGTTGGAGTGTGAGCAAGGTAACATTTATGAAGGGATTCAGGGAAACTGGCAGGCCGGACTTGAGTCCTGGAGGTGGGAAGTACAGTGTCTGCACTCTGAAGGAGGGGTGTTAATGTTGCAGTTTTATAACTGTAGTGTAAGCACGCCTCTGGCAAGACAGTGATGGAGTGAATAATGATGAAAGTTTTTCTTTTTTGGGCCACCCTGCCTTGGTGGGAGAAGGCCGATGTGTTAATAAAGAAAATAATAATAAAATAAAAATAAATGTATGATGTACAGTACCTTAATTTAATAGACATTAATTTAACAAACTTCAATTAATAGATTTCAAATTTAACAGACAAAAACTGTGGTCAGACAATGTACATAAACCACAGATAAAATATGATAAACACAGAATTGTTTGTTATTGATGTGGTTCACTGCATAAATTGATTTAAAGCAATCTAGAATTGTTCAATATTGTTGCAATCATGAAAAAAACCCTCATGATTCAGATTCAACGGAGAACTGGCATTGATGTACAGATAGCAATTCTCCTTGCCTCATTAGTCGCTTAAAGTGAATTTGCCGTATATATTTTGGCAGTATATGTGACAGTGCCGTGGCTCTCAATGAACTTTAGTAAGTGACATTCTCTTTGCTGTCAAAGTGTAACTTTTAGCACAATAAACGATTACTAATTATTCTGGTTATATTCTTCACCCAAACTGAAATTTCAAACGAGTATGTATATGTATGGGCATACAAGATGTGGAACTCGGTGGGCTATCTTTGCTGTGTATCTTTCAGCAGAATTGGTGAAGGCTCAATCCTCCATCTGTTAATAGACAGAAATTTTACTTTGGCAACTAGGCTTCACTACTCCCAACATGTTGGGAAGCAACAGTTGTATTTATACCAAAAAACAATATACACAGTGGTACCTCGAGTTACGATATTTTTTCGTTCGAGAATGCTGTTCAAGTGCCATTACCAAACGAATTTATCCCCATAAGGAATAATGTAAAATAGACTAGTCCTTTTACACCCCCAAAAATATACTTACAAAAGCATTTAAAAAAATAAACTTACATAAAAGGGCGATTTTGGGGACCATCGTAACTCGAGGTACCACTGTACGTACAATGAACAAGAAGCTCAGCAAATGTTCAATTTCTTGGGACTGAACCTGATTGCCTCTCATCCCTCACACTCTGTATGACCACTATGGGTTTAGCGCTTCCCTCAAAATATTTAATAATAATTATCTGTATAATCTTTGTGGTTTAGCGCTTCTTTTGATTATATAATAATAATAATTATAATAATATAATCATAATCATATGCCTGATGGTTAACTGACAGTCCCTTCAAGGAAAGGAGGGAAAGTGAGTGCTTTTATCCTAGTGAAGGACTCTTGGTTCAAGGAACTGGACCTACTTTTCCCTTTCTTGGATCTGATTACCTCCTATTTTCCAGGTGCTGTATGACCCTTATGGTTTAGCACTTTACCATAAAGGAGGTGCCTTGATGCTAGTGAAGGGCTCTTGATATTAGGAATGGGACCTATCCTTCCTTTCCTTGAATTGAACCATATTGCCTCCCATTCAATGCTCCTCAATGAATAGAATGGTAATCAACTGCAAGTGAAGGAACATCACAAAAAAAATTGGAAGGCAGATATCCAAGTTGTTGTAAAAAGAGAGATACCAGAGGAAAGCGAACCCAAACTGTCAAACATGTATATATGAAGTAGATAAAATCATAACACTTGTATTATACTACAGAATATTAACAGTGCTGAATGACCTTGGTGGTTTAGTGCTGAGTTTTGAATTAATAATAATAATACAGTACATATTAAGATTATTCCGTTAATTCAAATTAGAGTAAGAGTGAAACTAGTTACACTGCATTATTACACAATGTGATGAGACAGTATTTTACATGTGAACGTATTTTTTTTTTTTAATAAGTCTGCCGTCTCCCACCGAGGCAGGGTGACACAAAAAGAAATAAAATCCCCAAAAGAAAATACTTTCATCATCATTCAACACTTTCACCTCACTCACACATAATCACTGTCTTTGCAGAGGCGCTAAGATACGACAGTTCAGAAAATCCCTACAAACCGCCAATATCTCAAACCCCTCCTTTATATATATACAATGGTCCCTTGGTTTTCGCCGAAAATTCGTTCCAGAATGCTGCTCAAGTGCCATTACCGAACGAATTTACTTCCTTTAGAAATAATGTCACATAGGTTAGTCTATTTCAGACCCCCAAAAATACACTTGCAACAGCACTTACAAAAATACACTTACATAAATGTTCGAGTTTGGAGATGCACGAAAACCGAGGGACCACTGTACAGTGGACCCTCGCCATTCGAACACTCCAAACTCGCCCTTTTATGTAAGTTTATTATTGTGAGAGCTTTTATAAGTGTATTTTTGGGGTCTGAAATGGACTAATCTAATTTTCATCATTCCTTATGGGAATAAATTCATTTGGTAACAGCACTTGAACAGCATTCTGGAATGAAGAATGTTTGAATGGCGAGGGTCCACTGTATATATATATTTTTATCCACTTCTCCGAGGCAATGGGTCCCACAATTGACACCAGAGGTGGACCCCATCGGTGGGAAACGGCCGACGTGTTGAAAGAAGAAAGAATATATATATATATATATTTTTTTTTTTTTTTCAACAAGTCGGCCGTCTCCCACCGAGGCAGGGTGACCCAAAAAGAAAGAAAATCCCCAAAAAGAAAAAACTTTCATCATCATTCAACACTTTCACCACACTCATACATAATCACTGTCTTTGCAGAGGAGCTCAGATACTACAGCTGAGAAAAGTCCCTCCCAGCTGTCACTATCTCAGACCCCTCCTTTAAAGTGCAGGCATTGTACTTCCCATTTCCAGGACTCAAGTCCAACTAAATCAATTAACTGGTTTCCTGAATCCCTTCACACAATGTTACCCTGCTCACACTCCAACAGATCGTCATGTCCCAAAACCATTCGTCTCCATTCACTCCTATCTAACACGCTCACACATGCTTGCTGGAAGTCCAAGCCCTCGCCCACAAAACCTCCTTTACCCCTTCCCCCAAACCCTTTTTCTAGGACGACCCCTACCCCGCCTTCCTTCCCTACAGATTTATACGCTCTCCAAGTCATTCTACTTTGATCCATTCTCTCTAAATGACCAAACCACCTCAACAACCCCTCTTCAGCCCTCTGACAAATACTTTTAGTAACTCCACACCTTCTCCTAATTTCCACATTCCGAATTTTCTGCATAATATTTACACCACACATTGCCCTTAGACAGGACATCTCCACTGCCTCCAGCCTCCTCCTCGCTGCAGCATTTGCAACCCATGCTTCACACCCATATAAGAGTGTTGGTACCACTATACTTTCGTACATTCCCTTCTTTGCCTCCATGGATAACGTTTTTGTCTCCACAGATACCTCAATGCACCACTCACCTTTTTTCCTTCATCAATTCTATGGTTAACCTCATCCTTCATAAACCCATCTGCTGACACATCAACTCCCAAATATCTGAAAACATTTACTTCTTCCATAATCCTCTCTCCAATGTGATATCCAATTTTTCTTTATTTAAATCGTTTGATACCCTCATCACCTTACTCTTATCTATGTTCACTTTTAACTTTCTACCTTTACACACTCTCCCAAACTCGTCCACTAACCTTTGCAACTTTTCTTTAGAATCTCCCATAAGCACAGTATCATCAGCAAAAAGTAACTGTGTCAACTCCCATTTTGCATTTAATTCTCCATAATTTAATCCCACCCCTCTCCCCAACACCCTAGCATTTACTTCTTTTACAACCCCATCTATAAATATATTAAACAACCATGGTGACATTACACAACCCTGTCTAAGACCTACTTTTACTGGGAAGTAATCTCCTCTCTCCTACACACCCTAACCTGAGCCTCACTATCCTCATAAAAACTCTTTACAGCCTTCAGTAACTTACTACCTATTCCATACACTTGCAACATTTGCCACATTGCTCCCCTATCCACTCTATCATATGCCTTTTCTAAATCCATAAATGCAATAAAACTTCTACCTTTATCTAAATACTGTTCACATATATGCTTCACTGTAAACACTTGATCTACACATCCCCTACCCACTCTAAAGCCTCCTTGCTCATCTGCAATCCTACTCTCTGTCTTACCTCTAATTCTTTCAATAATAACCCTGCCATACACTTTACCTGGTATACTCAGTAAACTTATTCCCCTATAATTTTTACACTCTCTTTTATCCCCCTTCCCTTTATATAAAGGAACTATACATGCTCGCTGCCAATCCCTAGGTACCTTCCCTCTTTCATACATTTATTAAACAAAAATACCAACCACTCCAGCACTATATCCCCCTGCTTTTAACATTTCTGTCATGATTCCGTCAATTCCAGCTGCTTTACCCCCTTTCATTCTACGTAATGCCTCACGCACCTCTCCCACACTCACATCCTGCTCTTCTTCACTCCTAAACGATGTTGTACCTCCCTGGCCAGTACATGAAATTATCGCCTCCCTCTTTTCATCGACATTTAAAAGTTCCTCAAAATATTCCCGCCATCTACCCAATACCTCCAGCTCCCCATCTACTAACTCCCCTACTCTGTTTTTAACTGACAAATCCATTCGTTCCCTAGGCTTTCTTACCTTGTTTATCTCACTCCAAAATTTTTCTTGTTTTCAGCAAAATTTCTTGACAGATCCTCTCCCATTCTTTCATCCGCTCTTCTTTTGCACTCTCTCACCACTCTCTTCACCTTTCTTTTACTCTCCATATACTCTGCTCTTCTACTAACACTTCTGTTTTGTAAAAACCTCTCATAAGCTACCTTTTTCTCTTTATCACACCCTTTACTTCTTCATTCCACCACTCACTCCTCTTTCCTCCTGCACCCACCCTCCTATAACCACAAACTTCTGCCCCACATTCTAATACTGCATTTTTAAAACTATCCCAACTCTCTTCAACCCCCACTACTCCTACTTGCACTAGCCCACCTTTCTGCCAATAGTTGCTTATATCTCACCCTAACTTCCTCCTCCCTTAGTTTATACACTTTTACCTCTCTCTTACTTGCTGTTGCCATTTTCCTTTGTCCCATCTACCTTTTACTCTAACTGCAGCTACAACCAAATAATGATCTGATATATCCGTTGCCCTCTATAAACATGTACATCCTGAAGCCTACTCATCAACCTTTTATCCACCAATACATAATCCAACAAACTACTTTCCTTACGTGCTATATCATACCTTGTATATTTATTTATCCTCTTTTTCATAAAATATGTATTACTTATTACCAAACCTCTTTCTACACATAGCTCAATTAATGGCTCCCCATTTACATTTACCCTGGCACCCCAAATTTACCTACTACTCCATCCACAACATTTTTACCCACTTTAGCATTAAGATCCCCAACCACAATTACTCTCTCACTTGGTTCAAAACTCCCCACACACTCACTCAACATTTCCCAAAATCTCTCTCTCTTCTACACTTCTCTTCTCCAGGTGCATAAACACTTACTATAACCCACTTTTCACATCCAACCTTTATTTTACTCCACATAATCCTTGAATTTATACATTTATATTCCTTCTTTACCTGCCATAACTGATTATTCAACATTATTGCCACTCCTTCTTTAGCTCTAACTCTATTTGAAACCCTGATCTAATCCCATTTATTTCTCCCCACTGAAACTCTCCTACCCCCTTCAGCTTTGTCTCACTTAAAGCCAGGACATCCAGCTTCTTTTCATTCATAACATCTACAATCATCTCTTTCTTATCATTCGCACAACATCCACGCACATTCAAACATCCCACTTTGACGATTTTCTTCTTCTTCTTTTAGTAAGCTATACAGGAAAAGGGGTTACTAGCCCATTGTTCCCGGCATTTTAGTTGACTTTTACAACACGCATGGCTTACGGAGGAAAGATTCTTATTCCACTTCCCCATGGATATGAAAGGGAAAAGCAATAAGAACAAGAACTATTAAGATAAAATCAAAGAAAACTCAGATGAGTGTGTATACAAAACGTGTACATGTTTGCGTAGTGTGACCTAAGTGTAAGTAGAAGTAGCAAGACGTACCTGAAATCTTGCATGTTTATGAGACAGAAAAAGACACCAGCAATCCTACCATCATGTAAAACAGTTTCAGGTTTCTGTTTCACAGTCACCTGGCAGGATGGTAGTACCTCCTGAGTGGTTGCTGTCTACCAACCTACTACCTATAATATATATATATATATATATATATATATATATATATATATATATATATATATATATATATATATATATAATATATATATATATCCTAGGTAGTAGGTTGGTAGACAGCAACCACCCAGGAGGTAATACCGTCTTGCCAAATGAGTGTAAAACGGAAGCCTGTAATTGTTTTACATGATGGTAGGATTGCTGGTGTCTTTTTCTGTCTCATGAACATGCAAGATTTCAGGTACATCTTGCTACTTCTACTTACACTTAGGTCACACTACACATTCATGTACAAGAATATATATACACACCCCTCTGGGTTTTCTTCTATTTTCTTACTAGTTCTTATTCTTATCCATGGGGAAGTGGAACAGAATTCTTCCTCCGTAAGCCATGCGTGTCGTACGAGGCGACTAAAATGCCAGGAGCAAGGGGCTAGTAACCCCTTCTCCTGAATATACATATTACTAAATGTAAAAGGAGACACTTTCGTTTTTCCTTTTGGGCCACCCTGCCTCGGTGGGAAACGGCCGATGTGTTGAAAGAAAGAATATATATATATATTTTTTTTTTTTCAACAAGTCGGCCGTCTCCCACCGAGGCAGGGTGACCCAAAAAGAAAGAAAATCCCCAAAAAGAAAATACTTTCATCATCATTCAACACTTTCACCACACTTATACATAGTCACTGTCTTTGCAGAGGCGCTCAGATACGACAGCTGAGAATAAGTCCCTCCCAGCTGTCACTATCCCAGACCCCTCCTTTAAAGTGCAGGCATTGTACTTCCCAAATTCGTACAGTGGACCCCTGAGTAACGAGCATAATTCATTCCAGAAGGCTGCTCAAGTGCCATTAGCGAACGAATTTTCTCCCTTAAGGAATAATGTCAAGTAGGTTAGTCCATTTCAGACCCCCAAAAATACACTTACAAAAGCACTTACAATATTATACTTACATAATTGTACGATTTCGAGGTGCTCGTAACTCGGGGGTCCACTGTATATATATACGTATCTATATAGTATATATTTCTTTTCTTTCTTTCAACATGTCGGCTGTTTCTCACCGAGGCAGGGTGGCCCAAAAGAAAAAACGACAGTTTCTCATTTTACATTTAGTAATATATACAGGAAAAGGGGTTACTAGCCCCTTGCTCCTGGCATTTTAGTCGCCTCTTATGACACGCATGGCTTACGGAGGAAGAATTCTGTTCCACTTCCCCATGGAGATAAGAGGAAATAAGAACAAGAACTAGTAAGAAAATAGAAGAAAACCCAAAGGGGTGTATATATACAGTATATGCTTGTACATGAATGTTTAGTGTGACCTAAGTGTAAGTAGAAGTAGCAAGATGTACCTGAAATCTTGCATGTTTATGAGACAGAAAAAAGACACCAGCAATCCTACCATCATGTAAAACAATTACAGGCTTTCGTTTTACACTCGCTTGGCAGGATGGTAGTACCTCCCTGGGCGGTTGCTGTCTACATACATACATGTACGTATATAAGACATTTATGATATTCGCAGTAAAATTTGCAATGAATAACCCACATGGGTTTAATGCTTAACATCGCAGTGCTGTATGACCCTTATGGGTTTAGCACTTAGTTACGATTATGATAATTACAGTGATAAGTACTGTGCCGGCACTCTGAATGAGGGGTGTTAATGTTGCAGTTTTGTAGCTGTAGTGTAAGCACGCCTCTGGCAAGACAGTGATGGAGTGAGTGATGATGAAAGTTTTTCTTTGTTGGGCCACCCTGCCTTCGTGGGAAACGGCCCGTGTTAAAATAATAATAATAATAATTATTATTATTATTATTTGAGGTGCTAAACCCGTATGGGTTATTTAACACAGGGAGTAGAGACACTCGACCCTTCATATTCTCATTCTGTCTGTCTCTGTGTCTATCTGTCTGTTTGTCTGTCTCTCTCTCTCTCTCACTCTCTCACTCACTGTCTCTCACTCTCTCACTCACTCACTGTCTCTCACTCTCACTCACTCTTATCAGGCTTCCCTTCAACAATGTCATCCCGGGAATCAAATTAACAAAGTTTTTTTTAAACTGTATTTTAATTGTAAATTATCCTTCTGATAAATGTCTTTTGTGTTTTGTCTTTGGACTCGGACTGGATTAAAAAGTTCCTCACTGCGGTTGCGGGCTAATATTAGTAATTAATATTGTATAAATCAAAAGATATTTCGAGTCTTACTAGTATGGTTGATATTCTGGATACTCGTCTCACACACACTTTATTTAGCCCCCGGTGGCCTAGTGGGTAAAGCTCTTGCTTCACGCACGGAGGGACCGGGTTCAATTCCCGGTGGGGCAGAAACATTTCGAAGTGTTTCCTTACATACACACACACACACATATATACAACAGGCCTAGTGTCTAATTGACATGTGCCTAGGACAAAATGGTAACTAACTGAGGTCCGTGGTTCGATCCCCGATACGGGTGGAAACATTAGGACGCGTTTCCATAAGACACCTGCTGTCCATGTTCACCTAGCAGTAAGTAGGTACCTGGGTGTTAGTCGATTGGTGTGGGTCGCATCCTGGGAACAAAAATTGACCTAATTTGCCCGATGTCAGCTATGGTCTGTATAAGTTGTATCATGTACTTGTAGAAATAAAGATTATTTATTATTATTATTATTATTATTATTATTATTATTATTATTATTATTATTATTATTATTATATGGTAATGGAAATGTGCTCTTCTCAAGAACATCAACTTCCTCTAACATTACTTATTTCAAGAATGAGTCGAGTCTGGGACATGTTCTTATATCACTGAAATTTAGTCAGCTGACCAAATGAAATCGCTGGCTCCTCAAATGGCTCCAACTTCATCCTGTTCCCTATTTCCTTGTCTCATAACGCTGAAAAAAAAACAACTTTAAGATGAGTTGAGGTAAGTAACAGCTCCTAGCTTGTAAATAAAAATAATAACTCATAACTCTGTAAAACTCTTGTGTAAAAAAAAAAAAAATCTTAGGTGAGTTAATTTATTTTATATTACCCAAATCTTATCAAAATTAAGACAATTTGCTATGATAGTTTGTTGCTAAAAGAAAAGTCATGCAAGAAAATTATAACACTATATATAAAATATATATATACATATATGTATATATAAGATGGAGTCCAATTGATAAGTGAAGGCATCATCTCCAAGCGGAGGGATTGACTACCTCAAATCCCTTCTCATCTTGCCCAGTTCTTTTTTGTATTGGACCGAGGAAGTCACTGGTTGGCGAAACGTTTCCACAATACATATACGTACCCAAAATGCTGCACAAGTGTCTCGTTCATCTATAATAGAAGCCACAAGACATCAGCCAAAACTGCATGCATACAGTCTAAATAAGAGTGGGGGGCGCAGGCAACACCTGGAAGACAACTGTCAACTTTAGTTATCAAGTTTTCAAAGGGAATAACTCTGCCAAAGTACTGTCAGATATTCCTATAGACGTAACGGAATATCAGCTACACTGAAAGATAGAGTAAAAGTAGTCAGACTTACCTTTACAATACTCAAACAGTCCAATATAGAGATTAAGTAAGAATATTCAGGTATAGCAACACATAAATACTGCTACATAAATTATATTAATTATCATACATAGCAGCGTATGTGTAGATTACCTAGGATAACCCAAGTAAGTTAATGTGACTTATTTCCACTGGGGTCCTTGTAAATGATGAATGTATTGGACTAAGGAAGCCACTGGCTGGAGAAACTTTTCCAAAATAAAGTTACGCAAGTGTTGGAGGAGTTTGTCATGCAGCAACTTGTCTGTACCTCAGCATTACAGAGGCACAATGGGTCTAAGAACTGTATCTTAGCATTAAAGAGGCACATAATGGGTCCAAGGACTGTACCTCAGCATTACAAAGGCACATAATGGGTCCAAGGACTTTACCTCAGCATTACAGAGGCACATAATGGGTCCAGGGACTCTACCTCAGCATTACAGAGACACATAATGGGTCCAGGGACTCTACCTCAGCATTACAGAAGGCACATAATAGGTCCAGGAACTCTACCTCAGCATTACAGAGGCACTTAATGGGTCCAGGAACTCTACCTCAGCATTACAGAGGCACATAATGGGTCCAGGGACTCTACCTCAGCATTACAGAGGCACATAATGGGCCCAGGCACTGGGTCCTATATATTCGCCATGGTGTAGGTGATTATTATTATTATTATTGTTGTATTTATGGCGAAGCCCTAAACCCAGACGGCATCTTTGGAACTGGAGTTAATCAGGTTTAATCCCTGGAAAAGAAGGGTGGCTTCCAATTCCTTGGATGAAGAACCTTTCACCACCAACAAAGAATGCGCATGTTGACACAACTCACAAAACACTGAGACACAACAATCATCTCTAAATTCTAAAATAAATTCATTAGTGTTTAAGACGGTAAATTTCTCAGTTCAGACGCATGACATGCAACTGTTTTACCAGCTCTGAAATGCAGGTGATGATATTAGGACATGTTTGTAAGCCAAGTTTGACAACACACTCCGCTGAGTTGAGATGCTTGCTTCACTAGAACCACTCACCTAACAGTAGTTAGGTACCACACACACACAAAAAAAAAGTGCAAAGGTTTGCGACAAGGTTAGTTCCACAGCTCAGGGGAATGCCATATGAAGAAAGGTTGAGGGAAATAGGACTAACAACACTGGAGGACAGAAGGGTTAGAGGAGACATGATTACGACATACAAAATACTGCAGGGAATCGACAAGGTAGATAGTGACAGAATGTTCCAGAGAGGGAACACAGAAACAAGGGGACACAACTGGAAGCTGAAGACTCGGATGAGTCAAAGGGATGTTAGGAAGTATTTCTTCAGCCATAGAGTAGTTAGGAAGTGGAATAGTCTAGCGAACGATATAGTGGAGGCGGGAACCATACATAGTTTTAAGACGAGGTATGATAAAGCTCATGGAGCAGGGAGAGCAGAGACCCAGTAGCAGACAGCGAAGAGACGGGGCCAGGAGCTGAGTATCGACCCCTGCAACCACAATTAGGTGAGTACAATTAGGTAAGTACACACCAGGCCAGGTGTCTCGGCGACAAGTGCCTTCGACAAATGGCTCTACATGACTATGGGCTCCCTGCATGCACAACTAAATGTCACCCTGATCACGGACACAGAAAAACTGAATTAGATCAACATCTGCGAGATCCTCAGACGGGTCATCTTAGGATAAAGACCCGTGTCAGGACGCAGTTCCTGACACTTGTGTTTATTTCCCCATCGCGTCGGTACATTATACCATTAATCTCCAACTTAAGTCTATTCAGAAATTAATGTCAAAAGTTGAATGCATTGTAATGTCATCTTTGTGGATAAAGTTAGTTACCATGATTTATTAAGCTAATTTGGTTAATAAAGACCGCAATGCTACATTTGGTGTTGAGAGATAACAGTGAGTGCTTGTTAATGACGTTCAATAGATTTGTGAACAGCGGAGTGCAATTCTGAGGTCAAATTACTAGTGGCTCAGAACTTTGCAGTTTCATGACTCACGAAATCGTAATAACACGATTGTAAAGATTGTAAATGGGGAGGGTTGAACTCATGGCGAATGAGTCGTACAACTCCAGGGCAGTGAGTAAGCCACTGGACCAGCTGGCTACAATAAGATTAATCAAACTAGGTATATTTATACACCATAGGGAGGTTAGCATGGGCCACCACTGTGACCACAAATGCTTACGCACTGGCCTGAAGTTTTACGACTCACTCGCCATGGGTTCTAACCCCACCCGTACTCTGGTTTGCAGTTTCATCTGGGTTTTCAACAAACTGCAACTTTCCTCTCGAATCCGGTGATGAGCAGAATCAATGAGCAGTCATTGATTCTGTTATTCCAGGCATTACACTGCAACTTTGTAATTTCTACCCTCATGTGTAACACCTGGGCGTCGTTATTCAGCAGATGTTTCACCAATCAGTGACTTTATTTGTGATAAATGGTTCAGAAAACTGACAAGTTGTAGAATGAGACACTTTCACGGCACACATAAGTACGATAAAGCACCTAAATTACTGGGAACTGTTGAAGTCCCTTGATTTGTATTCCCTGTAACGCAGGCGACAGAGGTACATGATAATATACATTTGGAAAATCCTAGAGGGATTAGTACCAAACTTGCACACGATAATCACTCCCTATGAAAGCAAAACACTCGGCAGGAGATGCAACATTCCCCCAATGAAAAGCAGGGGCGCCACGAGTACACTGAGAGACAACACAGTAAGTGTCCGGGGCCCAAGACTGTTCAACTGCCTCCCAGCATACATACGGGGGATTACCAATAGACCCCTGGCTGTCTTCAAGAAGGCACTGGACAGGCACCTGAAGTCAGTACCTGACCAGCCAGGCTGTGATTCGTACGTCAGTTTGCGCGAGGCCAGCAGTAACAGCTTGGTTGATCAGACCCTGATCGCGGCCCGGTCCATGATAAATACTATCCCATTGGTGTTTTTTTTTCAGTTCATCAGTGAACAATGAACAGTGAACAATGTCAGTGACGGTACAACAGTGAACAATGTCAGTGACAGTGCAGCAGTGAACAATGTCACTGACAGTGCAGCAGTGAAATCTTGAGAGATCTCAATAAGAGGTCGTCCTCTTCTTCAAGCGAATATATTCGACGAACTTTAAATTGGCCTCAAATCAATGGAATCACCTCAAGAGATATTTCTTCTTGAACTTCCAATAGTTTTTCCTGTTATGACAATTGCACTGAGTAATCATTTTTCCAATTTACCAACTTCCTGGGTAATTTACTCTATGTATGATAATTGTACTTATGTGTACCTATGCCTAAATAAACTTAATTATCTGTGAATTCACATAAACGCTCCTTCAGTATACGATTATATTAATTCATCAACATGTCGGTATTATACCAAGTGATGTGACGATACTTGTCTGACACAACACCACAATGGAATTTTGCTACAGAGGATATCTCCACAACCAGCATACATACCTGGAGTATACCTGGAGAGGGTTTCGGTGGTCAATGCCCCCGCAGCCCGGTCTGTGACCAGGCCTCATGGTGGATCAGGGCCTTATCAACCAGGCTGTTACTAGGGGGATTACCAAAAGTTCCCTGGCTGTTTTCAAGAAGGCACTGGACAGGCACCTAAAATCAGTACCTGACCATCCTGGCTGTAGTTCGTACGTCAGTTTGCGTGCGGCCAGCAGCAACAGCCTGGTTGATTAGGCCCTGACCCATTTGTCTTGTTCGTCTGTTCCTTCAGTGTTGAAGCTGGCGAAGAACGATCACAGGTCGAAACTTTAGTTAATGAAGAAAATAAAATTATGCTTTATTTTCATTTGGTTCCTTATTTTGTTTTCATATATATATATATATATATATATATATATATATATATATATATATATATATATATATATATATATATATATATTATATATATATATATATATATATATATATATATATATATATATATATATATATATATATATATATATATATATATATATTTAGAGGGTCTGAAAAGGGGGACAGTGGTCTCGCAGCGACTCATTTTAACCACAATATAATTAATACAACGGTAAGCCCATCATTCCTCCATAGTTTGTTCCAAATCAAAGTGCTGTAAGTTACAGCAAATATACTACGAAAACAAGAAATCTCCACATTTATTTGGGCTAAAAAATGGACTGCTAGGATTTTAGGTAGCATCAACCCCGTCACCAAGGAAGTCACTTGTCACCAATCACAACAGAAAATACATTTGTGCAACATTTCACAACACCACGTCCACCAGTTTGACAACAACCTGAGCAACACACACGCTTACACTCACGCAAGTTTTCAACGCAGAGGAAAATGTTGATTTAAGACAGTTTCGCAACACCTGAGACAAGGTGACACTACAGCAGGAGGGTGTTGCAGGAACAACTGCCACGGGACAGATCCAGATATATTCTACAAAGACGAAGATTAATGCAACCTTAGAGACTACAGTTAAAAAATTGGTGATGTCGAGTTCTTGTTTCTAGTTTAATGATACAAATGAGGATATCAGTCGCGATTTTGGATGTGTTTTTGTACTCACCTGACTGTGGTTGCAGGGGTCGAATCATAGCTCCTACTACCGCCTCTTCACTGGAAAAAATCCTGCCACATGCAGTGAACAATGAATGAGATTTTGAAATGCTTAACAATTCACATACATGTGAAAGTATTTATAAACATTATCCCTCAGTCCACAGCATGATTCAAACCTGTAAACTCGGCATCAGAGTGCACAGTACTCTGTATGTGTGTGTCGTTGAAGGGGCCGAGTCACAGTTCCTGGCCCCGCCTCTTCACAGGTCGTTACTAGGTCCACTACCTCCCAGCTCCAAGAACCTTATCGTACCTCTTCTTTGTGTGTATGTGTGTGTGTTAGTGTTAGTTAGTTAGTTACCATTTTGTCCTAGGCACATGTCGATTAGACACTAGGCCTGTTGTATGTATGTGTGTGTGTGTGTGTGTAACGAAACACTTCGAAATGTTTCGGCCCCGCCGGGAATTGAACCCGGGCCCTCCGTGCGTGAAGCAAGAGCGCTAGCCACCATGCCATCGGGGCGTGTTAGTGTTAGTGTGTGTGTGTGTGTGTATGTGTGTGTGTGTGTGTGTGTGTGTGTGTGTGTGTGTGTGTGTGTATGTGTGTGTGTGTGTGTGTGTGTGTTTATACTCACCTAGTTGGGGTTGCCGGGGTATAACTGAAATGCAAACTGGGTCGCGATACAGTTGTGGAGTGGACGCTGCAGCGGACCTTCACTTCCTAAGGTGAGTCTCAGGTTCTTCGTCGACAAGAACCTCGTGAACCTCGTCGTGTTTACCAGTGATCCTCACTGAAAGTAACTGCCAAACTTCATTATCCGATATTACCATTCTTTTGCTTTACCTACAATAGTTGCAAATATGTGAATAAGAAACAATATGCGGTTGATGGATTCTCGGCTGCGTACACTGCGCTCCCTTGACTTACCTCAGTGTGTCTCAAGTGGTCGAAGAGCAGCCTTAAAAATATGACATAAACCGCATATCGTGTTTCATTAATGTTTTCAATCACTGATATCAGTGGTACAGCCAATAGGGGGAGGGGAGCTAACGGGGCTAAACCCCCCAGATGCAAATTCTTTTTTTTTTTTTCAATTTATGGCTAATTTTCTCTGTATTTCATTAACCAGTGACCACAAAAGCACCATTGTTTAAAAAAAATTCGCATACATACTCTAAATTATATGTTTTTAAAAACGAATTCTTCTATATATTTCTTTTAAAATCCTGGCTGCGCCACTGACTGCTATATAAACAACGTGAACAAGACCTTCATACTTTACCTCCCGACACTTTACTACGTTTATTTAGGCACAGGAACACATAAATACAATTATCATACATAATGTAAATTATCTAGGATAACCCAAAAAAGCCAGACAAAGTGGCTTATTTCCACTGGGGTCCTTTGACACTGAGATACTTGCAGGAGATCAGCAGGCGGGGGTGAACGTGTGTGGAAGTTGACCCCACACTGACCATGACTCTCACAGCGTTCATGGCATCCCTGGCGATGGTGGCAGTGCTCACCACTGCAGTGCCAACTGCGCCGCTAGCGGTGACGACCGCAGTGTCTACGGCGGCGTCCACATGCGAGGTATCCTACGCCCTGCCTAAGGACTTCATATGTTGTCCTCTCTTCCTGGAGGGTCGCCTGGATGAGTACAACAGTTGCGCTGCTGGGTTCGATACCCCGCCCGACTGCCAGAAATATCAGACAAGTGAGCCAGTGATAGTGTCGTCATTATTCTTCTTCTTTCCTATTATTATTATTATTATTATTACTATCATTATCATTATCATTATCATCATCATCAACATCATCATGATCATCCTAACTGTTATTATATGTGTCATACAGCGCCTGAAGAATGGAAGGTAATCAGGAAATCCACAGTAATCCCAGGAAGGATTTGATTACCCATAAATCTTAACAAGATTATCAACAATATGATAACGAGGAAGAGATAAACCCGCAGGGATCATGCAGTTCATGTGGGACTGATTACCTCATCTTCCACTGTCTTCGTAGGTCATCTCTGTCCAGGGGCGGTGCCCCTGGAGGGGCTTGAGGGGGGCTTCAGCCCCCCCAAAATTTTTCAGCCTCGACAAAGCTCTCCAAATAATAATAATAATAATAATAATAATAATAATAATAATAATAATAATAATAATAAAAATAATAATAATATTGACGCCTCTTCCAACCCTAGCATAAAATTTCTGGCCCTGACTTTATATTGAAATGATAGTGATATACCTTTGATGAGTTCCAAGAGTCTTTCTATTCCCGGAGCCCGGCCATTGGCCAGGCTCGTCTGGTGCTAGTCTGGTCAACCCGACTGTTGACAGGTGTTGTACATGTGACTAATTCCTCGTGTCTCAGGGTGCCTCTTCAACGACACCTGGTACAACAGCGGTGACACCATCTTCGTGCTGCCCAACAAGTGCGTCAGGCTGAGCTGTGTTCTGCCTTCCCCCGACCAGGTGAGTCAGTGTGGGGACGAGAGATATGCCCTAACAGTTAGATATTGCTTTATTTCCGAAACATTTCGGAAACAGAGATAGATTACTATTGCTCGTGTGTCTTACTCATCTGTTTGTCTCTGTTGTATATTATTTATATATAGCGAAAACAGATGAGTTGTTTGATAGGCAGAAATGGAGTATAATTTGCATAGTTACTGACAACGACTCGTCTATACAACTTTATTAAGTCACGAACAGGACTAAATCTTTTATCAAGTCCCTAAAGAACAAAAAAGACACAAGACTCACGAAATCGTTATGACACGATTGCAAACAAACCATACAAAGGGTGGGGGAAGAACCCGCGGTCAGAGAGTCTTAAAACTCCAGACTGACGCGCTAGCCACTGAGCCAGCTGGCTACAATAAGATTCATCCCACTATGGTGTATAAATATACCTAAATATACCGCGGTATGGTTTTAAAAAAGCACAATACCATGACTGGAACAATATACAAATAATCCATTTGCAAAGTCACAGTGTGACTTTGTAAATGGTCGCAAGTTTCTCTCTCCTATACGTGGGTTATTTGTTCATTTATTAAGTCCCGTTTGTGAAATGACATGAGTCCACTATGTGGGCGAAACGTTGTTAATATAGGATCTCATTACATTGTTTCGTGCCTCATTTCCTCCACCTTCTTAGTATTTATGTCATTTCTCTTCACGTGAGTTGTTACTGAATTCACGGGAGGTTTCTTCAGTTCCTTGGATCAAGAACCCTTCACCGGCATCAAGGCGCCTTCCCTCAGTCCTTGAAAGGACTTAATATATACAATATAAATGAATTTATTAAGGACTGTTTTTGATTTGCTGAAATAATCGGTAAATATTTCGATATAACGGACTAGCGGTTGCCTAGTCACTCTGTCCGGTATATCCGAATTATGCTAAAAATAGCAATGACGCCATTAAAATTAAATTTTATTTTTTTGGTTAAATACTTTTTTTTTTTTTTTTTATTTCTCAGAAAATCGTGTGGCCTAGAGTGCAGGTCGACACCCTGGGCGACGACAATAAGTGTAAGTGCGTTTATGCATTTAAGTGTATTTTGTACTCAAGTGTATCCGTGTGCCTAAGTGTATGTGTGTACTCAAGTGTATTTATGTATTTAAGTGTATCTAATGTAGTCAAATGTATCATGGTTATAAAGTTAATGTGTAGTATTGTATCCTGATAATAATAATAATAATAATAATAATAATAATAATAATAATAATAATAATAATAATAATAATAATAATAATCATTATTATTATTATTACTATTATTATAATTATAATATTCTTAGCGAAATCTATACCCTATGGAGTCGTACACGACCTGGGGAATGGAATGCAACCAGTTTCCTTCTAAGGAAGGGAAGGATAGCTCCAATTCTTTGGAACAAGAACCCTTCACTGGCACTCACCACTGAAGAGAAGGAATAGTGTTAATATTGTTCTTTGTGTTCAGGCTGTGTGTTGGGAGGACAGATGTACGAGGAAGGCGCCGTGGTGGCAACCAGTCCCTGCGTCAGCGTCTCCTGCAGGGCCAGCAGGTGGCTCCCTACTTATACACTACAGAACTGTGAGTTTCACCTTCCTAGTTGCCAGTGTTGCTCTGGGATACTATGAGATACACCCTGCTAGTTATCAGTGTTGCTCTGGGATACTATGAGAGACACCCTGTTAGTTACCAGTGTTGCTCTGGGGTACTGTGATAGACACCCTGTTAGTTATCAGTGTTGCTCTGGGATACTGTGATAGACACCCTGTTAGTTATCAGTGTTGCTCTGGGATGCTGTGATAGACATCCTGTTAGTTACCAGTGTTGCTCTGGGATACTGTGATAGACACCCTGTTAGTTATCAGTGTTGCTCTGGGATACTGTGATAGACACCCTGTTAGTTATCAGTGTTGCTCTGGGATGCTGTGATAGACATCCTGTTAGTTACCAGTGTTGCTCTGGGATACTGTGATAGACACCCTGTTAGTTATCAGTGTTGCTCTGGGATACTGTGATAGACACCCTGTTAGTTACCAGTGTTGCTCTGGGATACTTGAACTGATATGGTAATCCTGACAAGTTGCGCGAAGAGCCACGTGTGCACTGATTAAGACTTTTAATAAGGCAAACGTTTCGCCCGAAGTACATCTTCTGTGTATTAGGATTTAAGAATCCACTCATGGCTTCTATACTAGGACTGAGTTTCACCCCGAGTGACTTATGCATTAGTACCGAAGAAGCCCTTCGTGACGAAATGTCTTAAATGCCTTAACCCCTGAAGAGGTGTCTGTTGAGAACTGTTGAGTCCAATCAGTTGCGATTGCAAAAAAATGTAGCCTTTTATAACCTTATATTGAAGAGAGTGCCAAGCCCATCGTGGTCTTGTAGCAAATAAGGAATGGCAGATATTATGTCTGACTTGATGGTTGGTTAATGGGGTTTAAGGGCTATGGACTACACTATGTTAAGGGCTGTGTACTACACTATGTTAAGGGCTGTGGACTACTTTTCTTCCTATTTATAACCCCAAAGGTGAGGTATTCTTCTCCATCGGCGACCCCCACCTCAAGACCTTCGATAACACCATCTACAACTACTACGGCAAGTGTAACTACACCATCGTGCAGAAGGGGTGTGCGGGACCCACCACCTCCGCCCCCTTCATCACCAGCTCCTTCAAGACGTGCAAACCTCCCTTCAGGGAAGCAGCGTCTTGCAACGGGGAGGTGACCATCAAGCACAGCGCCGGCCTCACCGTCACCGTCTACGACAACGCTACAGTCACTGTGAGTGGCACTTGGTGAGAGAAACGCGTGCAACACTGGTCATCTTCACTGGCGAAATGTGGAAACGTACAAGTGTTGCAAGTGTGTCTAATTCAGGCCTTGTGTTGCACGAGTGTTTCACTCGTCAACTTCTCTGTGTTGTATAATATCTATGACGCTGTTGACTTATTATGGCGTCTTGTACCTTCTATTTCTTCATCTGGAAGTCTTAATGCAGGTAATGCAGTGCCTGAGAAATGGGTAGCATTCAAACAGTGCCTGAGGAATGGGTAGCAATCCGATAGTGCCTGGGGAATGGGTATCAATCAGACAGTACCTGGGGAATGGGTATCAATTAGGCAGTACCTGGGGAAATGGGTACTATTTAGACATTGTCTAGGGAATGGGTGGTGTTCAGAGCTGGGAAGGGAGGATAACTTTATTTCCCCTCATCGAGGCACTAACTATCCTAGAAATTTTGATTTCATTACCTATAAATCATATTTATTTATTAATTTAGCATTATTATTATTATTATTAAATCATAATTTATTATTTTATTGCTCAATACTTTATTAGAAACACTTACAACACAAGTGCATGTAGCAGGCAGATGTTTAAACACCTGTTTGCTACAGGTTAATAGTAACACGGTGGAGTTAATTACAGGTTAATGGTAACGCAGTGGACTTTCCATGCACTAAGGACACCCTCTTCATATGGCAAGAAGAATACCACGTTAATATCATCACCTTCAAAGGCTTTTATGTAAGTTTTACTCGATATTTATAATTTTGAGTCTAATTAACATAAGAGAAGGGGGTATATGAGTGCATAAAAAAATGCAGGAGCAGGCGAATTAATATTCAAAGGAGGTTTGACATGTATCTTATTCATCCGGTCGGTGTTACATACAACGTGTTTCACACTGCAGGTGAGTTACAGCAAGAACGTAGTGCTGCCGTCGTTGTACGTGTATGCACCAGCCAGCGAGATGAACCAGGGATGGTGTGGCCTCAGTGGGACTTACAACGGTGTGGCGGCCGATGATTTCACCGCCCGTGGCGGAGCGCTGACTGACCTGGCAACCTTTGCCGCCTCCTGGAATGTGAGTGACGGGTTTTTGCATATTGGACAGTGCTTTATTAATAATAATAATAATAATAATAATAATAATAATAATAATAATAATAATAATAATAATAATAATAATAACCTTTCTGTTACAGACTCAAGAGTACAGCAGCGGTGACAGCTGCACAGATCTCCCTGAAAGTGCAAAATCGCTGTGCAGCACAGAGCTACAGCAGAAGTTTACCCCTGACTGTGAATCCATTCTCCAGGTCGGTAACGACCACTGTCCCCTTAATAACCTTGCCCTGTGCTGTTATAGCTGACATTTCGTGCTGAACAAGCACACGTTCAGGCTTAATGTTGAGTTAGTGATTGGTTCTCGTAGTCAGAGAGGGGGAAAAAGAGGTGGTTAGCCTGTGTCTGGGTGTAGGCCTAGGCTGGGATGACCTATAAGGGATAATGAGGTCATATTGTAGTTTAGTGGAAATGTGTTCAGATAAGATGAACTAAGAAATTAACTATAACTTAGCATAAAAGACAAATCATAATGAACAAATATCAATGAACGAACTAAAGAATAGATTGATAGATCGTTAAATATTATTATTATTGTTTTTATTATTATTATTAATAGTAGTAGTAGAAGTAGTAGTAGTAGAAGTAGTAGTAGTAGTAGTAGTACTTATGTTGTTATATCGTACACTTTGTTAAAGTTTGAATCTATAAAAGTTCAGCTTATCAAAACTTAATGAGAAGCAATGGTTTCAACTATACTTCACTGGCAGCAAACTAAACACTGACCGACACTTTAAGAACTCAACGTCTCGTTAATGAAGGAAGACAGCTGACACATTCAGCCATGGTATTGTTCCAGCCATGGTATTGTTCCAGCCATGGTATTGTTCCAGCCATGGTATTGTTCCAGCCATGGTATTGTTCCAGCCATGGTATTGTTCCAGCCATGGTATTGTTCCAGCCATGGTATTGTTCCAGCCATGGTATTGTTCCAGCCGTGGTATTGTTCCAGCCATGGTATTGTTCCAGCCATGGTATTGTTCCAGCCGTGGTATTGTTCCAGCCATGGTATTGTTCCAGCCGTGGTATCGTGAATTTATGTTGATCGCGAGCAGCGCTAACTAACGGTACCATAAAACTTCTTCTCAGTAAAAAGTTGTACCATTTCGGGAACAGTTTATATCTCAACCTGGCAAAGCAACATTGTCTCTCCTGTTCACATCTCTCTCTCTCTCTCTCTCTCTCTCTCTCTCTCTCTCTCCTCTCTCTCTCTCTCTCTCTCTCTCTCTCTCTCTCTCACATACACACTAAAATGCTTATTCCTTCCCATGAATTAGCTGGTGACGGACGACTGCAACGCCACGACCACAACGCTGGAGTCGTGTCTAGAAGACATGTGTGGCTGTGGCGCCGGTCAGGAAGACATCTGTCTCAGCAACATCAGACACACGGTCGAGCTGAAATGCGGTAAACTGAGGTTTTATATACAGTTGCCCCTACTCACTGACACAACACACAGGATAACAAGCAGACACAACACACAGGATAACAAGCAGACACAACACACAGGATAACAAGCAGACACAACACACAGGATAACAAGCAGACACAACACACATAATAACAAGCAGACACAACACACAAGATAACAAGCAGACACAACACACATAATAACAAGCAGACACAACACACAGGATAACAAGCAGACACAACACACAGGATAACAAGGAGACACAACACACAGGATAACAAGCAGACACAACACACAGGATAACAAGCAGACACAACACACATGATAACAAGCAGACACAACACACAGGATAACAAGCAGACACAGCACACAGGATAACAAGCAGACACAACACACAGGATAACAAGCAGACACAACACACAGGATAACAAGCAGACACAACACACAGGATAACAAGCAGACACAACACACAGGATAACAAGCAGACACAACACACAGGATAACAAGCAGACACAACACACATAATAACAAGCAGACACAACACACAGGATAACAAGCAGACACAACACACAGGATAACAAGGAGACACAACACACAGGATAACAAGGAGACACAACACACAGGATAACAAGGAGACACAACACACAGGATAACAAGCAGACACAACACACAGAATAACAAGCAGACACAACACACAGGATAACAAGCAGACACAACACACAGAATAACAAGCAGACACAACACACAGGATAACAAGGAGACACAACACACAGGATAACAAGCAGACACAACACACAGAATAACAAGCAGACACAACACACAGGATAACAAGCAGACACAACACACAGAATAACAAGCAGACACAACACACAGGATAACAAGGAGACACAACACACAGGATAACAAGGAGACACAACACACAGGATAACAAGCAGACACAACACACAGGATAACAAGCAGACACAACACACAGGATAACAAGCAGACACAACACACTGTAACATGTGATGTTAATTACAGTTAATTTTTATACCTTGAAATAACTTATTACTTATAACTTATACCTTATTACTTATAACTTATTACTTATTACTTATAACTTATTACTTATTACTTATAATTTATTATATTTAGCAAAACCCAGGATGGCGACTTCTGCCCCGGGAGCATCTGAATCAGGAGCACCTGCACCAGGACCACCTGCACCAGGAGCACCTGCACCAGGAACATCTGCACAAGAAGCACCTGCACCAGGAACACCTGCACCAGGACCTGCATCAGAAGCACCTGCACCAGAAGCACCTGCACTAGGAGCACCTGCACCAGGAACACCTGCACAGGACTGCCAGAGACCTGCACCAGGACACGCCGGGCACCTGCACCAGGAACACCTGCGCCAGGAGCACCTGCACCAGGAACATCTGCACCAGGAGCACCTGCACCAGGGCACCTGCCAAACACCTCCCAGAACCCCTGTCCAGGAGCACCTGCACCAGAAGCACCGACCAGAGCACAACACTGCCCAGGAGCACTGTACCTGGACCCGGCACCTGCAGAAGCACCAACACCTGTACAAGGAGCACCTGCATCAAGAACACCTGCACCAGGAGCACTTGCACCAGAAGCACTTGCACCAGGAGCACTTGCACAGGACACTACCAGGAACACTACCAGGACACCTGCACCAGGAGCACTGCACAGGAGCACCTGCACAGGAGCACCTGCACAGGAACACTGCCAGGAGCACCTGCACCAGGACACCTGCACAGGAGCACCTGCACCAGGAACACCTATACCAGGAGCACCTTCACCAGGAGCACCTGCACCAGGAGCACCAACACCTGTACCCGGAGCACCTGCACCAGGAGCACCAACACCTGCACCAGGAGCACCAACATCTGCACCAGGAGCACCAACACCTGCACCAGGAGAACCAACACCGGCACCAGGAGCACCAACACCTGCACCAGGAGCACCTGCAGCAGGAACACCTGCACCAGCAGCACTTGCACCAGGAGCACCAACACCTGCACCAGGAGCACCAACACCTGCATCAGGAGCACCAACACCTGCACCAGGAGCACCAACACCTGCACCAGGAGCACCAACACCTGCACCAGGAGCACCTGCACCAGCAGCACCTGCACCAAAAGCACCAACACCTGCACCAGGAACACCTGCACTAGCAGCACCTGCACCAGGAGCACCAACACTTGCACCAGGAGTACCTGCATCAGCAACACCTGCACCAGCAGCACCTGCACCAGGGGCATCTGCATCAGCAGCACCTGCAGCAGGAACAACTGCACCAGGAGCACCTGCAGCAGGAACACCTGCACCAGGAGCACCTGCAGCAGGAACACCTGCACCAGCAGCACCTGCACCAGAAACACCTGCACTAGGAGCACCAACACCTGCACTAGGAGCACCAACACCTGCACCAGGAGCACCTGCAGCAGGAGCACCAACACCTGCACCAGGAGCACTTGCACCAGGAGCACCAACACCTGCACAAGCAGCACCTGCACCAGGAGCACCAACACCTGCATCCGGAGCAACTGCACCAGGAGCACCAACACCTGCACCAGGAGCACCAACATCTGCACAAGCAGCACCTGCACCAGGAGCACCAACACCTGCATCCGGAGCAACTGCACCAGGAGCACCAACACCTGCACCAGGAGCACCAACACCTGCACCAGCAGCACCTGCACCAGGAGCACCTGCACTAGGAGCATCAACACCTGCACCAGGAGCACCAACATTTGCACCAGGAGCACCAACACCTGCACCAGGAGCACCAACATTTGCACCAGGAGCACCAACACCTGCACTAGGAGCCCCAACATCTGCAACAGCAGCACCTGCACCAGGAGCACCTGCACCAGGAGCAAGTGCACCAGAAGCACCAACACCTGCACCAGGAGCATCAACACCTGCACCAGGAGCACCTGCACTAGAAGCACCAACACCTGCACCAGAAACACCAACACCTGCACCAGCAGCACCAGCACTAGGAGCACCTGCACCAGCAGTATCTGCACCAGGAGCACCTGCACCAGCAGTACCTGCACCAGGAGCACCAACACCTGCACCAGGAGCACCTGCACCAGGAGAACCAACACCTGCACCCGGAGCTTCTGCACTAGGAGCACCAACACCTGCACCCGGAGCACCTGCACCAGGAGCACCTGCACCAGGAACACCAACACTTGCAACAGGGGCACCTGCAGCAGGAACACCAACACTTGCAGGAGGAGCACCAACACCTGCAGCAGGAGCACCAACACCTGCACCAGGAGAACCAACACCTGCACCCGGAGCACCTGCACCAGGAGCACCAACACTTGCACCAGGAGCACCTGCAGCAGGAGCACCAACACTTACAGCAGGAGCACCAACACCTGCACCAGGAACACCATCACCTGCATTAGGAGCACCAACACCTGTACCAGGAGCACCTGCACCAGAAGCACCAACAACTGCACCAGGAGCACCAACACCTGCACCAGGAGCACCAAAACCTGCACTAGGAGTACCTGCACCAGGAACACCAACACCTGCACCAGGAGCACCTGCACCAGGAACACCTGCAGCGGGAGCAACTGCACCAGGAGCACTAACACCTGCACCAGGAGTACCTGCACCAGGAGCACCTGCACCAGGAGCATCTGCACCAGGAACACCTGTACCAGGAACACCTACACCAGGAGCACCTGCGCCAGGAACACCTGCACCAGGAGCACCTGCACCAGGAACACCTGCACCAGGAGTACCTGCACCAGGAGCACCTGCACCAGGAGCACCTGCGCCAGGAACACCTGTACCAGGAACACCTGCACCAGGAGCACCTGCACCAGGAGCACCTGCACCAGGAGCACCTGCACCAGGAGCACCAAGGAGCAGGTGTGTTGACCCGAATGGACTCGCACACAAGCACTCTGAGCGAGTACTCTTCAATTGCAAGGTGAACATCTGTCGCAACGGCGCATTTGTACTCATCAAGGATGCCGGAGACAAATGTAAGAACTGCAGACACCTGTACCAGAGTATGTGTGAGTCAGCTAGAACATGTGTGAGTCAGCTAGAACATGTGTGAGTCAGCTAGATCATGTGTGAGTCAGCTAGATCATGTGTGAGTCAGCTAGAACATGTGTGAGTCAGCTAGAACATGTGTGAGTCAGCTAGAACATGTGTGAGTCAGCTAGATCATGTGTGAGTCAGCTAGATCATGTGTGAGTCAGCTAGATCATGTGTGAGTCAGCTAGATCATGTACGAGTCAGCTAGATCATGTGTGAGTCAGCTAGATCATGTGTGAGTCAGCTAGATCATGTACGAGTCAGCTAGATCATGTGTGAGTCAGCTAGAACATGTGTGAGTCAGCTAGATCATGTGTGAGTCAGCTAGATCATGTGTGATTCAGCTAGATCATGTGTGAGTCAGCTAGATCATGTGTGAGTCAGCTAGATCATGTGTGAGTCAGCTAGATCATGTGTGAGTCAGCTAGAACATGTGTGAGTCATCTAGATCATGTGTGAGTCAGCTAGAACATGTGTGAGTCAGCTAGATCATGTGTGAGTCAGCTAGATCATGTGTGAGTCAGCTAGATCATGTGTGAGTCAGCTAGATCATGTGTGAGTCAGCTAGATCATGTACGAGTCAGCTAGATCATGTGTGAGTCAGCTAGATCATGTGTGAGTCAGCTAGATCATGTACGAGTCAGCTAGATCATGTGTGAGTCAGCTAGATCATGTGTGAGTCAGCTAGAACATGTGTGAGTCAGCTAGATCATGTACGAGTCAGCTAGATCAGGTGTGAGTCAGCTAGATCAGGTGTAAGTCAGCTAGATCAGGTGTGAGTCAGCTAGATCATGTACGAGTCAGCTAGATCAGGTGTGAGTCAGCTAGATCAGGTGTAAGTCAGCTAGATCAGGTGTGAGTCAGCTAGATCATGTGTGAGTCAGCTAGATCATGTGTGAGTCAGCTAGATCATGTGTGAGTCAGCTAGATCATGTGTGAGTCAGCTAGATCATGTGTGAGTCAGCTAGATCATGTACGAGTCAGCTAGATCATGTGTGAGTCAGCTAGATCATGTGTGAGTCAGCTAGATCATGTACGAGTCAGCTAGATCATGTGTGAGTCAGCTAGATCATGTGTGAGTCAGCTAGAACATGTGTGAGTCAGCTAGAACATGTGTGAGTCAGCTAGATCATGTGTGAGTCAGCTAGAACATGTGTGTGTCAGCTAGATCAGGTGTGAGTCAGCTAGATCAGGTGTAAGTCAGCTAGATCAGGTGTAAGTCAGCTAGATCATGTACGAGTCAGCTAGATCAGGTGTGAGTCAGCTAGATCAGGTGTAAGTCAGCTAGATCAGGTGTGAGTCAGCTAGATCATGTACGAGTCAGCTAGATCAGGTGTGAGTCAGCTAGATCAGGTGTAAGTCAGCTAGATCAGGTGTGAGTCAGCTAGATCAGGTGTGAGTCAGCTAGATCATGTATGAGTCAGCTAGAATATGTGTGAGTCAGCTAGAACATGTGTGTGTCAGCTAGAACATGTGTGTGTCAGCTAGAACATGTACAAGGACATGTTCTAGCTGACTCACACATGATCTAGCTAACATACGTAAGCCAGCTAGAACATATGCAAGCCAGTTTGTGTGTGTGTGTGTGTGTGTGTGTGTGTGTGTGTGTGTGTGTGTGTGTGTGTGTGTGTGTGTGTGTGTGTGTGTGTGTGTGTGTGTGTGTGTGTGAGTATGACAGTCACGTATCATGTATGACTAAGGATATTCTGAAAGAGAGAAATTCTAAGAGTTTGGGAGAAGTTCTGAGAGTAAATCTTTGCTTCGGTGGATATTAATGACCACTCATCTCTTATACTTTACAGATTAATATTTTTTTCCCCATTTCAAGCCTGTGCTGGCAAAGTTAGCATTATATTACTGTTATCTATCTCTTGTAAACTCTTCACCTCTGTTTCCTGTCTAGGATTCCCGTGTACTAACGCGAACATTTCCATTTTGAAAGCCCACAGGCTGTTTTGTAACTCTATGATTCTGGTTTTCGCAGGCTGTAAGGATCGAGACGTCCAAAACTATTATAGGAATGGAGAGAAATACCAAAAAGGCACAGGCATGGAGTGCATGACCTATTTATGCATGAATAGTCAGGTCATATCTCTTGGACCGTGTGTGTAAAAAGAGAAAAAAAAAAGGCAGTGATTTGAGCCACTGTGACCCTCCTCAGGTGGGTGCAGCTCTGACCAAGACACTAATTACCCTCCTGAGGTGGGTGCAGCTCTGACCAAGACACCAATTACCGCTACTTGGTCTATCACACGGGTTATTAAACTATTTGTTGAAGCCAAGGACACTTCTTCCTTTGTCTTTGTTACAAAATATATAACTTTATCAGAAGAAAGAAAAAAAACTTTATTTCTCCCCCCCCTCCTTGTATTATCAGGGAAGCTGGCTCTACATATATGTGTATTAAACGTCTTTTGTGATCAACTTAGTTCATTATTATTTTATAGCATAGTCACAGTTAGGTGCGGAAAACAATAGTAAGACTGTGTTGACATCTGTCAACCTGGGGAGGATCAATCTAGTTTTGACACCTGTCAACCTGGGGAGGATCCTGTCCTGTAGGACAGGAGGGAGAGGGGCAACATTATAACATATAAAATACTGAGAGCAATTGACAAGGTGAATAGACAGAATGTTTAAAAAATGGGACACAACAACAAGAGGTCATAAGTGGAAGTTGAAAACACAGATGCGCATTATATGTAAATTCTTATAAATGATCTTGGAGCTAAATGACATATTACTAACAAGAGTGACGGAGGGAAGACAGTTCCATGCAAAGTGACTTTTTTCTCAACGCCCTAAATACCTGGCTAAAGACAACCTTTACAAACCATCATTATGTTTATTTAAGCGCAATGAAAGATAAGACACATTTTAAGTTATTTAATAACATAAAGAACAGTTATAACCGAGAGCTAGAAACTAACACCCCAGATATACCAGAGGGAACAGTGACTGATCCTCCTGGTAGAAAAAAATATAACCCTAATTTTTAAAGGGGTTTAGGGGCAAGCCAGCGGAAGTCCTCAGTCAGATGACCAAAAGCTCCAGCTGCGGGTCATCATATAACTAAGACCCTCGTCAGGAAACACTTGTCTTGTTTCCTGACGAGTCTTACCTAACCTGTGTGTGCTCATGACTGTGTCTCACTATGTCTGTGTGGATAAGGTAGGTTAAGTTTGTTAGGAAACAGGATAAGTGTTTCCTGACGAGGGGCAGCACATAACCCATATTGATATAGTTTGCCAATTATCTCCAAACAGTCCTGAATCTCACACGTCTCATCATTCACATTAAAATATTATAAATGTATCTCAAAGGCTTCCATCCTAACTTTGTTGTTACGGCTCCAGTCATTCTTTTATTAAAAAAAAGAACAATAACAGAATCATCTCTCCTCTTCCCCAAAAAACTCTCATGAAACACTAACAAGCTCCCGCAAAACCCGCTTGATAAACCCTAAAGTTTGAATTGGCCGAATTAATACAGTATATAATCCTTTGACTGATATTAAGAAATTTTCTCTCCTATAGTAAGACTGTAAACAGCTATTTAGTAACAGAGTCAAGTAAATAGACGTTCTCTCGCCCCTCTGTCTTAAAACAAAATTTGAAGCCGATTGGATGAAGCGTTCTCGAGCTACGAGCGAAATAAAATCGAAAAGTTTAGAGGAAGAGAAAATAATTCAGGCAACTTCCTAAAGGTATTCCCTAATTAGGGGATACCTATTTCCTAACGGGGTTAGGAAATATCCAGAGGGTCATAGTGTCTCCAGAGGTCACACTATATCCAGGAGTCACACTGCATCGACAGGTCACCTCACCTGCCCAATACCCAACACAGACCAGACGCAGAAGAGGCAACGAAATCAAAAGCAGCATCTGAGGGAATAAAACAATAACAAACACGTACCACGTCATTCCGCTTCTGCACGGCGTTTTAGCGCAGTGTTTATCGCAGTTTCCCCTTGTTGGGCAAACCTTCCAAAATTATTTTTTCCCGAACCCTTAAAAAAAAGAAACTGTTCATGACAGCAAAGGCTTCCAACCCTCGCCGGTGCCGCTGGAACACTGCCCACCTTTAACCCCGTCACTAGAGGCACTGCAATAAAATTATAGCAGAGGCTGAGACCTGGTGTGGCTGTTGTTATTATTATTATTATTTATTATTGTTATTATCATTGTTATTATTATTATTGATATTATTATTATTATTGATATTATTATTATTATTATTATATTATGATATTATTATTATTATTATTATTATTATTATTATTATTATTATTATTATTATTATTATTATTATTATTATCATCATTATAATCGGAAGGTTTTATATATGTACACTGAAATAATATATACACACTGAGAGGATATATATACACACTGAGAGGATATATACATACTGAGAGGATACATACACACTGAGAGGATATATACACACTGAGAGGATATATACACACTGAGAGGATATATACACACTGAGAGGATATATACATACTGAGAGGATATATACACACTGAAATAATATATACACACTGAGAGGATATATATACACACTGAGAGGATATATACATACTGAGAGGATATATACACACTGAGAGGATATATACATACTGAGAGGATATATACACTGAGAGGATATATACACACTGAGAGGATATATACACACTGAGAGGATATATACACACTGAGAGGATATATACACACTGAGAGGATATATATACACTGAGAGGATATATACACACTGAGAGGATATATACATACTGAGAGGATATATACACACTGAGAGGATATATACATACTGAGAGGATATATACACACTGAGAGGATATATACATACTGAGAGGATATATACACACTGAGAGGATATATACATACTGAGAGGATATATACACACTGAGAGGATATATACACTGAGAGGATATATACACACTGAGAGGATATATACACACTGAGAGGATATATACACACTGAGAGGATATATACACTGAGAGGATATACACACACTGGAGTTATGATACACACTGAGAGGATATATACACACTGAGAGGATATATAACACTGAGAGGATATATACACACTGAGAGGATATATACATACTGAGAGGATATATACACACTGAGAGGATATATACAACTGAGAGGATATATACACACTGAGAGGATATATACATACTGAAGGATATATACACTGAGAGGATATATACACTGAGAGGATATATACACACTGAGAGGATATATACACACTGAGAGGATATATACACACTGAGAGGATATATACACTGAGAGGATATATACACACTGAGAGGATATATACACTGAGAGGATATACACACACTGAGAGGATATATACACACTGAGAGGATATACACACACTGAGAGGATATATACACACTGAGAGGATATATACACACTGAGAGGATATATACATACTGAGAGGATATATACACACTGAGAGGATATATACACACTGAGAGGATATATACACTGAGAGGATATATACACACTGAGAGGATATATACACACTGAGAGGATATATACACTGAGAGGATATACACACACTGAGAGGATATATACACACTGAGAGGATATATACACACTGAGAGGATATATACACACTGAGAGGATATACACACACTGAGAGGATATATACACACTGAGAGGATATAGGAGGATATAACACACTGAGAGGATATATACACACTGAGAGGATATATACACTGAGAGGATATATACACACTGAGAGGATATATACACACTGAGAGGATATATACACACTGAGAGGATATATACACTGAGAGGATATATACACACTGAGAGGATATATACACACTGAGAGGATATATACACACTGAGAGGATATATACACTGAGAGGATATATCACTGAGAGGATATATACACACTGAGAGATATATACACTGAGAGGATATATCACACTGAGAGGATATATACACACTGAGAGGATATATACATAACTGAGAGATATATATACACACTGAGAGGATATATACACACTGAGAGGATATATACAACTGAGAGGATATATACACACTGAGAGGATATATACACATGAGAGGATATATACACTGAGAGGATACTAGTACACACTGAGAGGATATATACACACTGAGAACTGGATATATACACACTGAGAGGATATATACACATGAGAGGATATATACACACTGAGAGATATATCCACTGGAAAACTTTTGGGTTATTCAATCCCTAGCAACTTTAATGTAGTCCGCTTTAGCTTTTCTTATCCCCTTTTAACGTCCTCTTTAATGTCAATATACTGACTCATAAGATGACTTCACCTCTTTTGATACGCCTATAAATTCCTTTCTTCGCCCTAAAAGCATATTTGAGCCTATTATTTCATCCATTTCCAATATTTATTCGATCTGCACTTCTTTTATATACAAATGTTATTTGGGCATGTAAGTAGTGTTCAGAAAATCGTCATATTGATAGCTTTCACACCCAGTCCATGATGATAAGTAAGTTCTCAAGTCCATTGTAACGCTGCTTAGTAATCTGGGGACCGTTACTTGTTATCTACCATGAAACTTCCATCCAATGCCAAAGGTAATTGATTTGTGGTTGCGCCGAGTTCCTCTGTAATTTCTAACTATTAACAAGGGTTTCCTTGTTTGTCAAAAACTAAAGTCAAGCAGAAGTTATTTTCCCTTGCAGTGTCACAAACTGCTTCAAACAATCTTGAACTATTTCCAAGAAGTCGTTAGATTCTAAATTCAGTCAAAAAATTCCAATCAATTTTGATCAAAGTTGAAGTCACCCGAATAATTATTGTTGATTGTGGCATTGTGGCCTTGAACAATTTCTCCCATAGTAGTCTCCCTTGGTCCCTATCTAAGTTTGGTATATCACACCTAAAATCAATTTTTCATGCCCTCTGAAATTCTATCCAGACAGACTCTGTATGTGTTATTTCAGACTTATTCTTTTATACGTTCAAGCGATCTCGACATACAGTGCCACCACCCCTTCCCGAACTTGCTCCATACTTGGAAATACTCAAACCCTGTATATGACATTCAAGTGCGCATGTCCCTATTTTTCGTATTGAACCACGGTCTCAGTTATGGCAAATACAATGTTACCTCACTACAACTAAATCTCAAATCGTCCATCTTATTCCTAGAAGCACTACGACTATTTGTATAATACACTTTTAAAAAGACCCCTCCCTTCTCTTTTACTCCTTCCTGCTCCATTTCCTGTTTTTTTTACCACTATACCTATTACTGTCCTTGTTATTGTTAAGATTTTTATATCAAAGCCTAGATCTATATTTCGACATTCAGTATTTTCCATTTCTAAACCCATACCTCTTAACTAATCCTAGTTTAAAAGTCCTAACAACACCCTCAACTGAGCTAGTTTGTTACTAGGTCAGATGCCGTGCTCCTTCCTTAAGTGAATGTAACCTGACCTGGCTGGGTCGGGGCATTGGCTTAAATGGGAGATTTGACCCGCCTCGCATAGCCAGTAGGCCTGCTGCAGTGTTCCTTCTTTCTTATGTTCTTATGTTAACGTTCTCATTGCTCAATCTGCCGTACCAATTCATCATCAATCCGTGTGACACTTTTGATCTAGCATAGAAATGCAATGATTGTGTCAAGATGTACCTTCCTTTGACAGCTCGTGTTAAGCTCAGACGATCGTTTGCATGTTTCCAGACAAACCCACCGTTAACGAGCGATGATTGGTGTTTGATGCATCTGATTATTATTATAATCAAAAAGAAGCGCTAAACCACAGGGGTCATACATTATTTATAATTATTATTATAATCAAAAAGAAGCGCCAAACCACAGGGGTCATACAGCGCAGGTTAGGCAGGATGCAGGAGAGAATGGGTTGTAAGAGGGGAGAGGGATGATTTGTAGGGTATGGAGTGCAGCAGGACAGTGGATAGTGCAGGGATAGAGGGTAGCAAGATTGGAGGTAGAAGGACTGAGGGAAGTGCTAGAGGTATAACCTTTCAGAGTTTGTGTAGTAAGTCAGTTAAGCTGTGTCCAAAAGTCAATGAGAGAGCCAGATTGGAAGGAGGTCCAGGTAATAATGGTGGTGACACTGTACAATAGGTATAATTTTGGTGACACGGTACACATGGTAATGGTTGTGACACTGTACACAGGTGACAATTGTGGTTACACTGTACACAGGTAATAATGGTTGTGACACTGTACACAGGGGATAATGGTGGTGACTCTGTCCACAGGTTGGAGGATCTTCGTGGGATGAGTGAGAGCATCAAGAGGCTGGTGGAGGCTGGCCAGGTGTTGGGCATGTCCAGCAAGACCAAGATGACTTTCTGCTACTCCAGGATAACTTTTGAAGCAAGATGGGTCAACTGTATCTCCACACTCTTTCAGTACTCAACCACCACCCACCCACACCCACACTATCCAGGTGGCTTCCTTATTACACTACCTCTATCTTATTGTAAATTTTGGTCCTCCGTCGTTTTATAGATTTTTCAAGTTTTTTTGCGTTAGGAACTTTCACTGTGGCATGAACTTATAAGGTACAATCTTCCATCCCTTGAAGTAATTCAGCAAAAATTAGTATATATTGAGCCAAAAATGATAAAAGTGTACCGAGTCATACTCCTAGAGGGCAAACTATAAGCATAGGGTGCCGTGGTACCAAAATAACTTAGAACAAATTTGTCAGAAGAAAGTGTCCTGATAATAATGTTATACATAGTGGTATAGTGTATATCAGTGGTAACGTTGTGTTCAGATAAGATCACATAAAAATGCTATGTAGAAATTAAGTAGGAAGTGATAGCCTCCAAATAATTAACTTGGTGTTGTAAACAGTTGCCATCAGTTGCTAGGATACTACCATTCAGATTCAGATTCAGATACTTTATTTCGATATTGAAGTAAAATGGTACATATGTTATTTATACTAGGTATGCTCAGGCATTGTAAGCAGTCTTATGCTAGATCTTTTACTCAATAGCATATAAATGAATATACTACTGATATTAAGGTTAGTAATTGTAAAGTAGATTAACTAGTTACGTGGTAAATTGAGGTACTAGGTTTAAACATTTAAGAATTTAACAATCAGTTTATATATTAATGGTAATATATGTATTGTATAATGTAGTTTCTATATTGAGTGTAGTATTAGGCAAACTTATGATCAGCTTAAGAATTATGAAGCAATAGTTGTATGAATTTTGGTTGCAGTCAAGGCAAATTAAGGGGAATCATAGATATCAATAATGTATTTTGCTTCGATATGTGAAAGATAAAGTAGTTTCTTATGTTGAAGCAATGCTGTTAAGTGAGAGATAAGATGTTTTTAACGGTGCTTTTGAAAATGGAGGTTGTGTCTTCAGTTCAAGAGTTGTGCAGGTCAACTCGTATTAATAATCTCCATCCCAGTGCACATGACGATAGTTTAGTGATACACTGAAAAAAATCCTATTAAAATACGAAAAGGTGCACACCTTGAGGAAATGAAAAGTGAACAGTTTCGTAGAAGTACGATGGCTCTGTGTAGAGTTGTCAGTGTGAACGTGCAGGATACACAACATAAGACCATTTATATGAGAAATTTTTCACCAGTGTTAAGAAGCACACACAGTAATAAAATAGTACTTATTGTGATGGAATTACAAAAAAAGAAAATTTGTCTTTTTATTGAAAATAATAGAAGTATACATTAGAGCAGAAAGTCCTATGGTTGCCGTGGTGGTAATATATACAATCTTGAAAGCAAGTTCTTCCAGTAATTCACCAGCCGCCCTACTATAGCCAACAAAATAGTGATAAAATAGCATTTGATGTGGTAGGGAAAAACTAGAAAACTAAATACAGTGATATATGCCTTGAAACCTGTGGCTGTAAAAAAGGAGGTGATTGGCCATTTGTTATAGAGACAGCCAGAAGTCACGGTTTCCTCCGACACACAAGTTATACCTTTTGTATCAAACTGATCATATTACTCAAAATAATATTCTAAAAGTCCTTTACATGAGCAAGTCCAAATCACCTCCCGGATTTATTCAAAAAGTGACCCACGGGGCCCCAAAACCCCCAACCGGATTGAAAAAAAAAAAAAGGTACCCCCCGGATTCACGGCTGACGGGTTTTTATATCCCAAACCCCCAAAAAAAAAACCCAAAAAAAGTTTTGTAAAAAGGCCAAAAAATTTTCTCAAAAAAAACCCCACAGTTTTATATATATTTTTTTTTTTCAACAAGTCCCCCCCCCCCCCAAAAGGGGGGGTGACCCAAAAAAAAAAAACCCCCCCAAAAAAAGAAAATACTTTCATTATCATTCAACACTTTCACCCCCAGATCCCCAAGGGGAGAAATAGTCCCCCCAAACTGTCACTTTCCCAGCCCCTCATTTAAAGGGCATTGTACTTCCCATTTGGATAAGCCCCAAAACTCAATTAATTAACTGGTTCCCCTGAATTCCTTCACAAGATGTTCCCTGCTCACCTCCAACAGCTGTCACCCCCCAAAAAACCATTCGACCCCATTCTTTCCCTAATATGCCCCAAAATGATTGCTGGAAGCCCAAGCCCAAAAAACCCACCCCCTCCCCCCCAAACTTTTAAGCCCCCCCCCTCCCCCCCCCTTCCTTCCCCATACAGATTTATACACTCTCCAATTCATTCTACTTTGATCTATTCTCCTAAATGACCAAACCACCTCAAAAACCCCTCTTCAGCCCTCGCAAATACCTTTTAACTTCACCCTTCCCCAAATTTCCCTTTCCCCCTTTTTTTGCAAAATTTTTTTCACCAAAATTGCCCTTAGACAGAACATCTCCACTCCCCCCCCTCCTCCCCCGCAGCTTTTCCCCCCAAAGGGTTAAACCCATATAAAGTTTGGTCCCCTTTTCTTTCGTTTTTTCCCCCTTTTATCCCCCCATGGATGTTTTTTTCACCAGAGATACCTTTAATGCACCCTCCCCTTTTTTTCCTTTATCAATAAGGGTTAATCTCATTCCCTTTATAAACCCATCTGCTGACCAAAATCAACTCCCAAATTTTGAAAACATTTACTTCTTCCATAATCCCCTCCCAATTGATACCCAAAATTTTTTCTTTTTTTTAAATCTTTGAAACCCCCCTACCTTACTCTTTTCTATATTCACTATCAACTTTCTCCCTTTTCCACCCTCCCAAACCCCGGCCCCAAAAACCTTTTTCAACTTTTCTTTAAATCTCCCAAACCAGTATCATCAGAAAAAAATAACTTGTAAACCCCTTTTTTCATTTAATTCCCCCAAATTTTAACCCCCCCCCTCCCCCAAAACCCCCGCAAAAAACTTTTTTTTTAAACCCCCTCTATAAATATGTTAAAAAACCGGGACATTAACCCCCGTTAAACCCACTTTTTCCGGGGGGGGTTTTCCCCCTCTCGACACCCAAACCCCCGAGCCTCCTATCCCCCTAAAAACTCTTTGCCTCAAATTTAAATTTTTTCCCCAAATTTTTCAACCCTTTTTTCCCCCTTCCCCCTTTTTATTAAAAGGGAAATATACATGCCCCTCCCCAACCCTTTTGGGGGCCCTTCCCCTTTTTAAAATTTTTTTAAAAAAAAAATACCAACCACCCCAACACTATACCCCCCCGCTTTTAACTTTTTTATGATCCCATCAATTCCTCCTTTATTTCATTCTATGAAAACCCCCCACCTCCCCCCCTAAATCCTCTCTTCATCACCCCTAAACATTTATCCCCCCGGGGGTTAAAAATTCCGCCCCCTTTTTTTTTTACCCACATTTAAAAAAAAAATTTCCTCAAAATATTCCCCATCCCCCAACACCCCCGCCCCCCATCTACCTCCCTCTCTTTTTTTAACGTCCATTGTTCCTGGATTTCTTCTTTTTAATCTCACCCCAAAATTTTTCTTGTTTTTAGAAAAATTTCTTGACAGAGTCTCCCCCTTTCCCATCTGTCTCCTTTGCACTCTCTCCCTTCTTCACTTTCTTTTACTCTCCATATCTCTGTCTTCTATTAACACTTTTTTTTGTAAACCCCCTCTAAAATACCTTTTCTTTGATCACACCCCTTTTTTTTATTCCACGACTCCTCCTCTTTCCTCCTGCATCCACCCTCCTTTGCACAAATCTGCCCCCCTTCTAAATGCATTTTTAAAACTATCCCAACTCTCTTAACCCCCCCCTACTCATACCCCTGCCCCCCTTTCTGCCAATGTTGTTTATATCTCCCCTCTTTCCTCCCTTAGTTTATACCTTTTACCCTCTCTTACTTGTTGCCATTTTCTTTTTTTCCCATCTCCTTTTTCTCAAACTTCTTCTAAATAATGATCCCAAAATATCCGTTTCCCTCTTAAACATGTACATCCTAAAGCCTACCCTAACCATCCCCCAATATTAATCTAACAAACTACTTTCATTACATGCTATATCATAACTTGTACACATATTTATCCTCTTTTTCAAAAATTTATTACTTATTACCAAACCTCTTTCTGCACTTAGCTCAATTAACAGTTCCCCCTTTTCATTTTTGGGCCCCCTTTCCCCTCTCCCTCCCAACATTTTTTCCCACTTTAGCATTTGATCCCCCAACCCAAGTACCCCTTTACTTGGTTCAAAACTCCCCACCTCCCAACATTTTCCCCCAATTTTCCCCTCCTCTCATTTTCTCTTCTCCGGTGAAATTTTTAATCCCACTTTTCCATCCAACCTTTATTTTACTCCCATAATCCTTGAATTTTCATTTATAATCCCTCTTATCTGCCATAACTGACTATTCAACATTATTGCCATCCCTTTTTTAGCTCTAACTCTATTAGAAACTCCCGACCAATCCCATTTTTTTTCCCCCACAAACCTCCAACCCCCTTTATCTTTGTCTCATTAAAACCAGGAAAACTTTTTTTATTCATAACATCTACAATCATCTCTTTCTTTTCATTCGCCCTCCATCCAATTCAAACATCCCATTTTGACGGTTTTCTTCTTTTTTTTTTTAGTAAATCTAAGAAAAGGGGGTTGCCCTTTTCCCCCATTTTTGTTGACTTTTACAACACGCATGGCTTATGGATGAAACATTCTTATTCCCTTCCCCATGGATATGAAAGGAAAAAAAATAAGAACAAGAACTATTAAGAAAAAATCAAAAAAAAACTTAGATGGTGTGTATCATAAATGTGTATATGTATGTGTAGTGTGACCTAAGTGTAAGAGAGTAGCAAGACGTACCCGAAATCTTGCATGTTTTGAGACAGAAAAAAGACAAAAATCCACCATCATTAAAAAAATACAGGCTTTCTTTTCACTCACTTGAAAACAGAAAAACCCCCCTGGGTTTCTGCACCAACCTATATATATATATATATATATATATATATATATATATAATATATATATATATATATATATATATATATATATATATATATATATATATATATATACAAAATATATATATATATATATATATATATATATATATATATATATATATATATATATAAGTTTTATATATATATTTGCCATTAGGTAAAAATGGTCAATTGAAAAACTCATCTAAAAATTTAATCCCTTTTTAAAATTTTTTTCTTATACGTTTAAAGATATATTTTTTTCATTTATGTTAATGTAAAATTTTTGATTTTTTAAAAAACGAAAACCCATAACCTTTTTACAACAACGCAATTTAATTTGCCTAACCCAACTAAATATATTTTAGATCGTTAATATTAATTTAATAATAAACAAAAACAATGAAATATATTTTTTTTTGTTATTTCAGAATGATTTTGGAGAAATTATTGCATCACAAATTTTTCCCTTTTCTTATTGGAAGGTGGCGTTGCTATTTGGCCAAAAACGCAAGTTTACCTAATCACGACAAATATATATATATTATATATATATATATATATATATATATATATATATATATATATATATATATATATATATATACTATACATATCACCAGTCACCCAGTGGGTGGGGGCCCTCACCAGTGCCCCCTCAGCCTCCCTCATCACCAGTCAGCTCACAGTGTCCTGTCAGCCCCCCTTTGGGAACTAGAATGCCTGTGGGGGGAAGTTGAGAAAAATGGGAAGGAAAAAAAGGGGGAAGGGGAGGAGGGGGAAAAGGAAAAGGGGAGGAGGGGGAAAAGGGGAAAAAGGAGGGGGATTGGGGTAATTAGGTTCGGTCTGAGGAAAAAATATATATATATATATATATATAAAATTTAATATATATATATATATATATATATATATATATATAAAAAGCAGGCCTAAAAAACAACCCCATCCTGAGGGAAAAAAATATTGGCGTGCTCGTACAGCTAGACGGAGGACAGGAAAGGGGATTTAACTGGGTCTTCTATTTACAGGTTTTGTCCATAGGGCTGGGCATAAAGCGCGACATCCTGGGGAGCCTACCATCCTCACATCTGCCCTGTGAAAAGCTTTTTTAAGGGGTGAAATTTTACAAACATGATGTTTCCCCCCTGACTTGTTTTTTTCTTCTTAAATGTGTGCATTAATCCCCATTTCTGCAAGCAAAAATTTGGTAATCTAGGAGTCAGGGGTCGGACAAAATATGGTATGTCAATGTCACAGAAATGTACTGCTGTCTAGGGTCTCAGGCCATAAGTATGGAGCCTTGGACTGTCATCTGTCGAGGGTAGGGGGGAAGAAATAGACGGGGGTTTTCACTAGTTTTTAAATCTGATTGTAACTTTAACCCTGGACTCCCGCTCTGCCAGCTTGCACATGGTCAACATGCTTCTGTGGTCATGAGCTGTTTTTATATTCCCGTGGATCTCTCCCAAACTTTTGCCGCGGAGTGTTGTAGGACAAGTAAGGACCAAAAAACGGGGAAAATTTATGCATATCAGGGGGCTGCATTGGGGGAGCAACATAACTTTTCAACCCGGTTCTACCTTTTTTTCCTTAGCGGGGCAATATATGTGAAACCCATCTGTGGCTTTTTTGGGGGGTTCTCAAAATTTTTGAAAAAAAAGCTGTGTGGTCCGTCTTTACTACACTTGACAGTGTCATAAGTTGGACGGCGTGGAGCAAAACAGAATTTCGTAGGTAAACGCTTATGATTTCCCAAAAAGGCAAATGAGGGGTCTCCCAATCAAGCTGTTGGGGGAAAAAAATTACACTGAAAGCCCGGAATAGCCTAATCCCAGGTAGTACAACCAGATTAACGGTTACCTGAGACCCCCAGGACATTGCGGTTTGTTTTTCAGCAAGGCCATTCCTTGGGAGGGGGGCAGGCACTTTGGGGAATGTTAAATCTGGGAAAAAAGAACCTGCATCGTGGCATTTATGAACTCCAACCCATTGCTGACAGGAGAAGTGGGCGGTATGATGGAGCGTGCTCACGGAAAAATTTGCGACTGGCAGCCATTTATCTGGGAGGGGACTAACTTGGTACGTGTCAAGTTATCTAATATTACAAACAGGTGTTTTTTTTCCTTCTCTGAGGTCGAGAAGTTCCAAAGGCAAA